>BSBM01000576.1:7530000-7748942 GCA_027924585.1 Larix kaempferi
GGTACTGAACAGGCTCAGTGGCAGCGGGGCTATGCCAAGTAAAAGAGATACGATAAACACACTACTATGCACATAGTTCAATCAAATGAATACCTCGAATCCATATATACATAGTTAAGCCAATCATTCATTTATTTTGTCATCTAAGAATGGTCCTAAGTTGATCTTAAGAACCTGCCATCCAATTCATTCTATATCTAGGATGTCACAGTCCTAGAAGTGGGATCCATAAGTGTAGGAGTCTAATAAACTCAAATGTGAGCTTTACCAATATTACTTGAATGACAGTAATCTTTTGAGAAGTTAAGCAATGATGACTGGTTTCCTATGGGATTTATAGACCATTTATACCCTTGTGTTTCCTATCTAAGGACGTGAGGAAAATCCCTATCATAACTTATCTGGTTTTCATGAGCATAAACTATTACTAATTGATTGAATTGTATGTATTAAGGAACCTGGATTAGTACGATATTGTTTTGGTCCTATCATAACATGGCATTAATACTTCTTTTTCTCAAAAGTTCTAGTTTTCTTTAGAATAATAATGTTGGCTTCCTTCTCCTAAAATTGCCTATCGACTGTTGTTGATGATCCAGAGTATTGACATAAAAGAATACAAGCCAGACTCAATTTATTGATGGCCCAAGGACATGCCATATCTTTGGTCCGGGGGGTGATGGGCTTCAAAGAATGTCATTTTTCATGACTTTATTTTCACTAATGACACAACCCATTTACCCGTCATTTAGTACATCTATCTTCAAAAGGGCTATCTTTTACTTTATTTTATTAATTAAAACTCATAAACATAAAAGATGCCTAATCTATTAGTTTTGATGTATTAAATGTAATTTTGACAATGGTAAACGGATCCTCGTGCTAGCAACTCATGTGGTCTGAAAGATTATCAAATATTGCGCAAACATTAAGCATTTTAGTACTCGTTCTGGTACCTAAGAATTTACGTTCGTCACTTATTTCAGTGCCTAGTTCCGCATCTATCCTGGTAATGAGTTCTACACTAGGCTTGATTTTCGATGATGTATTGGAGCATGCTTTTTGTTGTTTTTTCGGACTACTCTTTATAACATTATGACGAGTTGACTTACCTTCTTCTTCTTCTTCTTCTGGTTCTTGTTGGTCCCGTAATATCTGCATGTGCAAACTAAAACCATGACTTGATGATGAGCTTTGGTTCACTAATTTACAAAACAAATGAATAGTTGAAAAGTTAATATATTAAAATAATCATTCTTTTACTTTAAAATTATTCATTTTGATCGAATTTGTTGAAATTTAAAATAATCATAAATAAATATGAATCATGGTATGGTAGTTATTTAATGCTTGAAAAGCCTCATTTATATTAATGCCACTTAAATCAAAACTCATGGAATGACGTTGGTTTTTAATGGCAGTTCAAATTATTTAATATTTAAAGTATTAAAAGCCACCATATATATATCAATTAGTTATGCCACTTCAAACATAAAAAAAAAATTGAATTACTATCACTCCACACCATATAACAATTCGTTTCGGGTTTTAATACAAGTCACAATATAATGGATTGTTATTTTATATGCAGGTCACATATGATATAACGGATTGTCTTTTAATTATATGCAGGTTCCACAAATCACGTGGAGGAAAGAAGTTAAAGGAGGAAGCAATTGAAGGTTTTAGTTAACAGATATTGTCTTCATTTCCTACGAGATAGCATTTCTTTGTTCCAACTTCATCATTAAATGGTCGTAATTATGCCTTAAGTTGAATGAGAAGGTTTTATTATTGAGATTCTGACACATAATCTGGCATTGATATTTCCCGTCATCACTCCAAGAATCCAATTTCGGGGCTAAATTCCAAGAAAACCGTGAGGAATCTCTCCAAACAGTTCAAAACCCACTTCCCAAATGGCCTCGTTTATATATTCATGCGGGAATTTTCTTAAATTTTGCAACCATTTGGGAGATATCCTTGGAAGGTTATTACTTGGTTTGCTTTAAATTTTTGTTTTTATGCTCAAAATTCTTATAAAGAAGCTTTCCAAGGTCACTATAGTTTTGGCAACTTAGGAGGTTAGAAAGGTTTGTATTATAGCAAATACTAAGAAACTCATATCTAATGTGGGTTTAAGCAGATCACTCTAACAGAAAGTGATTTTCATCCTCAAAGCTCATACACTCACAAAGATGGAAAACCCTTTTCCTCCCATGGAGTTTTGGGAATAGACCAATGCCCTGTTTTTCTATGGAGCTCATGAGAGTTCATTCTAATTTTGGCTATATTCATTTTCTTCTTTGAACTAGTTACCATCGAGAGATAATTCTGATCTTCCAAATTAGGGTTGATGACCTCCTTATAGTATCTTGGTTTTCTCTTAATCGCTAAATTTTCCTTGCACCACAATTTCTCTTTAAACTTAGAAGAAATAATATTTTTGACATTATCGATATTCTACAAAGTGTCATTTTCATCAATGCCCCAATGGTTTAACCAAGCCACCGTATCTTTACACCAACTCCGCTTGAGGCGTAATTGGTTTTGACTTGAATTTAAAGCAATTTTAGGAAGTCTCTCGTTTTCGATGTTATTTATCTTGTGCTTGTTGATCAGGTACCTAGTCATAGCCATGCTCTCGATGGGGGAAAATACCCACTTCTAAGAGGAGAATAAGATAAGGTGAGTTGCTTTAATTTTGAGGTTATAAGTTATAAACCGCTTTTGGATTTGCTCAATCTTTCTCCAAGATTCTCTAGAAATGTTGCACCCACATACTTTACAACCATATAAGATAACGAGGATGACAATAGTTTCAAAGAGGAACTTAATTTTGTAAATATAAATTTATATTTTATAAATTCATTTAATAAATTTTAGGTAATTTATAAATATTTAAAAGTTTTTTTTGTATTTTTTGTATATATTCCATAATTTGTAAATTTTGTATTTTGTTCTTTCGATAATTTTTGTATTTTATTCTTTCGATAAATTTTGTATTTCTGTGGTATTGAACAAATACAAGGAAAGAACTTCGAGCATAGGAAAATTTAGTTGTTGAAGATTTTGTTTGTTAGCTTAGTTTGTTTTTTGCATTTGATATTTCTATATTTGGTTTTTTGCACTTTGTAATTGATTTCCATACTTTAGTTTAACACCAAGGGATAGATTAATGACCTAACTCGTGAGATATGGTCACTCTGTTACGATTTTCTTCCCTATGTGTTGAGCTATCCCGAGTTGCTTGTCTTGCTTATTGCATTTGAGTGTGTTTCCGGCATTAGATTAAATCAGATTAGGTTAGATTATGATAGAATAGGGCCCTAGTCCTGCACATTCAGTGCTAGCACCTCGAAGCTTACGAGTCCCGGATTGATAATTTAATTATCAAATTAATTAGCATATAATTTTCTCAGCAATAATCATGCAATATTTTTGGGCCATTTTTCTTCAAGATTATAGCTATGAATGTGGCATTCAAATCCCCAAAAATTTTCCTATACCTTTCACATTCTTCAATTACCTTGAATAAGTCATCCTCTAGTAAGTCATAAAATCCCAAGTAAAATTCTGCAATCCATCCATAAATCCTAGGGCTCTTTGCTTTCTTAAAATACTAAAGTACATATTTCAATTTTTCTTTGTTACCTCAGTTTTGATACTCTCATTCTTTTGTTCATTTGCTAAGATAGGAGACTAGGAGACTAGGAAGCAAGGATTTCAATGTTGTCCCTCGTCCCCTCGGTCGAACATTCTCTCCTACTGTAGGAAAGTATTATTTTGCATTTGGAATAGGCACCTTTCGGCTAAACCATCTCCTCCTAACCCCAAGCGAACCCGTCACCTCTGCTATAACTTGTTCAGAGACTTCAATCCTTAATCCGCCAACCTCTAAATGACATTCCATCAAATTCTATGCGAACTGTAATGTAGTATCCTCATCGAACCCATTCAACCTCTCAAAGTAAGTTGTCCATCCTGCTCCTTCGAAAATTCCGAAAACTTCTTCGTTTCAGTGCAAGGCATACTTGTCTCTGGTTCATGGTGAACTGCAAAGCCTCCCATGATGTTCTTCTTAAGCAATATCAGTTGTGCAGGCTTTTTTTTTTCAAATCCAAATACCAGAGTTGCAGCATGCAAAAATAGCAATGTATAGTGGGAAATTTCGTTGGCTATTTTTAGAAAGTTGGTATAATTATGGAATAGGCTCATGGTAAAAGTCATTGTGTGGATTCAGTAAGACGACATCGGTTAATAAGTACGTAATAAAAGAATTGACTAAAATTGATGACAAGGATGAGCGAGGGTGGTATAATCATAATTATTTGACAATTCATGTGTAGTCATACCCATGGTTAGGATCCGTACCTTCGCACTTACCGTGACAGATCATCCGCAATCCAAAGTGGCCCACTTTTGCTGTAAAATTGCTTTAATGAAGGTGTCCTTCGTCACGTGGCTTCATGAAACGTGTAGGCCCTTGACCAATAAGAGAAATGAGTGTGTCCAGGTAAGAATTAACTGTATCAGTGAGTGAAAAATTTGGCAATTTTTTTGCATTCTTCTTGGAAAAATGTAGCATAAATTGTACTAAATATTGAATTGGCAGAGTAAGATTGCTCCCAACCATCAAAATTTCCTTCAAATAACATTGCAAACAGGTTTTGATCGATCACAAGGAAATCTGATGAATTTCATGAATGGTACAGGCTGAAAATTGGGAAGATTCGTGGAATTTCAGCAAAAAGTGGAGAAATTTGCGGTGTTTTGGCCAAAAGTGAAAAAATTGGCGGAGTTTCAACAAAAAGTGGAGAAATTGGCGGTGTTTCGGCAAAAAGTGAAGAAATTGGCAGAGTTTTAGCTGAAGACAAAATTTCAACAGCGTCCGGATGAAGTTCAATGGCCTTGAAAGAAATCAAGAATTTTCTTCACAAATCTTTGTGAAGGGGTATTCAGTAGTTGGAAAGGACCACCTATGGTTCCTGCAATCGAATGGCCCAATACGATTTCTCTTTCTTAACCAATCCTTTCGCATATATCCCCGCACGCATTTCCTGTAAACAAACCAATCAAACAAAACTAACAAAAATCATCAGGCAATCTAACGAAAAAAATAAAATCAAACCAAAAAGAATGAAATTAAACAAGTTTATTTATGTTCAATTTTTGTGGAAAATGTGCAAAAGATTAAAGAGTTGAGGAAACAAGAGGGGAATATTGTTCATCTACCAATTGTGTAATGGCCCCATTCAAATAAATCTCAAGAAGAGAAAATCCCACCAATCTACTAGTTTCCTAGGTTGGGGTGGAAACATTAGATTTGGAATAAGGAGACTATAAAACCCCAAATGGACATTAGCTTGAAAAAATATATTAAATGGGGAATAAATAAATATTTAAGATAGGAAAATAAGGTGGCACTTGGTCATGAGGGTACATTGGAGGTGTGGGGCCCACTCAAGCAAGACTTCCCATGCCACATGGCATTCCACTCTCACCCATTCGAATCCAAGGTGGAGTCCAACGTTCTTGGGGGAGTTGGAAGGGCATAATACTTGGCATGACTCAATGAGGGTCAAAATTGAGAGGAAGAGTAACTCCCATGGAAGAGGAAGAAGCATCTTGGAGCTATCGGGACACTTAGGCGAGATTCCCTAGCTTCTATGACAACAATGATGAAGATGCTATGACACTTATGACACAAATCAGACTTGAATGCTAACATCTAACATATATAACATGTCAGGGCTAAAAATAGCCTCCAAGAGGGTGCACAAGGGAGTTAGTGCATCCAAAGAGTCATCGATTTGAATTGAGTGAGGGTGGAGGCTAGGAATTGATGGACAAGTTGCACACATTGGAATCTCTTTCCAATTCGAGTTGGCATGAAGCTCATGGAGGGAATTCAAACCATGGAAGGATTGGGAAGGTAATAAAAGACAAGAACCAAGAAGGAGAGTGGCTTTTGATCATTTCTCATTTTGCAAATTGGAGAGGATAGCTTGTCCAAGCTAGTAGAGTGTTATTCTACTTGCCTTAGAGCCAATTTCGAGGGTGAAATATTCCCATCCTAATTGGAAATTGGAGAATCCATTTAGACCTTTCATTTGGAGCTACAATGGAGTTATTTGTTGCAGGTTGAATCTACAGTGTAGCTCGTTATTCTTTCTTCTTCAACTTGTTCCCATCTCTATCTCAAATTTCTTAGCATATTTTGGCTCTTGGAGGAAGGGCGCACTAGGTGAGATGCTGACATCTTTGTGAGAGTCCAATATACACCATTTATTTGTAATCTGATATATATACTCTGTTTTTTATGTGCAGAAGACTCTCGGGTCGAAATACCAAGTGAAACTATGTAAAAATACCAAACAATACATAAATGGTGCCATTTTCCCTATATCTTGTTGTGAGAGCTTGAAGTTGATTTATTTCGATTTGTATCAGTTCATCTCTGTGATTTTTATTATGTATGGAGATTCATTAATATCCTGAAGAAGTTTCATATGCATTACATAAGCCTTTGGAACAAAAATCTCGAATTTCATAGCAAGTGGTGAAGTTTCCTATCATTTCCCCCTATGTGAAGACATGTCCACAAACCTCTGATTTATGGGAGCTGAAGCAGCCTTTAGAAACCGATTAATGATGCATTTGGGTGTCCATTGAATTCCTTTAACTAAACCATGTCTCTGTTCTGAAAGTTGGGAGGTTTGTACTGCATTTGGGAATCCATTAATGACCTATACCCTTGGGGGTTTGAACCTCAACTTTGATAGTAAAATTCCCCAATTTCTCCCGAAGATAAATGAATGTTGCAGAAGTCTTTTAAGAGTGTACAGACATCTATCAGCCTCATTTATATTTATTAATACATTTCAAATACCTTCAGACCCAATTTGGAAGCATTTGGAAGCATTGGAGTCATAACTAGTCTAAGGGTCGAATTGGCCAAAAATTGCAATTTTTCCAAATTTTCCAAATATATTAAAAAGAGACACTACAAATTGACAGTTCAGATCAAAAGCAATGTGAGAAGCAAATGCATCTTTTGAGAGCGATTTATAATAGAGTCACAGTCGATGACCATTTGCAAATAGGGGTGTATGTTGTTCATCAATTTCGGTCAATCGAACGATCCCATTATCAAATATTGTGTCCACTATGTATGGTCCCAACCACCTGGTATGAAATTTCCCTTTGAAGTCCTTCTTGAATCGTGAATCATATAGTAAAGCCCAATATCCTTCCTGAAACATTTTCTTCTTAATAAACTGGTCGTGCCAACTAGAACGTTGTTGCTTAATTACTGAAGTATGATGTACAACAGATGGATGCTTCTCATCGAGCTCGTTTAACTAATTCAGTCATTCCTTCTAGGCCTTTGTCAATTCCAGATTTGCTTCCAAAGAGGTCCTCAAGGTTTTAATCTCGAATTCAACGGGGAATACAACATTTTTCCCATACACTAGCTCATAAGGAGAGAACCCTGTGGTGTTACACCACGTTGTTCGATATGCCCATACTGCTTCAGGAAGTCTTTCATCCCAATCTATATGATGACTCTTCATAATCTTTGTAAGAATTGATTCAATAAATTTATTGGTACTTTCGACTTGGCCATTGTCCTATGGATGATATGGTGAAGTTATTCGATGCTAGATATGATATTTTTGCATAAGAGCTTCAATTTTGTGAGATACAAACTATGGTTCTCCATCTGTAACTAACTCCTTAGGCACCCCAAAGCAAGTAAATATTTATTCAAACAAAAAATCTACAACGGATTGATCAGTAGCTCTCACCAAGGCCTTGGTCTCCACCCATTTAGTCATATAATCTGTGCAAACCAGAATATAAACTTTTTGTCTTGAAGGAGGGTTGATGGGTCCTACAAAATCCAGGTCCCATCTATCAAAAGGTTCAACCACTAATTGTGGTTTTAATGGAATTTCATCCAACCTTTTAGGTTGACCCATACTTTGGAAGCTATCGCAAGCTTGCATGTATTTCTTTGCATCCTGAAACAGGGTTGGCCAAAAATAACCCATTCTTAATACCTTATGTCCGGTCCTTTTATTGGCAAAGTTCCCGCCACAAGGTTCATCATGAAAATCTTTCAAGATACTGTGGATTTAATATGCTTTTACACATCGTCTAATTTCCAAGTCTGGCCTGTGTAGAAGAGATATCCTTCTATCCAACAGTATCTAGCACTGTGATGTACAATCCTTCTTCTTTCCCTTTTTGATAAATGCAAAGGAAGCTTCCCTACAACAAGGTAATTAGCAATATCTGCATACCAAGGTGATTAAACTAATACTGCAAAGAGATGTTCATCAAGAAAAGAATCCTCGACTGGTGAATTATCAACATTATTGGTTAGTCGAGAAAGGAAATCAACAACAACATTCTCTTTTCCTGGTATGTCAATGATGGTGATATCAAACTCTTGCAATAACAATGACCATCTAGTCACTATAGCATTGGTGACATGATTATTCATTAAATATCTAATAGTTGAGTGATCAGTATGCACAAAATTAGGGTACCCTGTAATATAATGCCGAAATTTGTTGATGGCATAAATGACAGTAAGAAATTACTTTTCAGTCACCCTGTAGTTGAGTTCAGTAGGAGCCATATTCTTGTTGATATAATAGATGGCATACATAGCATGATCTTCCGATGTCCCTACACATCCCCAATAGCAGTGTTTGAAGCATCAGACTAAATGTGGAAAGGTAAGGCCCAATTAGGCCCACGCAAAATAGGTGATGTAGATAATATTTTCTTCAATTTTGCAACACTGTTTGATATCTATATGTCCATATGAAATATGCATCCTTCGTTAGTAAGGCAAATAAAGGAGATGTTTACTTAGAAAAAATTTCAATAAAACGCCTATAATAAACACCATGCCCAAGAAAACTACGTACCTCTCTTTGCGTTCCAAGAATAGGGATGTTCAAAATTACCTTTATTTTGGTAGGATCCACTTGTATCCCTGCAGCAGATATAAAATGTCCAAGGACTATACCTTCACTTATCATCATATGACATTTTTCAATGCTGAGAGAAAGGTGAGTTTTTTCACAACATTTTAAAACATTTTCCAAATTTTCCAAATCCTCATCAAAGCTGTCACCATACGGGGTAAAATCATCCATGAATATTTCCATACAATCATTAACCATATCAGAAAAAATTCCAATCACAGCTCGCTGAAATGTAGCTGGTGCGTTGCATAATCCAAAAGGAAGTACCCTATATGCAAAGGTACCCCAGGGACATGTGAAAGTTTTGTCTTGGTCTTTAGTGGCAATCTGAATCTGATTATACCCACTAAATCCATCTAGAAAATAAAAGAATTTTTTTACCAGACAGGGTATCCAGAACCTGATTAATAAATGGCAAAGGGAAATGGTATTTTTGTGTAGCTTTTTTAAGCTCTCGGTAGTCCACACATATGTGCCATTTACCATTCTTCTTAGGGACAATTACTAATGGAGAACCCATTCACTGTCTGAAATAGGATAAATAAATCTCGCCTTTAAAAGTTTTTGAATTTCCTCTTTCACAATGTCTCTTGAGTTTGGATTCATTCTGTGATGAGGTTGACATATAGGTCAACAATCACTTTTAATGTAAATATGGTGAGTACAGAACCCAGATGGAATACCTCTCATGTCCATGTACTCCCACGCAAATGCTCCTTTATGCAGTTTCAGCAGTGCGGTCAGGGGCTCCAGCTCGTGAGGTGCTAGATTGGGATTAGCATTCAAATTTCTTCCCGGTTCAATTTCAATTGGAACACTCTTCGAATTTTCAATTATGGGGACTTTTTCAGCATTAATTGTTTTATCCAAGACATCATCAGTAAATTCTTCTTGATCAATTTCACTCATGGCACTATCTAAGATCTGATATGTGTGTTTGGTAACTGTCATCGGTTCACTAATGAAATTGCTGATGGGATCATCCTCAATTTCATTTTTAAAAGTCAAGGCCCTCCCTAAGGTAAGAAGAGGCTGAGTGCTTTCTTCTTCTTCTGGTTCTACCCATAATGGAATTTCGGCATCTAAAATCGGTTTAGCTGGAGTATATATGGTCAATTTTTTGGTTTCAGTTCCATCAGATATCGTCATGGACCCTGATCTACAGCTGATGTAAGCATCTGTTGTAGCCAACCAAGGCCTTACTAGAATAAGTGGATGTCCCCCCAAGTGATACTTGGCCTATAGCACAAGGAAATATGTAGGGTATTCCCATGAATAAACAGATATTACTAGGTCATCCAGGATTCCCTCAGGTTAAATCTTGGATCCATCAGCTAGTTCTAATACAGTGGGGGTTGGTCTGAGGTTAGTGAGTCCTAGCCTTTTTACAGTTTCAATAGTCATCGCATTTATTTTTACACCCAAATAAACTAAAACATTAGGGATTTCAGTATACCCAATATGCACTGTAACAGTGGGGTTTCTAGGATCGTCATACTTGGCCAAGGGATCCTTTCCCATCATCAATTCATATAACTTCCCAACCACATGGACTATAAGAGGATCCTTAGGCTTCCTACCAGGTTTCTTTACACATAAGTCCCTAATTGTTTTAGCATAGATAGGCACATCATGCAGGGCTTGCAATAATGGGATTTTAACATAAAGATTTTTAAGTTCCCCAAAAGATCGAAGTAGGGTTTCTCTATTGCTTTTTGTAAGGCTAATCGCTCAGGATATGGTGGATTCCTTGAAATTTGTACAGGAGTAGTTTCAACATGTGTTTCAACCGGTGTTTCGGCATGTGTTTCGGCCGGTGTTTCAACATGTGTTTCAGCATCCTCAATAAGGGGAATTGTTGTGTTGATTGAGATCTCAACCTATTTATTCGTTTGTTTCTCAGTCACAAGGGATGGAGCATCCTTAATGAAAATGGGTTCTACCACTCTCCTAAATCGTAAATGTAATTCATTACATGGAATAGGGGTGATAGAGTAAGCTGGCATGTTTGATGTTTCGATTTGTTGCACTGCCTTATTGTTGGGGTTAGAATTAGGTTGAGCAGGCAGTTGAGGTCATAATCGTGCATTAATTGGTACAACGTTAGGAGGGAGTTGGAACTGTGGTTGTCGATACCGTGTTTGAGGGAATTGATTCCCTAGATAAGGATTTCTCCAACTTGGAGGCCAAGGGGTCGGTTGATTTAGCTGTGGTGGCCATGACATCCATGGGGTAGGATATTGCATTGTAGGTTGAGTAGATGGATTCCATTGAGTATTGGGATAAGAATATTGTGGAGGAAATTGATTGTTCATGTTATTCCAATAATTAAAAGCTGTAGTAGGGTCTGGATTCATACCTGGAGCACAAGGTTTCCATGACTTCTTTTGTGAAATGAAGTAGGTTTGTTCCATATCCATGCTTGATGCCTGAAGTTAACTTTTGCTAGTGAGAGACAATCCTTAGTATTGTGATCCAAATCACATAGACCACATACCTCTAGCTTATCAAATGGGCATTCCCTTAATGGGTGCTTCTTTCTGCATCTAGTGCAAAATATGTCCAATGCCAACTCTGCCTCAGCATGTTTCTACTTTGCCTTCAAAACATCCAATTGTGAGGAAATAGAACTCATCATATTAGTCTTAAAATTTTCAAGTAGATTACCTATTTCTGCTCGTGTAGCTCCACCACTGGATGATTTTTGTGCCCTTGTAAAGACATCTCGATCTCTTGTGTTGGTTCTAGAAGATCCTTTGGAGTATCTTCAACACAGATCCACAATATGATCAAAAGATTCCCTTAATATGTCCCCCTTTCCCAACAGATTAATCATATCTAGACAATCCTCTATGATTCCCCGCAATAGAATGATTTTAAGAACATATTTTCCAATATCAGCATGACCAGAGCTCTATAAATTATATAAAATTATTTCTACAAAATCCTCCAAACTTTCATCCTCTTTTTGGACCATTTTGAACAATTCCTCTCTCCTATCCTTGGTTCTGCAATAATCCTGATATTTAGCAAGGAATACTTGTTTCATTTGGTCCCATGTTGTAACAGTCTCACCACCCAAACTCATAAACCAACGTAGAGCATTTCTCTTTAAGGTAGAAGGAAACAATTTTATCTTTTGTTCACTGGTGGTATAATCATAGCTTCGACAAAGAATGTCAAATTCAAAGAGACACTCATTCGGATCTTTAGTAGACTTACCATCAAAGTTTGGTAATGCCAAAGGTGAAATATTCTTCATGGGAGCCACCTCGGGCATCTATCGAATGGGGAATTCAAGTGTAGCAATTGTTTCTTCATATTGATTATTATCATTGTCCCACATCTCCTATTCATGATCATCATGGTGCCCCTGATGTTCTATGTTCCCTTCGTTGTTAATATTTTCCTTGTTCTTATGCTCTTCTCTCCTTTGTTCTTCCAATTCATGTTGATACTTCAACCACTCCTCTTTAGTCACTTCCTACCCATTAATTCGATAAATCTCCTCTGGTTTCCTTGCACCCACAACACTTCCCTTATCTTCAGGGGGTCGCTTATCATAATTAATAACAGGGATTGGAACTCATATTACCTTCTCCACGGTTGATATTGATGATTCAAGCTCGGGGCGAATAGAGCTTCCCCTTCCTCAAGATGATTGTTGGAATAAAGCTCTGGTAGAGGAATCAGCCCTAGCGATTAGCTTATCAATGAATGTTGCCCTTCCTAGACCTGATTTACCGCCACGACCTCTGCCACCCATGGGGTTAGTGTTTTGGGGGGTTTCACATTCTTTTTCTTTTCTATTCATGCAAACTTACATACCATACCTTGTTTTGTGGTGAGAGCTCGTTCGGTCTATTGAAGGATGCCCAGCTCTTCACTGCGTCTTATTGCCTACAACCACGAAAGCAAGATATCTAAAGGAAACAAACTTAATCAACTCCACTATGTGTCTACCAATTGCCTTCCTCGGCAACGACGCCAAAATGTTGGTCACTTTGATTGCTTAATTAATTCACAAACAAATTGCTCAATATAAATTGTCAACCCAGGGAAGTCTGGTTATTTCAAAGGCAATCAAGCAAAATATATGCATAAACACTCAGTGATTGATTTAATCAACGATAAGTCACCCAATTCATTTAAGAAATACCTTGCAACCTATTTACTAAGTCTGCACTATGTTCATTGATCAATCCAAATTCAAATGCTAATTCAATCTTCAAGAATCAAGAGAATTCATCACCATAAGACAATCCTTCAAATTACATCAATCCTTCAAATTACTGCGTCAAGAGTAAAATGGCTAATTTACATTTGCAAGAATTTAAATCCTAAATTACTATTGCAAGAAATAGAAGAATATGTTCTACAGTTGCAGCATTCAATCGTAAGAATCAATTCTCTTGCTTCAAACAAAGCCACACATTGTTCTACCAGTTTCAGTAGTTCATGAAAGAAAACAAACAATAATGAAATTCAGTGACAGAGCACAGGTGTAACACCAATAATTATACGATCCAATAGCACACTTTAAAAATGGGAATCACACACTATACAGTCGATTGTTTCAGCAAGCCACACTTCTATCTCCAATTGTTTCAGCATAATGATAAAAGTTGTAAATGAATAATCACACCCTAAGTAATGTGATTGTTTCAGCAACTTGAAATTAAATTTAATTGCAATTCCACACCCAAGAAAATTAAAGAAATTAAATAACTAGCTAATTGGCCTTGCCTTCTAAAAGAGATGCCTCTACACACTACAAGGAACCAGTACTCACAAGATCAGGAAAATACTTCCAATTCCATTGATAGAAATAAGATTAGATACAGAGTTCTTCCACTCCTATTACAGTTTCCTTTTTCAAAAATAAACTTAATTCCCCGCAAACAACCCAGTCCTCTTTTAAATACTAAGATAAAACAGTTCAGATCCTTCAAATTTGGATAGGCATGAGGATCGAATATCCTCAGGCTGTCGAATCAATATTGAAAATGGAAATAGTTACATTCATTATTACATTTAAAATAGAAATCGTTTCATAAACATCTATGATCTCAATAGATTGAACTGATCCAGCACCAAATGAGTTTTAGCCAACCACGTGGGTGAATGATTTAAGCTGCTTCTGCAACGACCTAAACTGGAGTCCTGAGAGGGTGGAACTGCTTGCCACGTACTCTTCCATCTATGTGTATCAGCAGGCTGACACACCCGAATTCCTTGTGGTCTCGATTGCTTTCATTAATTCATCACAAGTTAACTTAATTAGGAAACAAAATCCATAAACACAGGAAGACTTTAAGCATTAATGTAACAAAATAATAATGAGTTATACCTGCTCAAGATCATGATTTTCTTTAAGGAAGATAACAACTGTGGTTATGTTAATAAAGAAAAACAGGGTAAAAGTATCATAGGAAAAGTAAGCAAAAGGGGTCATTTTTGGAACCCAACAATGCCCGGAGTTGGAACCTAACAATGCCTGGAAAGTATGAAAAGCTTTGATCTCCTCAAATTTGCTTACCGATCGATGCTCTCTCCACATAGTTCGACTGAGAGTTCCTTCCTTTGGCATCAAATTTAAAACCAAATAACATATTATTATCATTGAATCAACAACAATTATCAAATGATGAATTTGTTTCCTTTTGGCCAATTGTAAACCTTGCCAAAGTGTTAAAGCCTCGGCCTGATTGTTTGAAGTTTCACATAATCCCCATGCAAACTTAAATTCTTATTTTCCTTCAAGGTGAAATGTAATACACCCAATGTCACACTAGACTTAATACACATTTTTTTTGAAATAATAAAATATATTAATGCTCATTAGCTACAATTATATCTCATATATGCAATCGTATAAAAAAATACATAACTATTGCATTTGAATGCATAAAATATATACAAGTAATTAGCAGAAGCTTCAACTTAATCTATAAGACCCGTAATTTCTTTTAACAATGCATAGTATGACCTACGCAGTAAAACCTACACAGTAATACAACCCATGGAATTAACAAAGCTAAATCTAAGCTTCGACATAAACATTATTTCTACTTAGCATAAACTAATGCAACCTGTGGTTTTCAAAAACCACCAAACCATCCTATGCTAAGCACAATATATGAGCTTTTGCATATGGAATTTGTTTATATTATGTTTATTAAACAAAATTTAACTTTGACATAAATAAATACTTCGACATATAAGTAGCTTGGACATAAATAGTATACCTTCGATATATTAAGTACCTTTGACATAAATAATAGACTTTGACATAAACATAACTTCGATAAGGTTAGCTTAAGTAATATTTTTATATTTTATTTAATAAACAACAATTAACTTCGACATAAATAGATACCTTCGACGAGGTTGGCATATAGATTATGTTTATATTTATTTATTAAACAAAAGTTAACTTCGACATAAATAAATATCTTCGACAAGGTTGGCATATGGAATATGTTTATATTTAGCCCGGTGGGCTAGCTCAAGTGGTTGAGTGTTGTAAGTTGTAAGTAGGAGGTCTCGGGGTCAAATCCCTAGGTGGTTATACATTGCTATATAAGGGCCTCACTTCGGGTTAGCTCTGTAATAAGAGCGAACGGGGTGTGGCCCCTTTGGGTGGCCCCCCTATGATTTCTTACCGTGGACGTAGCAGCACCGCTGGGGGGTTTGTGAACCACATGTGAAAAAAAATGGAATATGTTTATATTTATTTATTAAACAAAAATTAACTTTGACATAAATAAAACACATAACTATGCACCCATATCAATACCAATAATATATTATTTTTACTAAATATGAATAGTGGACCATAATAAGTTTGGCTTGGACGAGTGAACTATGACTTAGTGAGCTTCGACGAGTAGTTGTGACAAAGTGAGCTTCGACAAGTGAGATGGAGCTTCGACGAGTGAGCTGTGACAAAGTGAGATTCCACACAAGCATATAAAATTATGCCAAATATTTCCTTAAGACAAGGAAAATCAATATTTCCTCAAGATATTTAATTTCCTTATTATTAAAAACAAGGAAAAGAACTATATTCTTTTGTATGTATTTTTTAATACTTATTGCACAATAAAAGCACGGTAAAGCACTTCTTTGCAGTAAAATACTTTGTAGGAATTGTCCACTATGAATTTCGTTGTCATAACTTAGGAAATATAGTTTTATAATTAAACATTTATCATTATATGCATTTTTCCATTTTATTAAGACAAAGGAAAATATTATTTCAACATAATCCTTTTAATCTTATTAAGCGTGGTGTAATAATTGTCCTAAAAGTGCGAAGTGGGGTTTCCCTAAATAAAATAGGAAAAACATTTACCATTTATTCCAATGCATGGAATGAACTGCCCAATTTGATTCACACCAAAGGAATAAGGGAAACTAAGGTTATATACATAGTCCCTCCTAAAATATTGTATTACACATTTAAAACAAGGAAATAAAAACATTTATTCCCAACATGTTCCATAAACTTACTTCACAGTAAGAATGCTCAGTAAGAACTTTGCAGTAACTACAAAGTGGGGTTTCCATAATTTTTTAGCAAAATATTTACCAATATTTCTTAACATAAAAAGTAATTGTCATATTGTACTACATACCATGATTCAACTCATTGAATTTGTATATAATCCTACAATTCCAATACTTATAAATTAAAAACCAATTCCACTCATAATTGGTTCATGGTTTTTATAAAATAAGACTTCGACAACATGCCTTAGCACATGGTTTTGTTTACAAATTAATTACACCGATAGGTGTTTAGATATTATCTAAGATTTTGGACTTCCTTGAGTGGATCAACAAGATTAACCTGAGTGTAACAAGTGTACAGTGGGGATTCATTTCATGGTCGTCGTATCTTGTTATGCTCAAATGCATCTTGATTAAGATTTAAATAAGCTAGGTTAAGTGGTGGTTAAGAAAATGGGTATGTTTATTAAATAGTATTTGTTTTATGTTTATAATAATTAGTTTAATGTTTAGCCTTTCTTTAACAACCAACCATATCCACAAAATTAAGTGGTTGTCTATGCCTACTAATGTTCACCGGCCACTCTACTTGTGGTTGTGCTAGTTAATAAACAAAATTAGAACTTAAATATTTTCTCTACTTGGAGCTTCAACATAAACATTTAGTATTTTTCAAATAAATCAAATCAACCCGTGGTTGTAATAAAGCAAATCATCTTGTTGGTTGTTAACCAACTTGTGGTTTACAAATTTCCTATTAATGCAAAGCACTACAAGCAAGTTTAACACTTATTTGTACTCGTTTCAAACACAGCATTTGAACATTTAGGAATTATGTCTTCCAGCTATATGAAAAGTAAGAATTTAAACCTTTATGAAATATTTGCATAAATACATCACTTAGCTCATTAGAATTGCACAGTAAAACATTTCATCTAACTTAGGAGTTGAGCAATAAGAACACAATTGCACAATAGAACTAGCAATTTAACACAAGCCTTTGCAATAAAATTTAACCATTTGCAAATAATGATGCAACTTACAAAAAATTAACAAAATGAATGAGATTCCTACTTATTTATCCATTCACAATAGTTTTCTGAAAGTATAATCTTCGACATAATTCCAGTAAACATTTCAATTATAAACCCAGAAATTTAAATAGAAAACCATGGCAAATTTTTATCACAAATTATTATTGAAATTTAATAACACCATTCTCATGAAATAAACTTATATATTGAACGCTTGAATTGGCAATTGGCTATGTGGATTCCACGCTCCATCCAACCATAGGTAATTCTACTCATTAATCTCTCAGCAGAACACCGCCCCCGAGCTGAGACTTGTGCATTCACCAGACAGACTTCTCACCAATTCCCAGACTTTTTCAAAATTTACACTTGGAAATTAGGAAGACTGGATTAAATACCAATTCCATGCCAAACAGTGCACTTAACCTCCTTGATTTCCTCCTGATTGCACAACAATGAAACACATCACTGCCATATGTACTAAAAAATCCACCAAGTCAGCTGCATACACCATTTGCCACTTCACTGGAATGACCAGAGACAAAATGGACAGATTTGCAGTAGAAATTTATCAACAAATTGGCTAACGGGTTCATGGATTCATTTCAATTTTCATTCTGGGATTATAATTATCTCCCTTGTTCTCTCTAACATACCCAGGCATGCAAAATTCTCTCAGAATTCCAACTTCTTTTCTTCCCCCTTCGTACAGAATGGACACCCATTACTTTTCCCCTAGCATGCATAAGATTATGCATGTCACTTGGAACCACGTGGGATATCCCTCTCAGCCCATTTTTTATTTTTATATATATATATACACACCACCCAAAATCCCACTTAATCATAATTAAATAATAATTATGATTTTATAAATATATTATAAAGTAATTTAAATGGGTTTTAAGGCTTAGGACAACTTTAAGGGATTAAATATTTAACAGGGTCATAACATGGTCTCCCATCTAAGACATCTAACCCCCTTACTGTCTCTAGTGAATACACAAGTCCCCGATATTTTCAGTGTACTGCCTCAACACAACCAGTTGTGGATTTTTAGTATTAATATTTACAAAATACAATATGTTCAGCCTTGCAGACATTCATAAATTATAGTTACATCCTGAAATCATCAGGACAGGGGTTTCAAACCAGGGGTGTTACATCAAATAGCACCCCCCCCCACACCTGCCATCCTTGGATTATTCTTGTATGCTCCATCAAAAAACAGAATATGTTGGTTCCAACTTTTAACCCATGTTATCATCTCGATAGGATTGATTCTCAAAAGCCATGTAATTTTCCCTTTTTTCTTTAGCTTAAGCTTTTGAATTCTTTGAGTAGGGTGATCAAGTATTCTTCATATCCATATTTTTTCTTCATTTGTCAAGTATGTTATTCATTGATTAGCTTTCCCTTTACTATTGATTATTTCCAACATCAAAGCCCAATGTTGTGCTGCCACTACTCTCACCTTTGCCTTTTGATTTTTTAATATTACAGCATTTCTTGCTATCCATATTTTCCAAAAAATAATATAGGGAAGAACCTTCCAAAATTGCTTCATTAATGGCTTATTGATGAACTTCCTCTGATATGTTTATGCCATGTTGCGAAGGCTTCTCTCCAGTTTTTTGGTATGACTATATTAATGCTTAAATCTTCAAAACAAAATTGTCAAACTTCCACTGCAAACTCACATGCATTTTCTTCTTCATGATTGCACATATGACACTGGGAGGGTCCATGCATGCCTCTCCTTCTCAAGTTATCAAAAGTTATAATTATTTCATGACACGGAGCCCAACTAAACATTTTTATTTTTCGCAAAGCATCACTTTTCCGAATTATGGTCGAAATAGAGATTATAGGTAATTCACAACGAGCATTATTTTGTAGATTATGTCCATATTTAATAGTGTAACTGCCAAATTTGTGACCCCAAACCCTCTTGTCCCTAATTGAGTAATCTATGGGAGCAAGACCATTTAAAATTTTGACCATGATCTTCCATTGGTATTCTAATTCTGCCAAGAGATTTGTGATCCTCCAACCCTTCCACTCCCCATTTGTATTCCACTATGAGATGTCTACCAGAGTATTTAAATTGTTTTCCTTCATCCAATTTTGTAACTATTTTAAGGAAGTATATGTGTTGAACTCAAGCCTTCCCAAAATGTGATCCTCCTATATTCAGATACTTTGTTCATTTCCTGACATCCATGAAGCTTTGTTTTTTATTATCTCAGTTGAACCTTTGCACAGATTCTCAATAGATGTACATGGCTCTTTGTTGAATTGCCGATCCATGTTTCTATTTTGAGGAGATTGAGTGTATTTTTTGTTCATAACCTCTTTCCACCATGCATCCTCTCTCATATAAATGTTCCATAGAATTTTTACACTTAGAGTCTTACTTAGAAGCCATGTGTCTCCAGTTGCTAATCCTCCATTTCTTATAGGAGCCAACACTTGTTTCCAATTTACCAAGTGGTATGTTTTAGAATTGGATTTGCCACCTTGCCGTAGGAATTTATGCTGCAGTTGATCAATCTGGTTTGAGACCTCAATTGGAGCTAACAAAATAGAGTTCTAATATATATCTAACATTGATAAAATTGATTTGATCAAGACCAGTCTACATGTTGGATTAAGCCATCGAGTTCCCTACTGCTCCATTATTTTCCTTATTTTTCCAATCACATTCTTCCAGTCCATTGCAAGAGGTCAACTTAGGAATATTGGAATTCCTAGATAATTGAAAGAATTCCAATACTTTACAACAAATAATTCCAACACCTCAACTATGTTTTGAATGGTTGTTGAGTTCCATATACATGACATTTATGTTTATTCACTTCTCCTCCTGAAGCAATTAGATACTTGTATATGATGAATTTAAAACGAGTTGAAATTACCACTGAAGCTCCTCCCAACAAGAGAGTATGGTTTGCAAACTGGGAGTGGTTTATCTCCTTTACTCCTAATACAATACTAATTCTAGGTAGATTCCATATTCTCCTCGTGAATTCCAATATTCTACTTAAAGAGTCGGCCACCAAAATATATAAGA
Organism: Larix kaempferi; assembly: GCA_027924585.1. Taxonomy (NCBI): domain Eukaryota; kingdom Viridiplantae; phylum Streptophyta; class Pinopsida; order Pinales; family Pinaceae; genus Larix; species Larix kaempferi. The sequence continues at coordinate 7,550,628 of BSBM01000576.1, forward strand.
TGGGAGAAAGAGGACATCTCTACCTCAACCCTCATCCCCCATAAAAGAAATCAATTGGTATTCCATTCACCAAAGGAGCTATCCATGGTTTTGATATGCAAGCTTCAATCCATCCAATATATTTATAAGAGAATCTAAATTCACTAAGAACATAGAATAGATAGGAGTGCCTCACTAAGTCAAAGGCATTACCATGTCCTTTTTTATGACGATACCTCTCCCTTTCCTTAATTTACTATAATGAATTGCTTGATAAACCAAAATAATATGGATTAATAATTGTCTTTTGGGGATGAAACCCCCTTGATTTTCCGAGATTAAAACACCCAGGAGATATTTGACTCAGGTAACTAGAATCTTGGTGATTATTTTGTAGGAAAAATTGCACAAGGAGATTGGTCTGAATCTAGAGAAGGTTGTTGGACATTTTTATTTTGGTATAAGGGCCAAGAAGGAGGAATTCTTACTTCCTCCTAGTTTACCTTTCTTCGGAGATCATTTAATCATTTCACAAATGTATTTTTTTATTAGATCCAAAATAAAAGGCTATGGAGAAGCCATTTGGTCCTGCGTGATTTAACGGGTTCTAAGCTCCAAATGGCATTTATTACTTCACTTTCCTCGACTTCTTTGACTAAATCCTGATTATTCGCTTGAGAAACAACATCGGGAATGTTGTCTAGCATTTCAATGCAAGCAGCTTGATCTTATTCCTCCTATTTTAATAATATTTTTTTAAATGTTGGAAGGATTCTCGTTTTATATCCCTATACTCCGTAAACTTGTTTCCTGTAAAATTGTTGATTTCTTTAACATTATTTTTGCTTTTCCTTGATTTGGCATGTTTGTGAAAATAGGAAGTATTCATGTCTCCTACTCAAAGCCACAAACTACTAGATTTGAGCCTCCAATGCTGCTCCTCAACTCTATATATGGATAGAAGCTTCCTATTTGTTTCTATTTCCTCTGTTATATGGTGTCTAGTTGGACCTCCTGTTTCCATTTGATGTTGTATTTCTACCAATTGTTCCCTTTTTTTTCCAACATAAGGCTCTTCATAATTGAATTTAGACCATCTCTTCAAATCTTGTTTCACAACTTATAATTTTGATTCCCACGTGAATCTTGATGACCCTTCCCATTTATTTTTCCATGTTGTGGTGATGATCTCAATAGACTTTGGGTGGTGAAGCCATAGAGGAATAAATTTAAATTCAAAAGGACCATAATTCATATTCTTTGATAAAGAGAGGTCGATTGGCTTGTGATCTGAAGTAGTTGAAGGTATAATTGTTGAAGTAATGTCCAGGTCCTCTTCAAGAAAATTGTTGTTGATTAAAAACATATCCAATCGAGTTGCAATATAAGTTGATCCAATCCTTCTATTTGACCAATTGAACTTCCCATTTTTTGTTTTTATATCCATTAGATCCCATTCAGACATCATATCATATAGATTCTCTCTTAAAGTATCTCTAACACTTGTTCCTCCTCTTTTTTATCCTTGAGATAGAACTATATTTAAGCATAGATACAATTCCCTAGCCCCATTTCTTCTCTTTCACTTGCAACAGTTTGCCGACAATCATATTTTCTCTATAATGCATACGAACATATAAATTGAAAATTTTGAATCGAGCGCTAGTTGATTTGCTTACCAGATAAGAAAAGATCCAATGTTGACTTTGCTTTGCATCAATTAATTCAAGTTACGAGCTATCCCATAGCGTATTGATTCCTCCATAGGCTACACACGTACTTACATATATCTCTTTGCTATTTTCCATTGCTTTTGCCCTAACTCTTTCATTTCTCGCTCTTGTGTTTTAGTCCCCTGGAGAAGAAGGATCGCATGATTTTCCATTTTTATCAAATATCTCATACCTTCCTCTTTACTTTTGCTCCCCATCCCTCAACTGTTCCAGGAGACTAGTTTCATTATTTAGTCGATTGCTTGGTCAGTCCTACTTTAGTATTTCTTTGAGTTATAGGGGCGGTTGCTCCTTTAATAATCAAATTCTTTGATCTTATAATGATACTGCGATCCAACGTGATTTGCAAGCCCATCATCTTTTCCTCATTTGTAATTTCTTCACGATTTTCTTTGGTTTGTTTTCTCCCAACTTTTCAAGTAGATCGTTCTTCACCCTCCTCCATATCTCTTTCTTCCTCTGCTGTAGCTTGCCTTGCTTTCTTCCTTGTTACTACCCCTGCTGGGACTATCCGTGTTTCTTATAATGATTCAAATTCTGCAGTTTTCATCTAATTCTTATCTTTATTAGTTTCCAAATTTTCTAAGTGGACTCCTAGAAGTAAACAGGAGACTCTAACAGGAAAGGTTGATCCATGTTCTTTAAGCAATGGAGCCACAACCTTAGTAAATCGTACCAAGAGTTCTTCTTGAAGTGATTCAAACCAATTTGTTGTGGGATAGGGTACTGATTATGAAGCTACCTGAGATGAAGATGGATATGTATGGCTGACTATCTGCTTAGAATTCTTATGAACCTGCTTCCATTGTTCCTCTGAATTCTGAGTTACTGTAACCGAATCTCCTGCTTTTTTGTAGTCTTTGGTGAAATGTCCATAAGCATGGCATGCTTTACACTTGAATGGAAACTGATCATATTTCAATTGTTGATAGTGACTCCAACTGCCCAGAACTAAATGAATTGGTTTTGGGAGGCCTTTTTCAAGATCAACTTCCACGCATATTTGAGCACATTACAACATTCCTTGCTTTGGTTAAGCCTTATCTATGAATTTTCCCAAAGCATTTCCAATATCTTTCAAAGAGTCATCTCCCCAAAGATGTAAGCGAAAATGTGACAATCTTACCCAAACTAGGACTATTGAAGGGATGTCTAAGTTTGGATCAAAATCAGGAGTCCAGCTATTAATATACATTCCCCTATTGTTGAAGAAATATGGACCACTGCGAAAGATTAAATCTATGTCTTCTTTATATTCAAACAAACATGCATAGAAACCTCTTCCATAGAAGTAGTGTGTCGTTCCGCATTTGACAAGGGCTATCCATCTTTTTTGAAGCCAAATCTCCATGAATCGAGGAGAAGGCCAAACCCTTGTAAATTGGCCAATAAGACCTCTCTCTGACATTGCTAAATCCTTTTGTCTAGCTGCAATTGTAGGATGATTTACCTCCGGAATATCAGTTAGCTTCTTGATAAATGGAGACGCCTCATATTTGGATCTTGTTTTACTCAATGATTGTAACATCTATTTGAATGCATTTTTCGTCTAGAGCAAGCAGCAGATGATCTTCTCTTGAGGTGGATGCCATTTCAAAACCCTAACTTAGTTTCTTGAAGTGATTTCAACCCACAAACTATACTTGTGCTTAGTATTTTTAAGTACTCTTAGAAAATATCATTAAAATACTATTTTAAGTGTGTATTACAAAAAAATGCTCATCATTGATACATTTAGTATAAATAACAATAATATATATAGTGCAGTATGTGGAGTGTTTTCTAAGCATTTGATATTCATTCAAATGAAAAATAAAGGGTGTTTGAAGTGTATAAATGTAAAAATCATCTAAGTTAAACAAGCAACTTAAGTGTATACCCTAACAATATCATATTAGGTCAAGATTAATAAGAATGAAAATGTGAAAAAATTGAAGAAAATCCTATCATACAAGTTGAATGTGATACATTTAAATGTTAAACATCAAAGCATGAAATGCTTTATAAGTTGTAATTTTCTTATAATATCATGCTTTATAAGTTGTATTTTTCTTATATATTAATTCCGCTGAAGAGGTGCATTCTACAGCCCAATAGGGGGGGATGTGTAAATCCTTCCATGCTCATCCTACAGTTGATACATGTCCTTTATAAAAAATAATATGTCCGCTCAAATTGGATTTAAAATATTTAGAACGACATATATATAAAACTACACAAATTAGATAAATTAAAACCATAAACATTGCATGACACACTTCCTCAACATTTCCAATCTAAAAAGGGGTTTGCACCTCTGATAGATTTGATCCCTCTCGGTGCTTGGTAGATCCCCTTTTAAGATGGATCTATGCTGGTGTATATGGGAAAGATGAACTAAAAAAATATGATATGCCACTATAATAACAAGGGAGAGTGCAAAGCAGCTAGTCCCTTCCTATGAGTTATGTTCAAAGAGTTTTAAAATTTGTTTAATTTTAAGTATAAATTTGTCAAAGTCATAATTAATAAGTTTTTATAGTAGTTTGCAAGCTCACTAACAGAAAAGTATGAATCAGTAAGAGTAATGGAAATAGAAGTGGTATGATCTATTCGAGAGCTTACATGTGCTATGTATCTTACATTTGTTAGGTATATGTACTCAAGTAATCAATGAGCTTAGAGTGGGATTGATTTAATAAGTTGAGTGAGATTGCTTGAAGTGAGTGAGCTTGAGTTTAATCCTGCTTCAAGCGAGCTTGAATGGGCATCTTAGTGAGTTATCCACTTTGGTATTTATGGCACAATGTCTCTTTCTAGTATCAGAAAAGAACTTGTAAAAATTGAGTCATTAAACTCTCCATAAACTTATTGTATGGATTGTTGGCATAAACATGGATCATTTGCCCATAGCATTGCCTCCTTTTTATAACATCAACTTGGTCAATGGTAGTTATGACCACTTTTTCATATTGTTTAAATTTTAATCATGAAATATTTTAAATAAACTACACAATACCACATGAGAACGAACATAGAAAATTAGGTGAATGGAAATGACCTTTTAAAAAGGTCACAATGGTTACAAAAGAATATTTATACAATGATCATGAGAATGAACATAGAAAATTAGGTGAATGGAAATGACCTTTTAAAGGGTCACAATGATTACAAAATAATATTTATACAATGCTCGACTTGGAGCAAAAACAAAGCCGTTGCTACAAAATTTGAGTTTTATTTCTCAGTTTCCATAGCTTTGGGTGGATTTCCCACTAACAAAATTGATGATACCAAAGGCCTTTGAGTGTTGGATAGCGTTCATGGTTTAAGCCTATTTTTTAGTGGCTTACTAACTTCCGGCAAGAGATGTATGAAATAACTTATGCATTGTTTGCTTATTGAGTACCCTTATAAAGGGCATGTTCGATCCATTTGCTTAGGGCATATTTGATATTAAGTCACTCCAATATAAGAGCCCATTCTTTTAGTACCCTTAAAGTGAATCAACCGTTTTTTCATTCATTATTAGAAGTGGTGAATCTGATCTACGGCTTACATAATATCGATCAAGTTGTCAAATCTATTGACTCTATCATCATTGTAGTGAAGACATGGGTGTATCAAGACTCGCTATAATCTCTAGGGATATCAAGTGGCTTAACACGTCGCCAACTTAAAAGTGTTATCTGTTCTATTTTTCCACGAGATCATATGCAGTTTCATGTTTATGCCCACCGAGGTTTGAATGCCCTATGTAGTTACATCACTGCAAAAGGTGGAGACTTTGTATTTTCTTGGAAAATTAGTCAAGAAGAGATCTATTCAAGAGCGGTGGCTAGCAATAAGAAGGTTAATTTAGTCACCTATGCAATCGCCACACTAAAGGAAACTATGGATAATGATAAACCAAAAATAGGATTTGTCGAGCGATTGTATAACTGGATGAGATAGCATAACAATCCAAAGCGCTATTGGATGTAAAGGGTAGCATATGATGTCTTATCTTATCACCCGCCATGAATGGCTCAAAAATATAGAAGATAGAAACTGGGGCAAAGACGTGGGCTGTCTGGTTGTTATGATCTTAAGTTGTTGCCTAAAAAACGATGTGTACCCAAAAATTAGAATCCGTCCAAAAATTGCGAACTTAGAAGCATAGAAGTTTATTTATCTAGTACCAAAATTTCATATTTTTCACAAGAAGAATAAACGAGGTTCGCTGTGTTTCGAATTTAAATTTGGCCGTAACTATATTTAAATAGTGAACTAAAAAAAATGACGAACAACTATCATCAATATAGTGTGAATGGCATCTAGGCTGGCAGGAGTAGGAGGAGTACTCTATGACTCCGAGGGAAACAAAAAGAAAGAATATGCATGGGGAATAGGCAAAAAGACCAACAATGGAGCTGAGTGGCTAGCTCTCATTAAAGGACTCAAGCTTTCCAGAAAGGAGGGAATTGAGAAACTGACTGTCTTCGGCGATTCGATTATGGTCATAGGGGAAGCAAGGAGCCTCACAAAAGACGGAAAGAAGCCCACCAACAAATTTCAGCATATCCTAAAGTACATTTCTCAAGAATTCAAGCAAATCAACTTCCTCCACATTCTTAGAGCTAACAACAACTGTGCGGACAAGATGGCTAACTCTGGAGCTAAGTTGGCATGTGGTGTTTTGTTTAGCAATGGTCAAGATATAGGAATTGCATGGGTCCCCTAATCCTTATTCGAATTTTGGTCTCTTCTATGGTAAAAATATGGTATATTAGCAGGTTCAACACATAAATCAAGGACACAAGGAGGATACAAGATCCGCCCACATGAGCATCCCACATGGCCTCCATGCAGGGCTTAATGACGGCCATTCCCCGAGGTTATTTTGGGTTTAAGCTTGGCAAAGACGCCACCTACAATTATGCATCGAAATGCTCCTATTCAGTTTATCCTACTTCTAATTCCGAATACCCTGTCTCATACTCTGATCTTGTTCTAAGACCCCTGGCAAGGCATCACTGCATTTACAGGATGGCAAAGAATTTTTCCTTCCACGGTGGGAAGCAAGTGATAGCTCACGGGAGACCTCTCTACGCGAATCTGGCACAAAACGAACCATTGGTAGCAAGTGCAGGTGCTTGCGTCAAGATTGCACATCCATCTTCGAAAACTCACAGGAAAGCGGCCTATCTGGGACAAGGGTTCCATTCAACAAAGGACGGGCTGGGGTTCGATAATTTGTCAACAACTTTTTAGACATACTTGTGTCATTTAGAGGATCAGATTCAGACTGTCAGCAATGAGAATTATGAACCTAAGAAGGATTTCACCCATCTATTTGCACTGGTGAATGAAACGAACATCGAGGTCCGCAGGCTCAATGCCAAAGTTCCAGACCAGGTAGCCTCATTGGTGGAGGCCAAACTGGACAACTTGGATGCCAGAATGCTCGCAATTCATGGCACTACAATGGTGGCTGTAGAAAATTTGAAGGATATGCGTAAGGACATCAATGAGCTAGCCGCGGAGGCTAATGGAAAGAAAAAATGCATTCCTAAATAATGCTACGAGTTGCGTCCGGCTGATAGGTTTTTGGTGTGCAGTTTTCTAGCGAAAGCCATGAATCTTTTTTGTAAATTCAATCCTAGTTTACAAGCTCAAAAATTTGATTTCTATGTCTTTCAAGTATATTTTATTGCTCGGCCAGTTTGTAAGAAGCTATAAGCTTCCTATAATAGGGCTTAATTTTGAACAAATTAGCACAACAAATTCAAAGTTTGCAGGCATGGCTCTGCTTCTTCACAGAGAGTTGCCCTATTGCAAGTCCTTTTTGTACGCCCAAGTCATTTTTAATATAAAGTTGATTAAACATTTTTGTCAAAAAAAAAAATAGTGTGTGAATGGCATTTGAGGTGGAACATGTACAAAATCATAATCGCTTTTCCAAATGTCAATTGTGAGTATATACAAGAAATCATTCAGGACTCGAGCCTAGATTAGCCCTTGCCTCCCAAGTGTGTTAAAATATTTGTTAAAAGACACATAAGCTTTCCACGTGTAGGCCATGCATAAACTGCATGCATCGACCAAATATATAATGAGGGTAGCTTCCATAAGCTTAGCGAGCGAATGTTTAAGGAGCCCCCATGGTCGTTGGTGGAGGCCATTGCTTGCAAGGAATTTCATTGAAGAAAAACACTTTGGCATTTGGTGTAATGGGCATTTGAGCTGGGTTGGATTCTTGGTTTTTAGGAAATCATGGGAGAATCAAGTGCAGCAGCACACACTACCACACCCAAAATTGATACATCCATGGGTACGATTATGTGGGTGAGGAGGAGAAATGGGTCTCGGTGGCCTAGAACGATTTTGGATATGCTTGCTTTACAAAACAGTTATGGATACCGGTTGCTGAACAAAGTAAGAGCCACCTCGATAAATATTCCTTCGATTGATGTCAACCGAAACTCGTCCTGCTATTAGGTTGTTACTAGTTGGTCCTTGTGCTTGAATCTATGAACCGTACATTGGGCTAGTCGTCGGGCTGATACATAGCAATCCAAATTACATGTTCCTGGTTTCAAAAAAGGTAGACGTGAGCATAAATCTATGGAGCACAATGAAATTTTGGAGCCTGAGTCACCTTTGAATGCCATGCAGTGAGTTGTTTCATTTCAACAAAAAAACCCTTTAGTGTAGTTGTTCAAAATTTCAAGCAAACCAACAAGGAATATTTGGAGGACAACAACACTGAAGACACAACTCCAATGAGAGGGCTACAAGACTTTGGATTGAGGATTGCTCCCAACAGGAAGCAACTTAATATGCCAACATCACATGAAGGTATTCCAAAATTATTTCTTCCTTAGACTATTGTTCGTAGTCCATATTATGTTGAGTTCTTGCTTCATTTGTTGTGGTAGCGATTCTTCTTAGCTATCCATTACTTAAAATCGTCCTCCTCCATATGAATTTGCCAAGCTGGGAGGATGAGAGAAGGTTCTGGGCAAAGAAGGGCACGAGAGAATTGAATAAAAGCATGCTCCTTTGCTTCTCTTTCTGGAAGTAACATAAAAAGTGTTGGCTTGTATCCATAACAGGAGTTAGCGAGAACATAAATTTGGAGCAACTTTTGATTGACCTTCTAAAAGTTACAAATAGGAAGTAATTCATGCTCAGCACCCCTACTGTTACATGTCCATTTCTGCTCCACCGAGCTGAGCACCGCACTCGCACTCCCACCATGAGTTGCTCGATCTCTGGAACACCACCATTGACAACGCCAAGCATCACTGGTTGGATCTTTGGAACGCCACCATTGACAACACCAAGCATCGCTGGTTGGATCTCTGGAACGCCACCGTTGACAACACCAAGAAGATAGGATTTTTTACAGATGGAGAGAAAGGATGAGAACGTAGGCACATATTATAGCCCATCAATACAAAGACTAGAGGCATTGGATGAGTGATGCATCAAACAACGTGGAAGTTAAGCACATAGATTGCTTCTCTCTGCAGGAGTAAGATGTTCTCTCTGCTATTTCTGGTCTATAATTTGTCTTTATTTCTCAAACATCGTTGTGTTATGATATTTGGTTTCTATGATGCTTACCTACATAAATTTTTATGTAGCATTAAACTTAAAACCTTAGATTTGGAAGGAATCTAAAGAGGACAATAAGTAGTCTAGACTTACATGCCCGTCTTTTTTGTTCTTATAGTTCTGATAATTTCCTCATGGTTGCAGTGGTCTTTGCATTTTCCCATGCAACAAATTGTTCAAGAGCTTCTGTATGCATGTTTGCTTCCTCCCTGAATTTATATGGGGTCTAAGGATGCCGAGTACAGAGCTAGTTGAGAGCGCCTACGCCTCACCTACTTAGGCAAGAATCGCGATGTTGCTCAAGCATGACAGGAATAGTTGGTTCGAGCAAGACAGGGATAGCTGGAGCAATACATGGATGGAAGAACATGAAGAGACCTCTATAGCTCGATCATATGACGATTAACACATGGAAAACATGCAAGAATGCACATGCAATCCACATGCAACCATCAAACTAATTTGCTAACTAATTTTATATCCGAGATAGCATTAATGTAATGCAAATGATCTTACGATATCTCATAAATCTCAATGCTTTTAACCCTAAGTTGAAGCACTCAAAAATGAAAATCTCCTTGATATGAGGCCAAGTAATGCCTCAAAATTTTGTATTGGTGGAAAAAGTATGTTGTAAACACCCACATGGAAAAATTAGGATAAATGTTAAAATATTGTATTGGATTTTGTGCAAATTAATAGAAACAACGGCAAGTTGATTACAAGAGTCCCTGCCAGCCTCAGCCTAAAGGCAGGGACTAATAAGGCTTTTAATTATTTGAGTTAGTATAACAATAATAATTATAAGTTATACTAGAGTTCATAAAATATGATATCAATATAATTTTTGATAGTTGTATTTTTCTTATATATCAATGTATATGGGAAAGATGAACTAAAAAAATTATGATATGCTACTATAATAACAAGTGCTATGTGGTAGCATAGTCCCTGTCAATGAAGCTAGAAGTAGAGTGTTGGTTGTGGAGCCAGATCTTCTAGTCTCATAGATGATATTGTATCAGCCGTGTTTGTATCCCAGTTTTATATGATATGTAGGTGTACTGTACAGTCACTCCAGCGGGGGGGTGTGGGGGGGCATCGCCCCCCCACGGGGTTCCAATTTTTGGGGTTGTTTTCGCCAGCTATTTTGCGGGCCCATGGTTTTGGGTATCCCGTGGTATCTTCCCATTGTATTTCCCTTATAAAATAAAGACATTGTAATACAGCTAGGGATGAGGATGATGTATTAGGTTTTATGCATTGTAAAGATCTCTAAGATCAGGAGAGAGACTGTGAAACAGAGAAGAGGAAGTGCAGCGGTTGTGCTGCAGGTTGTATCCCTTCACCTTGCTAGACGGTAATATTAATAAGGACTGGCAAATTCAGTGTGGACGTAGCCCAAGTTGGGTGAACCACGATATATCTGTGTCTCTCTTGTAATGTGTATGTGTGATTATATTTGCATTTCTGTTTATTGTTATTGCTCTGCGATCCTGTTTTTCTAACACAGAGATGCCAGAATAAGTAAAATTGTGGTCATGTAATAGAAAGAGCCTAGAGTCCACAAAGGTAAGCACCAACTTTGTCTAATTAAGCACTTATTATTTGTCAAACAACAAGCTACAACATGAATTTCCTTAGTAGATCAATGTGCATTGAAGAAAATATATGAAAGCCCAAGTTCCAAAGTTATAATCCCATGCTTACATTTCACTTAATTTCTTAATCCAAGCCTCATCTTAACTTTATTTTAAGGCTTATAAAATAATTTGGTAAAAAAGAATGTATGTTAAGAAAATCCATTTACATACACTAAATACCATTTCAGAGCTTAGCAAATGGTTTTGAAATACCTTGCGTGTTCTTTTGCTAAGTTGTTTGTTGCTAGCTTCCACATCAAACCTTGTTAAATTCAAAAAGATACATTTTTAAACATACTTCAAAGACAACATTGATAACAATGCACCATTTTTAACTTAAATTCATAAGTGTAACTTTACCTTAAGTATAAGTACATTGTTAATTTACACTTGTCGACTTACACCATGTTAAAGAGTAATCAATTTACATTAATTTACACTTATCGACTTACACCATGTTAAAGAGTAATCTATTTACATGCTACTTGAAGGCCGCTATTTAATTAGATATAATTCAAAGATACCAAATTTATTATTAACTTATAAAGGCTCCAAGTTGACCATTAAACAAATTTGTATCAAATTTGTCTTTTTGCAGTCCCTTTGTGTTGTGGAACATGGGAGGAGTACTTCCTTCAATCCTGTGGACATGTTGCTTTCAAAAAGCCATGTACAAAAAATAGCGATGATAATAAGAAGGAAACGCAGAGATATTGGGTGAGTATGGTGGTTGCAATAAAATGAGAATAAGAAGGAAATGCAGAGATATTGGGTGAGTATGGCGGTGCAACTGCCGTCACTAGATTTTATCGACCACCGCCAACTGCCGTCAATGTAATCATTAAAATATTAGCAGCAGCCTGAGAACTTCGCCACCAGCCTAGCAATAACACTTCGAAGTGTATGGCCAATGAGAATGAAAAGAAATAAAATTAAAACTATTATTTAATTAAAAAATAAAAACTATTAAGTTGAAATTTGAATAAAAACAAAAAATTTAAAAGTGAAAGGCAAACTAATTGAAAGTCAATGCCAATCGAATACAATAGTTACTCGACAAACTAATAAGGCTTAGGCTTTTAATTATTTGAATTAGTATAATAATAATTATTATTATAAGTTATAGTAGAGTTCATAAAATATGATATCAAAATCATTTTCGATGTTATATTAAAGTAAGGAGAATGATATGATATAAAGTTAAGTTTACGGATTTATTCATGTACAAACAATTTATGAACTTGCAATTTCTCATATTTAAATTTAAAAGAAATTTACTTGTTAATTTTGGTCAATCATGATAGACGAAAAAGATTATGTGCCTTTCGATCCATCTAAATAAATAATTTTTTGGATCCTTTTATTGGTGTTTATTTTCTCAAATCATTATATTTAATTATGACTTAGAGAGTTTAGTAGTGAGATATAGTTAGAGGTCTCTATCAAAACAATGCTAAATTTTGGATTTATGTTATTAGCAAGGGATTTGGAACTTATCAAACCATAGTTTTCAAATCATTTAATCATTTGGATCTAGTCCAAGTGGTTATGGGATGGAGTGTTATCCTTCCTACTAAGGTCCTATTCTCATAATTAACATTTTAAAATCAAATTAAGTATATGTTGGCATGACGTTGAGCCTTGTTGTTAACTCGACTTTATGCCCTAAAGTTTCTTTTTCCATGGAAAAAATATCACAGTCCAAATTTTATTAAAAATCTGAACCATATTGTTCATCCAAGCTATAAGCCTTGCATTGTGTAAACTTTGAGATCAAACTATACAAAATTTTGTCATAGAGGTGCACCTCTTATAGAACTAAAATAAAGACTGTTGCACACAAGTATGATCTTGTAGTACATAAAGATAGCCAAAAAGAAAAACTCAAGGAGGAATAAGACCCGTGTATCTATAACTAGTATCCCGAAACATAGTTGTTACCCACATTAGAGTGGATAACAGTGTCTATGTGAAAAAAGGTCTTGGATCATGTTCTTTGATTGAATCTTTGTTGACCTCCCATAGTTTATTAGTATCCTCTTCAAGTTAAAGACCATGTTTTGAGAGCATATCAGCGTGGCAATTCCTATCCCTATAAACATGTTGTATAGAAACATCTTCAAATACCTCGATGTACCCACATATGTCATCATATATTGGCCTTAGATAAATATTTTTAGGGGCTCTTCTATGTTTAATCCATTCCACCACAAGCAATGAGTCACCGAAGAATTGAATAGACTTCACGCCAATGGAGACGGCTAAATGTAGAAGCTTCAAGACTATCATCAGCTCAACTATATTATTGCTAGTTATTCCAAAACTTGTTGCAAATTTGAACCAATGGTGTTTAGAGATATACATTGTGCCACCAATACCCCCTTTATTGGGGTTCCCTTGTGTTGCTCCGTCAAAGAATCCCCCGGCAATGGACTAATCAATTTGTAGAGATGAAGAACTGTTCTTATGTGAGGCCCCTTTGTCTTGTTTGAAGTTATCCAGAATACCAAGACTTTTGGTTGTGTGAATGTGTGAGGGGAAACAAAAACATTTTGGAAAACAATTTGTTTAGCGCTGAGCCCCTCAAATCACAAGGAGAAAAAGGGCCTTATAAGCTTGGTAGACAATGTTGTTTAACCAATCTTGAAAAGAAAATATGGTCTCCTCACCTTCCCAGTGAAAATTAGTTTTAGATACCACAAAGACATAATTCCACATCTCAACTATGTACCCTGGAGATTTGTTTTCTCTACTTCCCTTTTAACCTGTAACTTGCTTTAGTATCATAAAAATATACATTATATTGAAAATAAATAAAACAATTATTTAAAAAATTCCTTTATAAAGTGTTAACTTGCCATTTTGCCCAACTTCATATGTTATAAAACTTTATTGTATTATAAAAAATATATAATCTATAATGGCATTTAAGAAGCTAGTAGTCTAGTTTAGGTGATTTTGACTTTGCATTAGTTTGGAATTATTCATGCCATTTCCATAATGTTTTGATAATGTTAAAAAAAACAAGTATTAAATTCATTTTTTTTTAAAATGAAAAATATATATTGTATTTTCAGAAAATTAAAAATACTATTTTCTCATTGGTGAAGGACAGTATTGATAAAGGATTGGCAGGTGCGGGCGGAGTTATCTTTGACTCCAAGGGGAACAAGCAGAGAAAGTTTGTTTGGGGCATTGGAAGAAAGACTAATAATGGAGCAGAATGGATCGCCCTTATCAAAGGTCTGGAGCTTGCTAGAGACCTGGGAATTGAGGTTCTGGTGGTTATTGGTGACTTGCTAATTGTCACAAGAGAAGCTAGAAATATAGTAAAAAGCTGGAAGAGCTCCTCCATAAAGATGCACTTTCTCCTAAACAACATTGCAAAGGAATTCAAAGACGTCAACTTTCTCCACATCTTGAGAGGCCTAAATAGGCAAGCGGATATCATGGCCAACAAAGGTGTTGGGCTCAACTGTGAAATTTTAGAGTGCGATCATGTCACAAATGAAAACTTATGGATCCCCTAACCTTTGTTCTCCTTATCATAGAATGCGGGTCTTTCACTTAATTATGGTTTTAATGTTTCTTTGTTTTCATGCTCAAATTGTTTTGGGAAACTCCACATACTCTCTCCTTGCCCTCTGGATCTATCTTGGATCCTCGCACACTCTACTAATAAATGTCGCCAGACAGACCCACTCCCTTGCCAGATGGCCTACATGCGAATTTTTGTTAAGCTTTTAAAACCTTGAAGGGATGGCTATTTCCCTCATCAACTCTTATTCTGTTTGGATTCGGCATTTCAACACAGGAAGCTCCAGTTTAGGCCTCATTTGCGACCTCTTTGACTGGTGCAAGGGCTCTTGCATTAGCATGGAGAATTTTATCTATGGGTATTCTTCACAGGATGGTTATGAGGTTTATGCGAACTGTCTGCGTTGTAATAAATCTATCAAAAGCCCTCTTGCAGCTTGCAAATGGACTCTTTCGTTGGCCGAAGGTGATAATTGTGTTCCGCTGGATGATGAGCATGTTAGCTCCCCTGTGCTTGGTCTTTGTCATGGTCAGGTCAGGACTGAGAAGCAGACTCTTGGATTTGGTCAGGGGCAAGGTAGCAAGCATGATTTTGGGGAAATCATGAAGCACGTTCATGATATGGAAAATCAAATTCGTCTGGTAAAAAATGAGAACTTAGAATTCAAGAGGGCTTTAACCCGACTCTTCTCTCTGGCTCAAGCGACTCACTCGGAGGTAAAGCACCAAAACAACAAAATTGCTAAGAAGGTTGGACATCTGGAAGAAACTCTGGGATCCTTTTATCCCCACAAGGTCCGCAAGGATGCAAATCTTGATGCTGTGAGCAGCAAAATTGATGAACTTGGAAGGAAGATGGAAAAGCTTAAAAATGAAATGGCACAAATTGGTACTCAAGTCGTCACCAGCTCTGTAAAGAATGGGAATGCAGATTTTGAAGGCGTTGTTCTTGAATTTTTTCTTTGCCCATAGCATTTTGATGGATGGCTACTCTCTGTTTTGGTTATGTCATACTCCTATCTCTGTTTTTTTGGCTTCTACAGGCTGTGAATATTCTAAATGTTTAGAAGCACTTTGTATTTAGAAAAGTCCAATGATCAACCTCTTTTTGTATAAGATAGGTTCCTAGTCATGTTTTATTTCTGCATTTTCCTTCTCGGATAGTATGTAAGGAGTTATAGCCTCCATAGACTAGGGAAATTCCATAACAGTTATAAGCTTGAGAAGGATGAACAAGTTGTGATGGATGCTATCCTTCTTTGGGAGCAATCCTATCTATTTACTCTGTATTTTCCATTTTATATATAATCAAAGCCACTCAATCGTTTCTGTTAAAATAAAGGACAGTCTTGATAAGACATCAATCCCTGTAGGAGATATTTCAATTTTTAGAAATAAAAATAAA
The DNA here is from genome assembly GCA_027924585.1 of Larix kaempferi. Taxonomy (NCBI): domain Eukaryota; kingdom Viridiplantae; phylum Streptophyta; class Pinopsida; order Pinales; family Pinaceae; genus Larix; species Larix kaempferi. Next base: position 7,566,506 of record BSBM01000576.1, read on the forward strand.
ATTAAAATGAATTTAAAATAATAATAAAATCTTACAGTTTAACATGTCACCTTTGTCATTGAATGATTTTAGCTATCTGTAAACTAGAGTGGACGACGTGGAAACCAAAGAACAAATTGTCCTAGTACAATTACTACGCAGAAGAAGCAAGTGAAAAAAGAACTGGGTTGGATGTTCACTTGGTGTGCTTGAGGGAGTTCAAAAAAACACTGACTGACAAGTTTACATGGCGTGGATTTTATGTGGGTATGGTTTACAACAAACAGACTCCAAAACCTCAACATCTCACATGGTTTGGTTGAGTAAATTAATCAAAGAAATTGATTGACATGTTAACATGTCGTGGTTTTTTAACTTTTGAAACAGATCAAGTTTGAAGAAGATCCCATGCTCCAACAGAATAGACCAAGGACCTGGTCCGACCAAATCCCACTCAAATCTCATGGGACACCAACCATGACAACTAAAAAAATAGTTTGAACGAGGAACTGTACATGAAATGGACTCCCTTGGTGTACGCTTGAACAACTCTCTTGTCCTTCTTCCATTTCCATTCTGATTATTCCAATCTTCGTCAATAGTTCTTTCGGAATTTTTCTAAGTAATCTATAGGAACCTTCATATACGTAGAGCTTTATATATGTGTGGGGAATGAGGCCATTAGTATAAATGGTTCTTCATGAAATAGAAATGGTCATGCTTGAAGAAATATACAACAATAGGTATGTGTTGGGATACTCAATGGACTTTCCAAGGTTCAGGTTCTATCCCACGAAAGAAGAGCTAGTGGGTTTCTATCTGAGGAGACAGGTCCAAGGCGGGCACCCACTGAACTTCGATATAATTATACCAACGTTGGACTTGTAGCGATATGATCCATGGGAGTTACCACGTACTTCACTAAGTCGCTCTATGCTTCTTTCCTTGTACAGTTTACACTTTACTTGGCTATAACATTTATGGCATGGACTCCATGTTATGGCACCGAATCTATCTATCTATGGTAAATTGTTTGTTTGTTGTTAAGAAATGCATATGTTAGCGGACCTTATCTATACCATGTTATCTTTACTTTCTTTTCTACACTCACAGACGTGGCTTCGTAATACCGTGCACGGTTGGAATTTCATTTCAACTCTGCCCTTCTAATTTTTTTTTTTTGAGGTTTTGAACTTTTATTTTGCCCATCACACAACGTTTTAGGGAAAAAATAACCCTTCAACAATGAAGTTTCATTAAAAAAAAATACCCCTTGATAAAAATGTTTTTATTTAAAAATTTAATTTTCAATTAAAAAATATGCTTTAATTTCCAATTAAAAGATAACAATAGACTCATTTACCCATGTTTTCGTTGATCATGTGCTATGAAAATCAAGGGTGGAAAAAAACAACCTATTTAGAGTGACATAAACATCTCAAAAGTAACATGTGCCAACATTATGCATCTAAAGTACATTAAGTTATCAACTTAAGAAACAAACAAAGTGTGGAACTTGGAATCCTTTCTAAAGGTTAATGTCAAGCCACATATAATGCAACGTATAAAATTTTGCAAGGTTAACATGTTGCATCAATGGTGTAATTGAAATTGTGAAATTTAAATTTTCAATTAAAATATATGTTTTTATTAAGGAATTTAATTTCCAATTAAAATAGAACAATCGACCCATTTACCCATGTTTTCGTTGATCATGTACTATGAAAATCAAGGGTGGAAGGGTGAACAAAAAAACCTACTAATAATGACAAGACAACTCAAAAGTAACATGTGTCGGCATTATGCATCTGAAGAACATTAAGTGATAAAGTTAGGTAACAAACAAAAAGGTGAAACCTATAATCCTTTCTAGAGGTTAATGTTAGGCCACATGTAATGCAACATACCGATTTTTTCAAGGTTAACATGTTGCATCAACGGTGTAATTGAAATTGTGACATTTTATTCCAAAGGACTTGAGTTAAAAGGTGAGATAAATATAATATGTCCTTTCTAGAGGCAATTCATTAAAAAACACATTGAAATTGAGATTGTAGTATGTTGCTCTCCCCTTTCTTTGTCAAAAGAATTTTAATAAGGCTATTTTTCCAAGGTATGGACTATTTTGGATTCCTCGACTATTATTGCACGTGAACTTGCACATACCAAGCTACAACAAATATTTCATGAAAGTGGAGTTGTCTATGTATTATCCATGATGCAAATCTTATGGTAAAAACTATTTTTGGGGCACGAGTTTTGCTAATATAGAGCCAATGATGCGTACATTTTTTCCATTCACATTAACAACCATGGGATTCAATTTAATTCTCAATGTGTTTTTGTGGGGCAGCTTCCAATTTGTACCAACCAGTTCATGGTTCTTGCTTTCTACTTTGGGCCATTCACTTTCCCTTGGCTATAAATGGATAAGAAGAAACCACTTCCAACTTCAAACTTGTTTAGAAACTTTTTTAACCATGAACAAAACTAATTGTTTCAACCAATTACTAAGACTACGGGAATACTAAAATGTTATTAAGTTTTAACATATATCAAGTAATTCATTTTTAAAAAATGTGAATAGATACGTGAAAATATTTTAGCAACGAGACCTATACATTGTAACTTGGAAGTATTGGGAGTGTACAAAGTAGGATTGGAAGCCTTCCACACTAAAACCATGTTTCCATGCCTTTGTCTAGTCACAATTGTTAACCCAGCTCAATATCAAAATAACAAAACCAATTTCATGTTTAAGAAAAAACACAAAATAGTTTCATTAAAATTTGCTTTTAGATTATTATCAAATTTATAAAAAAATTTGAAAATAACATCATACCAAAATTAGTAGCTCCAAGTCCGTGGAAGCCGGGGGAGAGCACTTTCAAACTATCTAGAGAAATGGGTATCTACATTTAGCAGGTACTTCTAGTTTTTGAGGCCCATAACCAAAAGCAAGCATTTCTAAAATTCCATAGGTGATGCTTGGTAGATTCGGTACTATGAGAAATTCTCAGCTTGTAGATTCCTGCGAGGATGGATTTGAGGATAAGTGACCGGGGTAATCGTAGTCATCATAAATTGTTAATGCTTGGTAAATTTTGTAGCTAATAAATCGTTGATGCTTGGTGGGTGGACGGATTAATTCCTTCATTAACATAGTTTAAAACCGACTTCTTCTTCTAAAATGGTACCCACCTCTCTCTTGGAGTTGCACTTTCGAATTTGAAAACTGACTTATCCTTTGAAGGAAGGGCACAAAGGATAGGGAGAGGAACTAAAAGGGAGGGCACGACCCCCTATTTGGACAATTCTAGGAAAATATAAGAAATAAAGAACAGATGGAATGAAAAAAAATACATCCCCATTGAAGGCAAACTCACCCACCTACTCTTCAATCAAATGGGAAAGTTTCACTCAAGTGGGAAAGTTTCAATCTCCATTATTACATATATAATAACATGCCACCTACTGCAGGACACTTATCTAGGCATACGCATATCTTAACAAGCTTATTAATAAAAATTAATGATGGTGTTGAAAAATAATTAACCATCAAAAATATGTCCTAGAAAATTATTTGCCCGTTCTTTGATACGGTTTGTTAAATTTTTTAACCATATTTTGATAGGTAAAATGCCTCGTCATGGGCATATACCCATCAATTTCCATCCTTGGGTCTCAGACGGATGGAATAAATAGGCTCCACAGCTGGCATGGCCCCACAATTACATATATTACACCCAACACGTCTTTTCCCCATAGATCATTCAAATTTACTTATCACTGCAAATATTTTCCGCGAAAAAGAGGTGAGATTCTCTGGTTACCACCTCTTCCAATACATACTATACGTACATCATCATGTTTTTTTTTTTCACACCAAAATATAACAAATTTTTATTAATATAAAATTTGTATCTAAAATATACATCAAAATCCTTGACAAGCATACTTCTCAAATCTAGAAGGATACTAAGATGATAGCTGACCTACTAGATATATCAGACTAAATAGAGAGACTCAAAACATCCATTAGATGGGATAAATACATCAACTTATTGTATTACATATTGGCCCAGATAAAAATTACTTAGAGCCATAAGAGAAACATAAATGAATTAGAAGAGGTCATGAAATCGAGAGTCCCAAAGAGAACTATTTCTAAACTCTTCAAAAAATATTTTTCCATCCATGTTGCCCATGGCTAGTTTAGATAAGGAATCAACTTCTGTGTTGTACTCCATGTATATATGCCTAAATGAGATTATCCTAAACTCCTGAATCAATCCGCCTGTTCTACATATCCAAGAATCCAAAACCAGGGAATTGAGGGAGGAGAGTCCTTTAGCCTAGTCAATAATAGTCTTCAAGTCCCCCACAACACAAAGAAAATTGATATCCCTCTTCCTAGAGACTAGGAGTAAGCCCCAAAGGGATAAGATCTCCTCTCTAGTGTTAGTGCCCCTACCAGCCTTCATCCTGAATTTTATATAACGTTGTGGGTCAAATATCAACAGCATACCAACCTCGCATACACCTTTATGCTCTACACCGTCAAAGAATCCAATCAACATATTATGATCCAACAACAGGTACTAGACCCGCCTTAATCTTCGGACATCAACCTTCCCGCAGTAGGCACTATATTGTGCCTTCACCTTTATTCCTACCTAGGTCAGATTCAAAAGAGATCCCTCAAATACGCTCGAGTTTCTTGCTTTCCAAATGTGCCAAATTGTGAGTAAAGGGAGATCGATCTAGTTTCGCTGTCCTTTAAACCACCTTTTTAGATTATCTTCAAGAGAGACGCCTTCCCAAATGAATGCACAATGAAATAAATAACCCAATTCATACCAAACTTGGTGGATGAAAATACAATCACCAAAAATATTATCCCTTTATTCCTCATACCTGCAACATAAAGAGCACCTTCCAGGTCCAGAATATCCACGTCATTGTAAGATATCCCAAGTTAAGATCCTCCTTCTACACGCTAACCACACAAAACATTTGAATTTTGAAGGAAGTGATGCTTTCTAGCACCAATTTGTCCACCACGACGATGAAATAGATACCTCATTCTCCATAATTAAACTGTATGACAAATTTTCCTTAACCATCTCGTTCTGGGCATTGTAATTCCATACCACCACATCGGTCGAATTGGACAAAGAAATGCCCGATTGATACAATATGCTTACATAGCCCTCCCATTCCATAGCCACCTCGCCAACAAGACCAATCTCCCTAAATGTTTTCCAATGCTCGGAAGAGACGCTCTGCTCCTTGACAACCTATTTGAAGACATATACACCCTTGCTCTGTAAAGCATCCAACATATCCTTTGACAAAGTAAAATTTCCAAACAGCCCCATGATCAGGTCCACGCCTATGAAAACTTATATGCCACGTCCCACATAAGAGGGAAGGATTTAAGTAAGCTTCTATAGATAAATGACCCAGATGTGGAATTATATCCAAACTGGCGTAGCCAAGACACCATATCCAACCGCTTTAAGTACTTGAATTTAACCACTCATCCCCACAGTCCCTTATCAAACAAAACTCGCCAAAATCTTATGGCACATAAGGCTCTGTTGAACCAACTTAAATTATTTATTCCCCAGCTACCAAGGGGATTTGGAAGAGATATGCTAGCCCACGACGAAAGATGAAACTTGAGATGATTAAGCCTGCCATCCCACAGAAAGTGAAACATCAATCTTCTAATCAAATAGATAACACTAACCAGCACATGGAATAATGAAAACCAGTACACAGGGATGCTTTGTAGTACATGGTTAACTAGAACCAATCTCCCTCCAAGTGACAACATTCTACAAGACCATGAATTGATGAATATTTGAATTTTCTGTATCAGCCAATACCAATATTTTTTACAATACTTGTTCAGCTTTAATCTGAAACCTTGGTATCGGATACCATCATCTAGAGCATTCATCTTAGAAGTAAATAACTCAGCTATATGGTTAATGATCTGAGGATCATCACAAGAGTAAATAAAAGCAGATTTCTGTGGACTAATAATCATGCCCGACGTTGTACATAATAGAGATATAATGGACCAAAAGTGATCCCATTCTGTCATCATTCCCTCCCCAAAAATAAGGACATCATCAACAAATAAAAGGTGTGATATGAAGATGGCACTATCAACCTTGATGCCTTTAATGACCTTCTGATTTCTAGCTTCCTTGATCAAGAGACTCAATCCTTCAATTGCAAGGATGAATAAATATGGAGAAAGGGGACAGCCTGGCCTTATCCCCCTGTTTCCACAGAAATACCCTGATGGTGAACCATTAATCGATACTACAAATCTAGTCGATGTTATGCAAGCCATGATCCAATTAGTGATCTTAGGAATCAAACCTATCTATATTGGAATCAATCTCAAATACGTCCAGTCGATGCAGTCATAAGCCTTGATGAGATCCATCTTTAAGATCAACATCAATGATCTCTTCTACTTGATGGAGTGTAATCCTTCCTGCGTTATCCCAAACTGCATCTAAGATCTGTTGTTTAGGAAGAAAGCCAAATATTTCCTTAGAGATGTATTTGTTACACCTGAAATCTTACCATCATGAGACTCAGTGTAAACATCCCTAAAGTTTCCTTGACTAAGTCATTAACCTGGAAGAGATGCAAACCCATTTATACTTAGTTTTGAGAGGTCGTCGCAGGTTGTACTCATGCAACCTGCAACGTCGCAGGTTGTCCTCTTACAGACTGCGACGATGTTAGTCAATGGACTAAAATAGCTTCTTCGAGCCCATTCTCGAGGCTAGCTGATGTGTATCCCTATCCCTAGCCTTTGGGGAAGCTGGCATTCGATTCCTAGCCTCTTGGAAGGATCCCCTATCTCTCTCCTACCATATCTCAACCTATCCTATCCACTTAGTCCTATATAAGTGAAGCTCACTCCCATTCCAAAGGGAGGAAGTCTATAGTATCTAATTGCTGGTGAAATTAGCTTAGGAGAGATCTCTACTCATCCCTTGAGAGATCCATCATCCCTTAGGAGGCTTTGGCATTGGCTTGATCGGAGGAGGATTGCTACGTTAAGTCATTGGTTGTAATCTCTTCATCATATGTATTTCCCTTTTCAATACAGTAATATAAGTGCTTTCCACCAATCTCATTGTGTTAATGATATATTGTGTAGTTTGCCTACTTAACTGCTTACTTAGATATATTATTGTGTAGATGCGTTTTACTTGTTTTATTGTCTTGTTATCTTAACAAGTTTTACAGCTCAGATCTGAAGATCGTCAAGCTTGGAGCAGCATTCAAGGAGAAAAGGATCAGTGATCTATAAGGTAAATGCATCTAGTTCCTTGATCTCTAATTATATCTAGGAGAGTCATTTATGTTCTGTCTCTATTTGTTCTATACTCGCGTTGAGCTAGGGAGATCAGGCCTCAAGTCCGCTCTTGGTAGATTGTCCGTCAAACAAATCTGGCGACCATACTGGGGAAGACATTGTTTGTAGTTTTCAATTTGAATTCAATTTTCGGTTGATTTCTTTTGTAAGCCATCTAATTTGCCTTCTAAGTCTTTTTCACCTTTGGATATTCACTTTGAAGAGTCTATAGTCCTCCTATGAGTCTGTATTCACTCCTTTCAACCATCGTGTTGCTCATTGTTTGGAGATTCGTTCATTCTTGAACTTGGATATCGCCTGTCACACCTGGGCAGTGCAACTAGAGCGTTGATTTGACCTATGTTTCTTTGTCTGTTGGCCTGTCGTCGCAACCCATACACTGGTGTACTGCGACATCGTCGCAATCCCCGCACTAGTGACCTGCGATGGTCGCTCTGTGTATACACACAGACTGCACTGATCTGTTAGAATTGGTATCTGGGCATCCCCCTCCATATTTTTCATTTGAGTCTTGGTTTGGTGTGTAGACCCTCTCTGTACTGCAAGATCCAGTCAGAGCTTTATCCTTGATTTGTGTGTTGAAGTGTTTGGGTTTTCTGTGTGGATTTGCATTGGGTCTCATTTTGATAAGCTTAAGCTTGGTAGTGGGGATACCACCTTCATCCACTTGACTTTATCATCCCTCCTCTCCTCACCTGATCTGATCTCTGCATTAGATCTAACGCCGAACCCCTTTTTGGCACTTGCCATTTAGCTTCATTTGCATTTAGATATTTGATTCAGTGTTTTTGAGTGTTTTCAGTCCATATGAGTGCTTGTCATTTTCTGAGAATTTCCTGAGTGTTTAGAGTGTTGTAAATTAGCTTTCTTTTCAGTTTTCATGCTAAAAAATATCATTGTTATCAGGTCATAATCTTGGCATACATTGGAAAATCAAAAGTGCATCATTTTTACTGTTTTCAAGTACATTTGGAAATCATTGTAGAATTGTTTCACGCATTGGAATATATTGTTGGTTGATCTTTTGAAAAGTTTGAGAAAAGATTAGTCATTTGTCCTTTTCAAGAATTGTGAATCATTCATTCGCTTGGAAAATTCAAATGAGTTCAAGTTTTTACAAAAGTAGTCCCATGCTTGAAAGAATTGTATGCATTTTTGGTTTTTAGAGTTGTTTAAGCTATCATAGCGAAATTGAAAAGTTAGAGTGCTCTAGATAGGAAATTCTCTCTTTTCATCTCTTAATTTTTTTTGAAAAGACAAAGAAAATATTGGGATTTGGTTGTCATGCTTGTTGATTTTTGAGTTTTGCTTGGAAAAAAAAACGAAAAGTGAAAAAGTATTTTTATCAAATTTGGTAGATTTTGGGATTGTGTTGCATTGTGTTGCTTTGGTAAAAGTATTTGCAAAGAAATTTCTCCCTGCCATACATAGAGTTCATCAAAAGAAAAGTACATTTTTGCATGTTGTTAGGGTCTGCATTATGTTTACGATTATGTACTCACCTCATGCATTCACCTAACCGTCCAGATAAAATTAACGATAGAACTAGGGTAAAATTTTTAGTAACTTGTGTGTAAGTTAGAGACGTGTTCCGACGTTGTAAAATGTGGCAGCTGTCGTTACTTGCCAGCACTGTATTCCGGGGGTATTGTAATCTTCCACGTACTTATTGGTATATCGAAGCTCTTTCACGTACCAACCAGGTATATCGAAGCTCTTTCATGTACCCACCAAGTACTTCATGTACTTGGCGTATATCGAAAGGTGTTTCACGTACTTGGCGTATATAGAAAGGTGTTTCGTGTACTCGGTAGTATATAGGAAGGTCTCGTGCCGTACAGTTGTGCATTAGACAACACCACTACAGATTTGAGCTCCCACGTACCTTGCGTATATCGGGAGACACCATTAGGATTCCTGAGACCAACTGAGTTAACCTTTTGGCCGTCTTGGTAGAGCAATACACCGAGAACAGCACTCGGGGAGCTACTACGCAAGTACTATCAGGTAGTTGGGTTATATGGTCAAGGGTACGGTCATAATCCTCCCTATTTAGTGCTCTGAAAAATTGGGCCGAGTATAACTGTTGGACCCTGGAGTATATCGTGAGTTGCGAAGCCTTGATAATCCCGTGAGGTTCCAGACTGTTGAATCCACTCTTATCACAAGTTTGATTGCAGCCTTAGATTGTGTAGGATTTTTTTTTCTGGACTGCTTTTCTTTTGGTTAGAAACCCTTAGGAGAAACTTTTGTTTCAGTCACTCTGGCTGAATTTCCTTGGAGAAGATCCCGTAGGATTCAGAACTTACCACCAGAATATCCCCTTAACCATGAGGTAATTTCGAAGGTAAGAATGGACCCACAAGTCAGAGTTGGATCACATGAAGTGGAAAACCCTACTTTGAATGTTGGAGGACACTTGTTTCCTCATACTCCTCCAGGATCTGGATCCTGCCTCCCATCCCCCGCAGGGTGAAGAGGCACAAACTTCCACTTCACAAGACTTACCTTCCGTTTTACCGGGAGAGCCTAGATCATTGGAATGGATGAATCCACCCCAGGACGACCCTGCAGCAGCTGTTGGCCCTTCAACAACTTATTGGACATCTTCTCTAGGCCACCCAGTGACCCATTTTTCTATTGCATCCCCACCCAGTGGGACTATGCCAGACGATCCTCTAGCATATTATCGTAACCAATTGGCTCATTTTCGTACCATGGCTGAGGAGCTTTGGAGATCAAGTCTCCAATGAAGGGTTGAAGACCCGATGTTACCCCCTTATCGACCACTCTCGGGTCATTCTTTATCTTTTGATTCACCGAAATCATCTGCACAACACCTGACCATTGTTGAAGCTAGTCAACCATCACTTCCTACACATACACCCATTAGACAGGAGACCAGTTCAATACCACAAATGACCCAACCTGTTGAAGGGCAACAGTCCAACACACCTCTCACTACTACGGTTACGTTACCTGCTCCTCCCCCACCTCAAAACTCGCGGGGTGGATACTCTTTACCCCCTACCTTCCTTATAAGTAATGTTAGTCCTATAGTAGATAATCAACAACCTGTGTTAAGTCAACCTTTGATTCATGGTCAACAAGTTGTTGCTGGGGGGAAACCCCCACCACCTAACCATACTACTGGAGGAGGAGTTCCCATTGGTCCTTCCGTTAGAGATTCCTTGCTTGCCGAACCTTCCACTACGAGATTATCCCATGTTGGGGGGCCGTCCAATGTCATTTAGCCACCATGGAGTCAAGCGTATCTAGGTAACCTTAACCCTGTGTCGGGACAACTTCATCCCGGAAACGCACTCTATGGGGTACCTTACCCCGAGAACCCATACACTCTATGGGGGCATCAAAATTTTTTAGGACATGGACCCCCACCACCCATCCCTCAAGTACCGCCATCCCCGCTTAGTACCCCTCCACCTCCTGCTGGAGGCGGTAGGCCCCCATCCAATCCCAGAGGCGGCGCACCTCTACCCTCTGGTGGCGGCCCACCTCATTTTGGTAACAATGTCCCACCCCCTCCCGGTGGAAAAGGTGGAGGTTCTCCACCTTCTTGCGGAAGCGAAGGACCACCCCCCCCGATGGTGGCAGACACCCGCCCTATGGTGGTGGATCGCCCCCTTCCGGCGGTGGCAGTGACAAAGGACCTTATCCCCATGGTGGCGGTGGTGGTGGAGGCCCCTATCCCTCCAGTGGAGGAGGTGGCCCACCCCCCCTCCCAGCAGAGGACCATCTTATTATGGCGGTGGCGACAAACCCCCACCCCCTCCCTGCGGTGGCGGCGGACCCCCACTCCCCCAGCGGTGGTGGTGGACCCCCACCTCTCCTCGGCAGTGGCAGCGGACCCCCACCTTATGATTATGGACCACCCTATTACGGTGGTGGACCTACTTTTGGTCCAGGCAGTATACCTCCTTACGTTCAGTTTCCCCCGGGAACCCCTTACAACTAGTCGATTCAAGGTCCTACCGGTCCATAACTGGACACCCATTCCGGTTAAGTTACCATCAGATATCCCCAAATTTGATGGAAAGTGCGGTGAAGATCCTAAAAACCATGTGATGACATACCATCTTTGGTGTTCATCCAACTCTCTGATGGACGACTCGATCTGTCTTCAGTTATTTGAGCTACCACCCAACTGCCCCGCTGCCAAGTGGTATATTGAGCTACCACCCAACTCTTTTCTCGATTTCGGTTCTCTTGCTATGTCATTTTTTACCCACTTCCAGTTGCCTATTCTCTATGAGACTGGTATCGACTTATTGACCTCTCTTCGCCAGAACACCGCAACCCACATCCCGGATCATATCCATGAGTGGCGGCGAAGGCGACGGCTCATTAAGGCCCGTATTCCGGACCAACTCTTAGCTGACTGGTTCACAAATTCACTCCTCCCTGTTGTAGCTCGAGACATAGCTATGGGATGGGTTGCCACTGAGGAACAAGCCATTGCCCGTGCCCATTACTTAGACTTGGTCTATGCTTAATCTGGCACATTATATGAAATTATTCCTTACGCGCCCCGCCCTACGTATAATCCCGCAGAACCACCCAAGGGACCACAGGCCGATGGCATCATTGGTTCCCTTACCACCCAACCTCCTATTCAAACCGTTGGATCATTGAACCTTCAAGGTTCCTCTCCATCCCCAACACCAGTTGGAAACAGCACTACCAAGCCCACCCCTCCTGCCTCCACCAAAGAAGTGAATTCTGTCCAATCAGCTTCATCTCAGAAATCCGGTGGCAAGAAGAAGAATAAAGGAAAACCTAAGAAATCTTCTAACCAGCAGGAGACCAAACCCACTCATGAAGACACCAAATAGAAGAGAAAGTTGAAGTATCCTTGTTTGTTGTGTGGTGACGACCATTTCTCAAAAGAATGTCCTCAACGAGATGAAGTTCAGAAGTTTCTCAAGGGAAACCCTACTACCGCAATTCTCAAAGATCCCTTCCCTGCTCAAAACCAACAACTGATCACACAAACCTCTCCTTCCCAGGGAGAGGCATCCTCCATCTCACATGTTCTCATGATGTGTAGCGAGACCATCAACTTGAACACACGTTCTCGTTCGTATGACCCCATCCCGTCGAAGGAACCCGTCGAAAATAATATTGAAAAAGCTTCCACTTCGATTCCCGACATTACTATACCGCCTGCTTCTCTCACCATTGAGAAGCCCTCTTTCGAGTCAATGTTGCGTCCACCCAAGAGCACGATTAGAAAGTCTGTTTTCAATCCCAATGCTTGGGCTGCTCATAAATACAATATCGTAGAGGACCTAGTACAAGCTCCTTGTGCTATGTCGACACTTGAGGTCTTGCAAAACTGTCCTAACTAGTGCAAGACTCTCCTCACTACCATCGGCACAGTTGATCCAGATTCATCGAACACCATCATGTTCCAGCTGGAATACTTTAAACCAAGGCTTTCCCATCAGTTGGCATTTCAAGTAGCCACTACCATTGCTGGGAAGACAATCCATCGTACCGTCTTGGACCAAGGTGCCTCCACTTCAATCATGTCGATTTCCTGTTGGAGAGCCATTGGCTCTCCCGAGTTGAACCATTCTCCTTCCACCTTGAAAGCATTCGATGGACGTGGCTTTCAACCTCATGGGTTGTTACAAGCTTTAACAGTCGAGTTGGGGGGAAAAACCGCCACCATTAACGTGGAAGTGGTCGCTGCCCCGTTAGATTATAACATTCTGCTTGGCCATAATTGGTTTTACGCCATGACTACGGTCGCATCCTCTGTCTTTCGCATAGTACAATTCCCCCATCAAGGTCGAATTGTTACTCTCGACCAACTGGATTTCTGTACACCTGACACTGCTACTCATCCGGGCGATAATGTTCCATTACTTGGACAATCTTCGCATCCTTATGAGGGTGTGGGGGTTGGCCTTATTAAGGACTCATCCCTTATTGGCGTTTTTCCAATTACAGATCCCCCCAATCATGTTGCCACAGTGAACATGATCTCCTTGCGGATTTCATCGACCCACGACTCTACTGCTTAATGGCTTGTACCTGATGAAGCCACCACACACTTGATTGGAAACACCATGCCTTTTTCGCCTGTCGAACTCACTTACAAGGCTATCCAGTCAGCCCCGGAGGACCACTTAGTTGTGGCCTTCACCTCCTATTCTCTACAGTAGACATCATCCCTACCCGATCCTCTGCTGCGGACTTTTCTTTCTGACGAGTCCATTATGGAAATCATGAGTGGGGATGATCCTCCGTGGGAAGACCTCCATCATCGATCATATTTCTTTCCTCCATTGGATTCTGTGGAGAGTAGTATTTCCACCATCTTTACACCGGATGCCTACCTTGGCTCTCAGTCCTCGATACTTACGTGTCAAACAGACTCTGAAGGCAACCTCGCCAACATTGAGCCTACCACTTTGGTCGACATATCGGTTACTCCTGGTGTAGTGGAACACATTCATCTAGGCCAGAAGTGTTCCCTTGAAGAAATTACAACGTTTAAGGCCTTGTTCAAGCAATTTCGAGAATTTTTGCTTAGACGTACGAGGAGATGCTCAGGATAGACCCCGCTATTGTTTTGCATACGATTCAAACCTATCCCGATGCTAAACCAGTCCGGCAAAAGTTGCGACCGATGCACCCCCGAAAGACTACAGCAATCAACGCAGAGATTGAAAAGCTCTTGAAAGCTAGTTTCATCTACCCTGTCCCATTGACAGAATGGGTCTCTAACATCATTCCTGTTGCTAAAAAGTAGGGTACCATTCGCATCTGCGTCGATTACTGGGATCTCGACAAGGCTTGTCCTAAGGACAACTACCCGACTCCCTTTATCGACCAGATAATTGACAACTGTGCTGGAAGTGTCATTTTCTCTTTCATGGATGGCTTTTCCAGCTACAACCAGATTGAGATCCACCTGGCTGATCAACACAAGACAACTTTCATCTGTCCTTGGGGTACGTTTGCTTATCGCAAGCTCCCTTTTGGCCTAGAAAATGTTGGTGCCACATTTCAGCGGGCCATGTCGTATGCCTTTCACGACGTGAAGGACTTTGTGTAACCATACTTAGACGATTTACCTTCCCATTCAAAGCAACATGAGTACCACATTGACCATCTGACGGCGGTATTCCTCAAATGCAAGCCGTATAGCATCCTCCTGAACCCTCACAAGTGCATCTTCTGTGTCGAGTCTGGACGCCTCCTTGGCTTCATAGTCTTAAAAGATGGGATCTGCATTGATCCCCTGAAGGTGGCAGCCATCGTTGCTCTCCCACCTCCCACTGACATAACAGAACTTCAAAGTTTGCAAGGGAAGGCAACTTACTTAAGGCGTTTTGTCTGTAATTTCGCACCAAAAACGCAGGGCTACATGAGATTGATGAAGAAAGATGTCCCGTTCATTTGGGACGACCAAGCTTAGCAATCTTTTGAAAGTCTAAAACATGCTATCACGCATGCCCCTGTGCTCCAACCACCCAATTACTACAAGGATTATATCCTTTATCTTGTCGCTTCTGCCACCACGATCGCCATGGTCTTGGTTCAAGAAGACAACAATGCCCAGGAACATGTGATATACTACACCAGTAAGGGTCTCATTGACATTGAAACTCGCTCTCGCGGTAGTCATTGCCGTCCAAAAGTTCTGACATTACATCTTGCTCCACACCACCACCATCATTGTCGATTCGAACCCCATGTACCACGTTTTGACACGTCAGGTGCTTGGGGGCAAGTATTCACGTTGGATTGTGATATTGCAGGAATTTGATCTCCTTTTCGAAAAAGCTAAGTCTAAAAAGTCTTTGGTGTTCGCTAAGCTAATCTGCGATCTTTCCCGTCCTGATGTCGAATTTGAGCCCACTGATTCTTTTCCGCACAAATAATTGTTCCTCATCGGCACGTCTGATCCATGGTATGGAGATATCACTTGATATAACGTCTGACCCAACGTTTCAGTCCTTAACTCTTGCGCGATGACTGTCATCGAATACGACACCATGCAAAGTATTATCTGAACATTAGTGATACATTGTATCATCGTGGTATCGACTCTATTCTTCGACGTTGTCTCACTCATGAAGAGGCTAAACTGTGAAGAACCTGCAACAATTAATTAATAAGAATATGCGAAATAGTAGAAATGACAGAACTCATAATCACTTTTATATTGATCGCAGGCCACTTCGAGGGGGCAACCTCCTTTGAGCAAGCTCAATACAAATAACTTCATGGTACCTTCATAGGCCTCAACACACACTTATATACTAAGTCTAGGTGCCAATACTATGGGTCAAAACCATGGGCCACTACAAACTATGGATCAACAATACTACGGGCGACTTACAAAGCATATGCGCTAAAAACAATAACACAAACTATTGATCAACAAATACTACAGGATGACTTACAAAGCATATGCGTCCAACAACAATATACTAACAAAGTAAAGACATGGGTTCCTAACATCCCCTCCCCCTTAAAAAAATCTTTGTCCTCAAAGCTTTAGATGTGGAAATTGTTGTTGAATCTGAAGGAGTGGTTCCCATGTAGCATCCTCTGGTTACATGTCGTGCCACTGAATTAAGACCTCTGTGATAGAGCGAGAGCGAAGCTGACGAGTGCGTGATTGAGGATGGCCTCCAGCTCCAAAAGGATGGATCCTTCATTATCCAGTTCGGGTAAAATAGTTTTTTCGCTGATGTTGGTGCCAAGAACTTTCTTCAGACAAGAGACATGAAATACTGGATGAATGCGGGAAGAAGGAGGAAGTTCCAATTTATAAGCAATGGACCGAATCTTCTGAAGAATCCGATATGGTCCATAGAACTTTAGAGCGAGCTTATGACGCCCTTTGAGTTTTAGGGAGGATTGCTTGTATGACTAGAGACGAAGAAAAACCATATCGCTTGCTTGAAAAGTGCACTCAGAATGGTGTTGATCAGCTTGTTGCTTCATGCGATTTCTTGCCATGTGAAGATTGTCCGGCAAAATGCGAAGAATCTGATCGCGGTTTCGAAGGACCATGTCAACTTCCTGAACTGGTGAACTGTTGGGGGTGTATGGAAGAAGAATTGGAGGTGCCTGACCATAGACTGCTTCATACGGGGTCATTTTAGAGGCAGTGTGGTAAGAGGTATTGTACCACCATTCAGCGAGAGGGAGCCACTTTTCCCACTGATGTTGTTGTTCAGAGGTGAAGCAATGAAGATAAGTTTCCAAGCATTTATTGATAATTTCATTCTGACCATCTGTTTGTGGGTGATACCCAGAACTCATCTTCAGTTTGGTGTCAGTGTGGGGAAATAGTTCTATCCAAAAATGACTGGTGAAAGTCGCATCATGATCCGAGACAATGGAAGAAGGGATGCCATGAAGACGAAAGATCTGGTCCAGAAAAATTTGAGCGACTGAGGAGGCTGTATAGGGATGGCTGAGAGCACAAAAATGACTATATTTGGAGAGGCGATAAACCACAACGAGAATCACTGTCTTCCTGCCAGATTTAGGGAGCCCTTCAATGAAATCCATAGAAATATCTGTCCAAATCCATGTAGGTATGGGCAAGGGTTCGAGCAATCCTGGAAGGAGTGTTGTTTCACCCTTATTGCGCTGGCAGGTATCACATTCAGCCACCATCTGTTGAATTGTCCTTTTCATTCCCTACCAAAAGAAGTTACGTCGTGCCCGTTCATATGTTTTGAGGAACCCAGAGTGCCCTGCCGATGGAAAAGCATGGAGTTCATAGAAGACATCCTGTTGAAGATCTATGCTCTGGGGAAGCACCAGATGACCCTTGTATCTCAGAGAATCACCATCCCAAGAGTAATGTGGTACAACAGAAGGGTTGTTGGTCAAGCGTTGGATGATTTGAGATAAGGAAGAGTCATTGACATAACCCTGTTGAACAGATTGCAACCAATTTGGAACAGGCATAGAAATAGCTGAAAGAGAACCTTGGGCATCAAATGTGCGAGAAAGAGCATCTGCCACAATATTGTCTTTACCCTTCTTGTAAGTGATCTCATAGTCATAATCCATGAGTTTGCTAACCCATTTCTGTTGTGCTGGGGAGGAGACATGCTGTTCCAAGAAATATTTCAGACTCCGGTGATCAGTCTTGATGCAGAAATGATTCCCTAATAGGTATGGTCACCACTTCTGTAATGCATGCAAAATAGCCATCATTTCCTTCTCATATGTAGAGGCAGCTAAATTCTTACCTGAAAGGGCTTTGCTGGTGAATGCAATGGGGTGTTCATCTTGAAGGAGAACAACACCAAGTCCATTGCCGTAAGCATCACTCTCAATAGTGAAGGGCTTGGAAAAATCGGGCATAGCTAGAACATGCATAGTACACATAGCTTGTTTCAGTTTGTCAAATGCACACCGAGCAGCATGTGTCCATGTAAAAGCATCCTTTTTCAATAGAGCAGTTAATGGAGCTGCAATCTTCCCACAATCCTTGACAAACTTGCTGTAGTAGCCTGTCAACCCCAAAAAACCACGAAGGCTCTTAAGTGTCTAAGGATGCGGCCAACTGTTCATGGCATCGATTTTGGCAGGATCCATGCGAACCCCTTGTGCTGAGATAATGTGCCCGAGATACTCAACTTCCTTCTGTCCAAAAACACATTTAGACTGCTTGGCGTGGAGATGATGGTCAGAGAAAAGTTGCATGACAAGATCCAGATGCTAGAGATGTTCATCCCATGTTTTACTGTAGATGAGGATATCATCAAAGAATACCAAAATGAATTTCCGCAAGTAGGGCCGAAATATTTTATTCATTAAGGCCTAGAATGTGGAAGGAGCATTAGTGAGGCCAAAGGGCATGACCAAAAACTCATAATGGCCATCATGTGTGCGGAAAGCTGTTTTAGGGATATCATCCTCATGAACCCGCATTTGATGATACCCAGAACGAAGATCCAACTTGGAGAAAAATTGAGCCCCATGAAGCTCATCAACAACAGGAATTGGAAACTTATCCGTGATGGTGAGGTGATTAAGTGCTCGAAAGTCAATGCAGAGGTGCCATGACCCATCTTTTTTGCAGACAAGAAGAACTGGAGAAGAAAAGGAACTAGTGCTTGGGCGAATAATACCTTGCTTCAATAAGTCCCGAACGAGCATTTCAATCTCCGTTTTTTGGTTACATGGGTAGCGATAGGGCCTGATGTTGGGAGGAATGCTACTAGGAAGGAGATGAATACGATGGTCTTCTGGCCTTGAAGGTGGCAATCCCATTCGTTCAACAAAGACACCTGTATATCAATCCAGAATTTGTTATAGATCCAAAGGAGTAGCGGAGACCGCTGATGGTTGCATCTGAGCGATGACACCATGTGAATTCTTCTTGATGATTTTTTGCATGCGATGTGAATTGATGATGCTGAGAGACCCTGGTTGTAATCCTGTCAATGTGTGTTTTTATCCATTGAGGGAAAACTGCATCCAAAGTTCAGCAAAATCCCATAAGATAGGGCCAAGTGTGCGTAGCCATTGAGCACCCAAAACCACATCACATTCGCCTAAGGTCAAGGCAAACATGTCAGAGCACAAGGTATAATCTACCACAGAGATACACACATTTCGACACTTCCCTTTGCAAGGTAAGGTGCCCCCATTGGCAACCATGACTTCAAAGTTGGAGGAAGGATGGATAAAACAATCAGCTTGTTTGGCGATCCGAGGGTCAATGAAATTATGAGTGCTACCAAAATCAATGAGTATTGTAAGAGGAAGCTTCTTGAAGTAATCCTTGACCCACATTGTTTGGGGGGTGGTGATTCCAGCTAAAGCATGGAGAGATATCTCTGGCTGGTCATCCTGAGATGGAGGGTCAATAGGCGGTTCATGAATGTCGACCTGAGCATCCATTGTTTCTGGATCTTCGTCACCAATTTCAGAGGCAGGCGGAGAATCCACATCCAAGAGATAGAGCTTTTGTTGAACACATCTATATCCCTGAGTGAATTTCTCATCACAATTATAGCAAAGCCCCATTTCTCTGCGTGCTTGCATCTCTGTTTTAGACAAACGCTTGATAGGAGTTGGTCGAGGAGCCTGTGGTATGGGTGGTCATTGAGAACCCATATTTCGGAAGGGAACAAAAGTGGGCTTGGAGAGCTGTTGGGCTGCAATCTTGTCTTCTGCCAACTTAGCCAACCCTAGGGCTTCCATCATTGTGTTGGGACATAACATTTTGACCTCAGAGCGGATGGCATCCTTTAGACCACTGATAAAACAACTCCTATAAAAGTCATCAGACAATCCTTCAGTGTGGTTGGCTAGTTTCTCAAATTCGGTTTGATACTCTCTCACCGTGCCAATTTGGCGAAGTTTAGTGAGGGATCCTGTGAAGTCATCAAAAGCACTAGGACCAAATCGTTGCAAAAGGAGCTGGCAAAAGTCTGGCCATTTTGGCTCTTCATGAGCCTTGACGTACCAACGGTACCATTGAAGAGCTTCCTGTTCCAAATGAAAGGATGCAAGCGGAACTTTGTTGATATCAAAAGTATTATGCAAACTGAAATACTGTTCTGCACGATAGATCCATCCAGTTGGATTAGTACCATTGAAGCGAGGAAAATCAAGCTTCGGACCACGGAAATTGCTAGAAGAAGAGAACCCATTGTCTGATGAAGACTCGGACTGCCGTTTGTTGTTCATAGTTGAATGTTCAAGATGGAGGCCGAGAAATTTTTCATCTAGATCCTGGAGTTTGGCTTGGATGGCTGTAAGTGCTTCTTCCATGGTTTTTGCTCCTGCGCGGGTGACAACCATAACCAGGAGTTTTTTTTTTTTTTTGGTTGATTGGGTAGAAAAAAAAAACAGAAACTGCTTCAGTAAAGGAAAATATGGATCTGGGGGAAAATCTGAAGGGTAATTGGGGTTTGACTAGGTTTTGGACACTGTCAAATAGACAAGGAAGCAAAAAATGAGGATTTCAGAAGCGAGATGAAAGAATGGGAAAATTTGGCAGAGGGGGACAAAGAAGCAGAATTCGGAAAGGAACTTTGTGGTAAAATTTGAAGGTGATTGGGTGAAATCTGAGGAAGTTATGGCAAACCCTAAAAATAAACAAATGTGGGATTTCAGGCGTTGGGAAGTGGAATTGGGGATAGGGTCCTCAAGAATGAAATATGCAGAATAGGATTAAAGGGGTTCCCCAAAATTTTCAAGGGAAGCGGAGTGAAAACAAGGGATATATGGAGAAAAAACTAAATTTTATACTCTTGAAAATAGATATGGACCCCAAGTATGTGCGGCTTCCTAACAGTTCAAGGGTTTCACTCGGCCACCAATGTTGTCTAACGGCTTGCGTATTGGGGCAGTACCGCTCACTCCACGGCTCAGGTAAAACTAATAACCGCTTTGCCACAAACAACAACTCTTAGTTTACCTCACGGGTGGTAACTAGTCAATCAGGTAGGGGTCGTTGCCTTTTTCGCTGGCAGGTCCTCTCAATGGGCCAGCTACTTCAGGGTTCCTGTGGTACTCCTCACGATGAGTTTTAGGGCTTATGCCCAAGTACTTCCCATAGTTAAGCGGATAGGGATTATTCCCAAATCCGAACCTGCAACAGATGCGAAAAAAAAAATTGGCAGAAATTTCACCCAGCGAGCCCAGGAAAGTGCTCTGATACTAGATGTGAAGAACGTGCAACAATTAATTAATAAGAATATGTGAAATAGCAGAAATGACAGAACTCAAAATCACTTTTATATTGATCGCAGGCCACTTTGAGGGGGCAACCTCCTTTGAGCAAGCTCAATACAAATAACTTCACGGTACCTTCATAGGCCTCAACACACACTTATATACTAAGTCTAGGTTCCAATACTATGGGTCAAAACCATGGGCCACTACAAACTATGGATCAACAATACTACGGGCGACTTACAAAGCATATGCGCCAACAACTATAACACAAACTATCGATCAACAAATTCTACAGGATGACTTACAAAGCATATGCGTCCAACAACAATATACTAACAAAGTAAAGACATGGGTTCCTAACATGAACACGTTTTAAATGAATGTCACGCTGGGGCATGTGGCAGTCATATCTCTGGGATGGCTATAATCTAGAAGATACTTCGTGCAGCATATTTTTGGCCATCCATCTTCAAAGATTGTATTGAGGCCATGAAAAAATGTCCTCCCTGTCAGCCCTTCCAAACTAATAAACGCACCCACCTCTCCCCGTTATACCTGGTTATCATCGTTGGCCCCTTTGGTAAATGGGGCATTGACTTCATGCATTGTAATCCTACCTCGGCCGGGGGGCATGGTTACGTCATAGTAGCCGTGGATTACTTCACAAAGTGAGTCGAGGCTATGCCTACATACACGGACGACGGAAAAACCATTGCACTCTTCATGTTCAATCATGTAATAACGTAGTTTGGAGTTCCTCAAGCGATAGTTACCGACCATGGCTCTCATTTCATGAACCACATGATCGACGAGTTGAGCACTAGATTGGGTTTTCGCCATGAAAACTCGACACCATACTACCCATAGTCCAACGGACAAGTAGAGGCCATCAACAAGGTCTTGAAAACCATGATCCAACGCATGGTGGGTACGAACAAGTCCAACTGGCATAATATGCTCTTCTCCGCACTATAGGCTTATCGAACTTCCGTTAAAATCGCCATTGGATTTACTCATTTCCAACTAGTGTATGGATTGGAGGCTATCCTCCCGATTGAGTGCGAGATTCCGTCCCTCAAACTCACAATTGAACTTCTCCCCAACACTACTGCTGAGGAAGAACACTTCCTGTACCTAGCTAAACTCAATGAGACTCATCACGATGCCGCTCTTGCCAACGAGGCCCATAAGAAATGCATCAAAGCGCAGTACGACAAGTTGGTAGAACCTCGTGTCTACAGTGAAGGAGATTTGGTCCTTACATACGACCAAAGACATGATAAGCTGGGGGCAGGAAAGTTTGAGTCCATGTGGCATGGACCCTACATAGTGAAACGTGTCTTGGAGAAGGGAGCTTACGAGCTTTCTCTTTGCGTGTGCAGATGGAAACTTGCTATGGATTCGCAGATGGGGCCAGCCGGCATACCCGTAACCTTGCTTCGGTAGCATGGGTGCTCTATTCTCCCACTGGCGAGCTTATCAGCTCAGGAGGAATGGGTCTAGGTTTCGCAACCAACAATGCTGTGGAATATCAAGCAGTCATTGGAACCCTAACTGACGCCATTTCTTTGGGTATGGACCACGTTGTCATCCATCTGGATTCTCAACTAGTGGTCTCTCGTCTTAACTGGGTTTACACCATCTGCGATCCTACCCTACTCCATCTCTATAGACGAGTTTGTCTTTTGGAAAGGTCCTTTGAGTCCATTCAGTACCTACACATTCCACGAGATGTGAACACAGTTGCCGACTCCATGGCCAACTTCATCTTAGATTGGTACATTGCACACACATAAGTTTATTCATGAACTATAAAAGTAGACATAACATGTAAATAACTCATTGTATAAGGCAAACACATAAACAAGATCACATCATTCATCCATTAAAACACATAATGTATAAATCCGCCAAAAATGTCTGCATATATATATATATATATATATCATGATAAAGTAGTGCCGATACAAAAGTCTGAAGCACGATGGCTTTTAGTAAATCTCTACAAAATTTGAAGCCTGGCAGCTTTCAGTAGTACAAAATATGAGGCACATATAGCTCTCAGTACATACATAATAACATCATTGGGCTTGGCGTCTGGCTTGGGCACCTCTGGGTCTAGCAACCCTCGCCTACTGAATGTGGAAACAATCAACTGCCCTCGCCACCTTGTGGAGTAGCGTACCAAAGAGAGCAGTCACACCGACTGTGTACCTCTACATAGGCCTCGGCAACTCATGTACTACCGCATCTGGAACGTCCAATGTCAACCTTGTAAGGTTCTCATAGACGTCATCCATCTCCATGATGGCATCATACATGGCTAGCGCTACTGGTAGTGCCTCTCCTCTCCTCTCGAGAGGCGAGACTCCCACTAGCCATAAAGGACCCACATCTGCACACACATGTTATTAACTCATCAGCACTATCCAAAAAAAAATTTATAAATACACAAAATTAAAAAGTACAAGGGTCACTGTTCTTACCGATGTCTCCCCACTCTGCTCCCTCGGGTAGTGCTAGGTCTAGTTCCTCCCTGAAATTTGTACCACTGTACGGATAATCCTCTATCATGAGTAGCTGGCCTTCCATCCAGGTGAAGAATCTAGGACCGTACCCGATAATAGGACCCCCTCCACCAGGGTGGGCCGTCACCTCTGTCCATCGAACCATGCAAGGATCCCTAGGATCTAAGTCCTCCAGAACCAACTACGGGCGTAGAAGGGGAACCCGCTCCAACAGAAATGAGATCACTATCGATCCATATCCGAACTGCTTGAGCTGTCCACGCCAACACTTGGTCAGCTAAGCTCGAATGTTGGTGAGGAGTCCCTCACACCAGTTGAATACCTTCGAAGGCATATAGTCCTCCGCATACAGCATCTGCGACCTGGCAGCTAGATGAGCCGCTTGGATCCCCGCTATCCTCACTATGGTGAAAAGTACAGCGCGCAACGGACGATCTTGCACCTCTTTGATGGAAATCTTCCCACTAGAGGCACATGCATGAGGAGTGCAATGTTGGACGATCAAGTCATCCATTGTCTGGTCTGTTCCCCATGATCTGGTAAGAGCCACGTTGTCCCCCCTATGGGACAATCTAGTCAAGAAGTAGATGTCCTCGACATCTATGGTCAGTATATTATGCTCACCAATCATGAAGTGATGCTAAGCTGCATCCCAACTCCGAAGCATATGTTCTAGCAGCGGGACTTGGGCCCTCATACCCTGGACCTGGAAGAACTTTAGAAGTGCCCAGTTCCTCAATTTCGTCACACATAACAGATCATTTGCACCTTGCACATCATCCACCTCATGTTCTCGCTCACGCCACTCTAGAATCATGTCGACGGCCACAAACCTGTCAAAAGGAGTATTTAAACATCATTAGACTTCACCCCAACCATCCAAATTTTTTCTTTTGGATTAGGTTTTGAGTTGTACATGGGCGTTTCTGCCGTCGCACCTCATCCTTGCAGATAGGGCGACATCGTCGCAGGACACCCTTGCGGGCTCTACGACGACCTGGGTTCATCGTAGTTCCTGTAAGGGAGACCTGCGACGACCCGAGGGTGCACAAACTCCCCCAAAATCAACTCAAAAACCTAAAAAATGAACTAAAATTGAAATTCTAAACCATTGGAAATGTGTTGGATGAGATTTAGGGTTACCTACTCCGAACGGCTCGTGAAATGGTTGCTCGTAGCTCCAGCAATCGACAAGTGAAATTCTGCTCCAAATGGCACTTTCTTCTCCCCGATTTGGCAAATGAACAATGGTAACTATATTTGGTCATTTTTGCTATTTTATAAACAAAAAGGAATATTCTTTTTCAAATTTAGATGCGTTTTAGGTCATTTTCTATAGTTTGGATCATTTTTATTACATTTGAATACCCGGTTGACTTTTTGACCTAGTTTTCAAGTGTGCAGGAGTCGTTAGGTGTTTTATTTGTGTCGTTTTCACATTGAAGCAATCATCTCAGGTATGAAAAACCCATTGAATGTTTTTTGTCGTTATTTTCATCAGTTATATTTCAATATTTAATGATGACGAGCTTAGTCATTGTTCTTTCTCTTGCTCTTAAAACCATGAGAATAAGTTACCAAGTTATGATTTATCACTTTTTCGGGCTCGTTAAACTCCTACGGAAAAGGGACCCCCCCGGAGTCTATCTTTAAGCTCTTTTTAGGCTCTCGAAATATGAAAAGATTGCCAAGCGAACTTGTCGCGTTCACGCTTGTTAAAGAATTTGAATGCTCATCTCCCTGGTGATAATTTACCCATTTTTCGGACCAGGGGGCACGATTTATGAAAAAGATATACTCCAACCAATCATGACTGGAAGAGTCCTCTCCTACGTTGTTTTACCCTTTTCGGGCGATGAGGCTAACTTTATGAAAAAGGACCGTTGGAGTCTTCTTTAGTTCTTTTTCAGACTCTCTAAATATGAAATGATGACCGAGTTTTACCTTCTATGGACTCGTTAAGCTTTCACATTGAAGGGCCCGTCATGGGATGAACCCCTCCTATCCCAGGTTCAGAAAATATTTAGGATTGGACTCATCTATGAGATGAGCTGTACTGAGCATTTGGTTACCCTCATCAAGCTCGTAAAAAACACATGAGGCACTCATCATTCATGATGGGGAAAAAGGAAAGCTCTTATGTTGCCTACCTTTATCAGTGGCAGTACCTAGTCATTCTTGAACATGGCACGCATTTGCATCTGCATTTAGTACTTGGATCATCTATTTGTCCTCGAGTTTTACCTACTTCCTGAGTCTTGTTACTCCTTCGAGTCATTCGAATAACTCTTCCACCATCAGTTGCATTAGGAGTTGGTGTCATACTCGTCATGTCAATATTGCCAAGTCATGCCATGCCCATGTTCAAGAATACTCTCACCATTCATTATCTGCAGTCAGTACACCTTCTACTACGTCGTTCTATTCTAAGTCTGTCTTGCATATTGTTGTACCATCCAATCTACTTCAAAACATCATTTGTCATGTTTCGTGTCGATTATGGGGGATACGTCATGGCCCTCCTTCGACGAATTCATCCTTGTTGACTTCAACACATCATCCGAGGATTGAATCTAGAAACCAATCAAGTACCTTGGCCCTGCATGCCTCAATGGCAGGTTACCCCGCTTTCAATATGAGTTTACATCATTGACTCTTGATTGGAAAATTTCATCATGCATTCGACTTCAACTCATTTATTCGCTCTTGATGATATGTACTGTGATACCTTGGGAATCATTGAAATTAATGGTGATTTCCCTCACGCTTGTTAATGGTATGCATCAATGACCGGTAATCAAGTGGTTTCTACCATGTTCAACGTCAAGGCATTTGTAATCACATGGATAGATTCGTATCATTGCGGATTCGGCTTGAAGACCCCAGGGAGTCATGTTTTACCCAGGTTGCAATGGAGATTGTTTTGAGTCATATCACACGGATCCACATTTGTATTGGTCGTGGTTGTGTTATCATCTCATCATGGATCTACGCTTGTGTCTAGTAGCCATGATTGTGTTCAGTCGGTCATTACTATAGTGGATCTGCATTGTATTGGTTGGAAACCATGTTGTACATCATATGAGACTGAGCTCTCAGAGTCAGTTTTAATGCAGCAGTGTCCTTCGTCCGATAAGCCATTACCATTCCTTCTGTCAAATCATTTCACCTGTCCAGTTTTCAAACAACTTCATGCTTTAGGGGGCATTCTGTTACACCTGAAATATTACCATCATGAGACTCAGTGTAAACATCCCTAAAGTTTCCTTGAATAAGTCATTAACCTGGAAGAGATGCAAACCCATTTATACTAGGTTTTGAGAGGTCATAGCAAGTTGTCCTCATGCAACCTGCGACGTCACAGGTTGTCCTCTTACAGACTGCGACAATGTTAGTAAATGGACTAAAATAGATTCTTTGAGCCCATTCTCGAAGCTAGTTGATGTGTATCCCTATCCCTAGCCTTTGGGGAAGCTAGCATTCGGTTCCTAGCCTCTTGGAAGGATCCCCTATCTCTCTCCTACCATATCTCAACCTATCCTATCCACTTAATCCTATATAAGTGAAGCTCACTCCCATTTCGAAGGGAGGAAGTCGATAGTATCTAATTGTTGGTGAAATTAGCTTAGGAGAGATCTCTACTCATCCCTTGAGATATCCATCATCCCTTGGGAGGCTTTGGCATTGGCTTGATCGGAGGAGGATTGCTATGTTAAGTCATTGGTTGTAATCTCTTCATCCTATGTATTTCCCTTTTTAATACAGTAATATAAGTGCTTTCCACCAATCTCATTGTGTTAATGATATATTGTGTAGTTTTCCTACTTAACTACTTACTTAGATCTATTATTGCGTAGATGCGTTTTACTTGTTTTGTTGTCTTGTTATCTTGACAGGTTTTACAACTCAGATCTGAAGACTGTCAAGCTTGGAGCAGCATTCAAGGAGAAAAGGATCAGCGATCTATAAGGTAAATGCATCTAGTTCCTTGATCTCTAATTAGATCTAGGAGAGTCATTTATGTTCTGTCTCTATTTGTTCTAGACTCACGTTGAGCTAGGGAGATTAGGCCTCGAGTCCGCTCTTGGTAGATTGTCCGTCAAACAGTATTTTCCCAAGTAAGTCTTAACTCTTTCCGATATGATCTTAGTGATGATCTTATAAAGTAAATTGCATAACGAGATAAGATGATAATCATTAAATGAATCAGGTCTATCAACCTTGGGTATGAGAGCAATATATGTTGAATTAACGGATGGAGGAACCCAACCCTTTCTTCTGGTTTTATCAACTGCTTCAGTAAACTCTTCACCCAACAAATCGAAAAAATGTAATTAAAATTCAATAGTCCACTCGTTTGGGCCTGGACTCTTATCTTTAGCAAAGATCTTCAATGTCTGTAATACTTCATCCTGAGTAATCATCTTACCAATGTCCTCGCAATTTTCTGCTCCAAAGTACCTAGGGAAATTTTTGATGGTCTTCATTTGTTGGTTAATAACCGGAGGGTCATTACTAGTATAAATATCCTTAAAATGCTCGACAACTACACTTTTAAGTGACTGGGCATCACAACAGATCTCATTACTATAATTTTGCATCTCCTAGATCGAGTTTGTTAACCTGCGTTGATTGGCATACCTATGGAAATATTTTGTGTTGTTGTCGCCTTCTCTCAGCCACACCACCCTGCTTTTATGTCTCCAGGTCTCCTCGATCTGCCATAAGATCTTCATTTTTAAACTTTCCAACTCAAGAAGTCTCGCCTTCCTATCCGCTGAGAAAAAACGCTCATCCACACAGTTAGATAGGGTTTGAATCTCAATTTCAAGCTCATCTAGTAGTTTGGAATTTGCTAATTTCTGGTCTCTTTCCCGATCAATTACAACCTCCTTTAATAAATAAAGCTTCTTAGTAAAACCAAGCAAAGGAGAAGAAGAGGTGCTTACAGAAAAAGAGTGCCATTTATATTTCACAAGCTAATTAAACTCGTCCACCTCCAGCCAACAGGGATCGAATTTGAAGGGATATTTGATAAAAGCCTTGTCAAAATCCGTCTACAAGATAATCGCTTTATGATTGGAATGCCCGAGGAGTAAGACCAAGATCAGTATCTCTCGATCTCACTAGAAAGAAAATCTGTCATATAAAAACGATCAAGTCGTTCGGCAATGCCCGCGGCCCTGGAGCGTCCATTTGACCAAGTCAGGACCAGGACATTGGGTGCTATATCCACTAACCGACAAGAATCAAACCCTAAGAGTAGGAATTCCGCTAAAGGATCCATCCTGTTGCCAACTCCCCAGACTTCCTTTAGGGAAACCGTAAAATTAAGGTCCCCTGGCAAAATTAATGGGCCACTTGACAATAATACTGAGCTGAAGACCTTCTCCCATAAGGGTTTGCGATTATGGTATGGCCCATACATTTTAAGAATCCTTATGCCAGAAGCCTTTCCGTTTTCCTTCAATCATGATACCTGCACAAGTAGAGTAAGCCTCCATGTTGGGATTCCAGGCCACTAAAGTACCCCCAGATAATCCAATGGAATATGTAGCACAGTCCCTCCAAGAGGGTTTCAATTTCAAAAACAAATTACAAGCTTCCTCCGAGGGGACCATACTCCTGTAACATAACAACACTAGGTTTAATGTTATCCAAAATGCGTTTCAAGGCAGTGTGTTTGGGGCTACTACCAAATCCCCAAACATTAAGGGAGAGGAGGTTCATTAAGAAACCCCGGCCTGGTCTGCCTTCTCTCTAAGAGCCCGATTATGAGAAGGAGAACAAGTCACTCTAGTTAAACCCCTTTTGAATAAGGAAAAGACCTAGGGATTGGTGTGAGAACCTGTATACAAATCATCACTTTCCTTAAGTGCCATTGCTTGGCAAAGACCCTTACCTTTCTTAGGCTTTCTTGGCTTCTTGATAGTGACATTTCCATTGAATATCGAGGAAATAAGAATAGTGCCCGGGCTGCTAAGGTTTGAGGCCGAATAAATAGATATTGGTCCTATCAAATCCTGGGACGGAATACATGGGGGAGGAGGACTAGAAGACGAGTGATTGATTGGGGAAGAGGAAATGTTTATCCAATTAAGATGTAAGGGTGGGAAATCAGAAAGGGGAGAATGTGAATAAGGTCCCCCCGCGGTTGAGAGTGAGAAATTTCGACAGGTACCGATTTATTACGGAGATCAACCCCAATATAATCCTAGGAGTCTACGGAAGAAATAGGTAAAATACCTCCAACAACATTAACATTCTCCAAAACTATATAGCCAGGGACAAGGGTGGAAGGGGATTTGATTGAAACCCTGCTATTATAACAACTTAGGGGGAAGGCCAAGTCAATATAATGTCTCCAATAATAATATGCTCCCCTAGCTTGTCGGGTTACCCCAACATAGATCCCTTCAAAGCGGTAAGGAGTTCTTCAGTAGGGATACAATTTAAAATGATCGGAAGGGTTTGTAAAAACTTACCCATTACCGTTCGAGTCGAATCAGTGTCCAATGGGAAAGGGTAGTATGTTCCCCTTTCAATGTCCTCGGAGATACCCACCGACCCCTCCTTCGCTACCAGCGAGCTAAACCTTTTGTTTTGCTTTTTTGGATAAGTTACTTTGGAGTGACCCGTCTCTTTGCATTGGTAACACCGGAATGCAACCTTCCAACAGTCAAGTTTTTGTACAAAAGATCCCCCTGCCAAAATGACCTCAATCTCATCCGGTAAGCCCTCCGTCAAATCCAATTCGACCAACATCCAAGGGGTTTTCCTATTAAATCCATATAAGAAGTCGTCTTCAATTAGGTTAAAATTCCCCAGAGTATTGACTACTGACATAAAACCTTGCAAATTCCAACAATGGAGGGGAAAATACGGCATGATTACCCAAAGATGACGCTTAGACAGTTTCTCGTGTTTTGGGTCAAAACCCACATGCCAGTGGTTCAAGACTTATGAGCCGACACCCACCACCTAGTAGTGTTCCTCAATCTTCAGCTTGTCAACTTCAGTTAAAAAGAGAAAGACCACGTAGTCGTTCACCAACGTTATAGCCCTAGGGATATTTTGGATGTATGGTTTCCAATTCTCCCTAATCCATGTCAATTGATCTGATATATGGAGCTTAATATATTCAAATTTACCAATCAGAGCCCTTTCCGAGAGTGCCGAGACGATATCAAATGTTATATCCTTCCCCAAAACACACACCGGGCACCCCTTCTTGACCTTTTTAAAAGAAATGTTTGTATTCTTTGATGCAGAGAAACCACCCTCCCCAGGATCTTCGACCCTATTTGGCTGCCACTTTGCCTAAGTTTTATCCCCAGGGCCCGACTGGGAGGTATGAGGGAGGTCATCTGATGTAGACCCTTCTTTCGACAAGGAAGCAATATAATAAATATTAAGGTTAGGGTTTGACCTCACCCCCAAACTTCTTTGAGGCCTTAGTGCACAAAGGGACAACTCTTTTGTAATATAACAAGAATCCTGAAACTTGTCACGATGATAGATGCCCCCAGTACCACCTTACTCCCAGTGGTCATTTTCCAATTAACTCATGATCTCCCCCCGTGAAACTGTAAACTGTTAAGATATCCCGCCCAATACAGACAAACCGACCAACGTAAAATATAATTCCCACTTTTTACTGGTTGGTACTAGGTTCGCATGGGTAGGCGAACTGGTCCAGGTTCCATTGATCGATTTCTCTGCCCTGGTAACTAGGTATCTAGGGTTTCAATGTTCCGCCATTGATGAGGTTCACGGTTTCCAGGGTTTCCAAATTATCCTTTAACCTATTTGTAAAGTTGTGAAATCTAATTCTCACACGATAATCTTCAAACATACAAAACCCATCAAACCTATATGGTCCTAAGCACCTCAATGATTATCCCATCCATACAATCAATCATGTTTTGAGGGCCTTGGTTTTAGCTTTCTGAACAAATTACATTCCAAACAAAGATTAGATATACACACAACCAAGTTCTAAGACAAAGTGATGAAATGACGGCATTCATATGGCCTCATTTCCGGCGAGGAGCTTGAATACTTTGACAATAATCCTTAACTTATTGTTGTGGGGTCTTTTGGATATAATGGCTCGAGTTATTATTCATGGTAAATCCAAATCTCTTAATTGAAAGATTGTTACAAATATTTTTGGATATTAATTATTTAACTTAAGATCATATATTTAAGATATATTATATAAATTATTTTTTATTATGTCTGGTATTAAGCCTATACAATATATTATCATTACACTTTAATTATTATTATAACATTATAATTAATATTAGTTGACTTACATAAAATCTTACAATTAATCTTACTTAATCCTTAGAATAGTTAGCTATATTATATACTTGTATTCATTATATAATTATAATTATACTAGTTTTTTTTTAATTACTATAATTATTGAATATAACACACACACACACACACACACATATAACTTTCACAATTCTAATATGTATTGTTGTTATTTTTATAAAAAAAAAAAATGTATTTTTCTCACTCTTCTTTCGTCTAAAAATATTATAATAATTATGGCATTATAACATTGTTATCAACCCCAGATGCAGGTGGCAGCAGTGGCAGCAACACGCGGTCTCGAGTAGCACGACACCTGGGCATGAGCAATAGCCCCGTGGCAATGCTATCGTTAGGCCTACAAATGAAGTGACGTCAGATCACTGGCCTCATTAAGCGCCCGCTTGCGCTGTCTTCTCAACCAGCCTGGCCTGGTAGTTCATGCTCCATCCCCATGTCTCTCCGACATGCGGTGTTAAGATTTCCAGCTGAGTGGCACTCTAGTTCTTCAAAGGTATTTTGCCTCGGCCTTCAGCCGTGATCATCACTCTGTATTGGGCTCCTCCTGCTCCTGCACTCCATGAGCTCATGTTCATTCACGTTCGCTCTATCCTTTGTACTCTTTCCATGGGACGACCGAAAGGCACAAGAGGGAGAAATAAGAACGACGCCCATTAGGAAACAGGGGAAACCGGGAAAGGCTATGGCACAGAGGTATCTATTCTGGTCCTCTTGCTCATGGATAATTGGGAGGCAAGGCTGATTGCAGACAATCTCTCCAAGGGGAGTCAGGAACAGCCTTGGGATCCTTACTAGCTGGTGAAGAATATGTTGGGTGAACTTATGGATGACATGCTCTCCAATTGGGCCACTGTAAGGCATGCTACTCAGACCCTAAGAGCCACCTTGCCAAATATGGCAGCCACACTCAACAGTCTGGAGAACACCCTCAGTTGGGATTCTTACGCCCCTACCAGACACCTCCATTGCGACTTATGTCTGGGAGGCAACGCTCACGGAGTCACCCCCTTGGCTGCTAAAGCCAACGCGACACCTAGTAACCTAGTCACTCCACTTGGCAGGGAGATGGACAAACAGAAAGGAAAGGAGCCGACTCATCTCTCCTTCCCCATCCCCTCCACCATGGGCCCTGTTCTCACCAAAATAATTCGAAGCGAATAGGATGGAAATGCTCCCGCCAGTCGGAAGACTACGCCCCTGCTAGTTAAAATCCCTATGAAAGACACTCAGCCACATGCGAAAGACTCGGAGGATGAAGAATACTATGGTTTCCCAATCCTAGAAGAAACTCCCTTCGATGCAGAAGCACCTTCAACGCCCCGCTAAGGAGGTTTCTCCCTATGTTTTTCAGCAGCTTTATTTTAAATATGTTTCTTAGTATGTTACATAGTGCACCAGACTACTAGTTTTTAGGCTTTAATGGCTATGACATTACTACTAGTTGACCCTGGTCTCCCTACATTGGGTAGGGCTTTTTGTATAATTTTGATCAGAACATCTATGACCCTGTTGATCTCCATGGGTGGTGGCTCTTTCTGATAAGACCACCACAGGCTGTACTTACTATTGTATTTTTATCTCTTTTCGTTTAATATAATTTTGCAACCTTACAAAAAAAAATTGTTATCAATATCAATAATAGCAACTATGTTGTTAACATAGATGGATTTTATAAACAACCTTGAAGCTGCTTGCTAAATTTAACACTAAAGTTGTTAGCGCCAACTCTAACACTAAAGAGCTAATGAATGGAAATGGGTTTCAAAGCATGGATGGAGAACTACCAAAATGGTCGACAAAGCCTAGGTCTTGGCAGTGCTGCCATAGACCAGGCTTCCCAACATTGCCTCATTGTAGCTATCCTCCATATCACCACCTCCACCACTAGTGCTAACTCTAACACTAAAGTTAGTAAACAAAATTGGGTTTCGCATTTACTTCTCACAATACTTATCACAAATGACCTATTTTTTTCAGCACAGTGACATCAATTAGACTTCACTGTTTATTGTCTCTTTGGATAGATATCTCGTAAGACTTTGCATTCTAAAAGAACGCGATTTTCAATTCCTATACAATTTAAGGGACTCAAATATAACACACTAAGGCAGGGACTAGCTGCTTTGCAACTATTTCACTTTGTTTAAAAAATTCTTTATAAAAATGATAACTTGTCATTTTGCTCAACTTCATATGTTATAAAACTTTATTGTATTATTAAAAAAATAAAATTTATAATGGCATTTAAGAAGCTAGTTGAGTATGGGTGAGATTTATTCACATTTTTTAACAACGTATTGAATTTAGAATAATATATTTAATATAATTTTAATATAGGTAAAACATATATTAAAATTAAATTATATACATTCGATTTTCACGAATTATACAATGTTTGTGTAAAACTTTTTTTAATTTAAAAATATATAGGATTTATGTAAAACTTTTTTAATTTAAAAATATATAGGATTTATGTAAAACTTTACTTAAATTTTTATTTAAAAATTATATGGATATTAAACATAAATGAAATTAATTTTAAAACGAGAAATTTTCATATAGCTATGTCTTTTTATTTTTATTTCATATTATCTTAATTAAATGCAACAAAACTAATATTGATAAGCAATAACAAAATATAACATTATGTTATATAACTAATCTATATCATACAATATAAATGAGAAAAATTGATATAGATGTGTCTTTCTATTTTTACTCCATGTTATTTTAATTGAATGTAATAAAACTAATATTGATATGCATTAACAAAATACGACATTATGTTTTTAATTGAATCTATATCATATTGTCCATTGGATGTAGCTTGGGTGGTTGGGAGGATTGATTGTTACCCTCCCCACCCAAGTTCAATCCTTGTAAGTGACATGTTGAGCTCTTAAATGAGCATATTTGATGCTCTTGTTGAGTCACCTTTGTATCGACAATATATGACCGCCTCACATTCCTTGTGGAATACCGGGGAGAGTTTCCGTAGATGCAACAAGCATCGATCTCCAGTGTTGTGAACCACACGGAAAAAAAAAAAATTGAATCTATATCATACAACTTCACGTTAAAGTGGTAACATTCAATAACATTAATATGTTTTTTTAACAAGGATGGGTAGAAAATATAGATTAAAATGTTGTAATAAACAACCCAAACGATACAAAAAAATACCAAGTCCATATTGTCTCTAAATCTATCCAATCCACATAAAGCAAGAGTAAAACTACCACAAGCATCCTAACTATTACATCCGCCATTACCACAATATGGAAGCTATAAACACGAATAAACTACCATAGTAACAGAACACAAAATTTAACCATAAATTATAGAAAGGAGAGAGAAGACACAATCGAGTCATTCTCGAGTTTTCATGAGCTCGTTCTCTAAATTTGGGGTGCCGAAAATGTCCAAAAAAACCTTGTCCTACTACTGCATAACCTTCCTCCAATTCTTTGGAATTTGCAAACCTGGTCTCACGAGACTACTCCCCTTTCAACATCTCCTCGCGTCTGTCCGCAACAAGTGTAAGTTTCCCTAATTAAACACCTTGGACTTGCACCTATCCCTCCAAATCATCAAAGTGATAGTCCATATTTGACACATGGCTTGTCAACTGAGATATCGTTTCTACGAAATTTTCCAATTGTGCAGAGATTCGCCTCGAGATGGCCTTGAGATTTGCAATATCTACGTTCACCTCGCCCATACTTTCTCCCCAACCCAACTCCTCCAATACCATGTTGTCCAAGGTATTCATGGTCATGGTATCAACCAACTATGCACACATTATCCAAACTGTTCCTTCACACCGCTCCATTAAAGCGAAAAGGGGACCCTTGGACCTGACACAGAAGGGCCACCACTTTGACTATGCAACATACACACTTCCCCAACGCACCTCTACCACATATAGGACTAACTCTTCACACCAAGAATGAACTTCAAACTAAACATTGTTACCAAAATTGAAAGCTTCAAAGGACTCCATATATCGTAACACTGAAGCTAGTCTAGATACACCAAAGAACCATCAAGATAGCCTTCACAGGAGATGAATTAAATGACCATCTCATCTCATACTCTGCACAATTTAAATATGGAAGCTCATATGCATGCATCTAATGAGGAGAGGGTGGATTATGCCCATTAGAGACATTAGGGGAGCCATCAAGAACGCTAGTAACCCCCTTTGTTTTCCATCACCCCTTTATCCAATTGGGCAGCCAAATTGGCAAATCAATCCAACTAAACATTATTTACCCTCTTTATGTGTATCATACATGAGATGAGATTTACTTCATCAAATTCCTAATTGGAGATTGCATCCTTCCTCAAATTGGGTTCAGAGATATAACTTGTTTTCGGGCTTACAAAATGATGAGCATGGGATCTCTAAAGATGAGCACATTTGACATGCCCATGGAGACCAACATTTCCAAGCCCATAAACATAGCGTAGCTCTCATCTTGATTGTTGGTAGGCATATGTTTCAACTATTTTCCCATCGAGATCAAGGAGGATCCTCACTCTTGCCTCCCCATCATTTGATAACATTAATATTAAAAGTGGTTAATATTTATGTTACATTATATGTTGACTATAAACCACAGTATTAATATTGATATTAGAAATTGAATAGTAAAATCATTTAATTTTTTAATGGTGATATGCTTTTAATGATGATATGCTTTATATAGATTTATTTGATAAATTATATTTGCATGAGAAATATACTTAGTCTTCACATCTTTTGCAATTTATTTTTCCTACATTTTCCATAAAGTTCAACCATAGTTTTATATTTTATACTTCATCCTTAAAACTAATTTTGATGTTACCCAATAACATGCATGAAAATGC
This sequence comes from Larix kaempferi, assembly GCA_027924585.1. NCBI lineage: Eukaryota > Viridiplantae > Streptophyta > Pinopsida > Pinales > Pinaceae > Larix > Larix kaempferi. Next base: position 7,603,349 of record BSBM01000576.1, read on the forward strand.
AAGGACTTTTAGTTCTTAGCAATCGGAGGACTCCTACTTCTTAATTGGCAATAAACTATCATGATTGGCAAGTTCTCCTACTTCTTAATTGGCAATCAATTATCATAATATTTATACTGTATGATATTTATTATTTTATTATGTCCCGCAAGGGGATCATATATGTTTCCATGAATGCCTATTAATTGCGTTCTAGACCTATAAAATTTTTTACTTGCCTATAGTTTGGATAAATATTGTAATAACATTTTATAAAATTTTAATTTTAAAAATGATTTTTAAAATTTTTTATTGGCTGCAGGGACTAACATCATCCTCGTTTTTTGGTGCCCAGTAGGGGGCCGCAGGCTGATGTAAGCAGGTGAGGTTTTTAATGTTGTTTAGACTGTACAGGTTTTTAATATTGGTCACCACCTGTATTATGGAATACAACGCCTATTAGCACTCTTTTCTACATAAGTAGTCCCGGAGAAGGTGCTTGGTGCGAATTCATGTGTCTGGTCGTGGAGAAGGTGCTAGGTCTCAGGTCTCGTGGTCGTGGAGAAGGTGCCAGGTCTCAGGTCTCGTCATGGAGAAGGTGCCAGGTGCGAACTCTCTGTCTGTGTCGTTGTCCGTCTGTCGAACCACCCCTCTCTACTGGATACGTGCAAACTCTCCGGGCAAGCATAACCACGTCCCTTTCCTGACTAGCACTACTGGGTATTTATTAGCACAATAACTATGTGGCTAGCGCATGATCCTGCTCCTGGTTATGAAACCGAATCTACTGCACCTGGATCCACTGCTGCGACTGAAATAAGTACTGGGTCCACTTGGAAAACTCCAACAAAGTCATTTCCACTTACATGAAAGTGATCCCCACTCACAGGTATGTAGCTATTATACCTTATGCACAAATGTTTATTTCAAATTTTAAAAGGTGTATTTCAACATCCGCCCAGCCCAGACCAACGGAGCCTACCAGACTGTAATAGCAGTAAGTTCTATGATTTAAGATCTATGTAATTATCCAATACAACAGTAACCTTGGGAAGTGAAGTGTTGAAATGAAAGGAATGTGGAAGTACTTCAAAAATAGAGAGGAAGCTAAATAAGAGGAATCTGGTTTATAAGAAGATATTAAATTAAAGAAGCGAGTTAGGTGAAGAATTTATAGATTTGTTGGGGAAGGCCGCTGAATTTAGCTATTTGTGGAAAAGAAAAGCCCAGGTGATTGAGGTTTTAACAATTAAATGGTGATTGAGGTTTTAACAATTAAATCGAAGAAAGGAGAAATAAAAGGGGTTTTATTTGCATGAAGAAGTTTGGTCGAGATAAATTCCGCATTTGAATGAGCATAACACTGGAAATACTAGGAAGACGAAGCTATGAGCATAACACTGGAAATACTGGGAAGACGAAGCTATGAGCATAACATTGGAAATACTAGGAAGACGAAGCTATTGATATGGCAGAGTGTTGTGGAATGAAAGGAGCTTTGCAATTTCGCACAATGGGAGACAGTTTTTGGAGCTCTAATCGTTGTAATCCCATTACTATAATATGAAGTGGCACGTTGTAGCATGCACAGCCACCTGAGAGCCACGTAACTGGTCTTTGTATGCTACATAACTATATATTAGACTTTACTCAACCTTAGCCAACATGTGAATTTTGGATTCCAGTCGATTGTTTGTTAGCTATATTTGTATTGAAGATCATGTCGAGTCTCACAGTGGGGGACGTTGTTCCAAATATTGAGGTTGTTTCAACTCATGGCCATATCAAGCTGTATGAGTATATTGGAGATAATTGGGCTATCATCTTTTGGCACTCTGGTCAGTAAAAAATCCAGTGTAGGGTTTCTATATTGTATATATCTGTGTGTAAATTCTGACATTGTGTGGTTTGAACTTTGATTGTAGCGGATTTTACCCTTGTGTGTACGAGTGAAACTGCAAGGATGACCTAGTAAAATCATGAATTTGAAAAGCGTGGAGTAAAACTTGTAGGGCTCTCAGGCGATGATGTTACATCGCATCAAGCTTGGGTGAAAGATATTGAAGTCTTGACAGTTAGTTAATAATTTTTATCATACAATCATCCTTCAATATAACTTGAAATATATGGAAATGGTGCTTTTATCGATTTAAATTTAATGGTTGTTTGTAATTTTTGTAGCCTGGGAAAAAGGTGAAGTACCCCATATTGTCAGATCCAGACAAGAAGATTTACCAGCAGATGAACATGTTGGACCCGGACGAGAAAGATGCAAATGGAAAACCATTTCCATCCAGAACCCTGCATATTGGTGGTCCAGATAAAAGGGTTCGTAGGTCGGCTTTTTTCCTCATTGAATTTGATTTATTCATGTGCAAAACAATTCATGGGTTTGGTGTATGTTTTCAAATAGTTGAAGCTGAGTTTTATGTACCCAAGTACAGTTGGAAGAAATTTTGATGAAGTACTGCGTGTAGTGGATTCTCTTCAGTGGGCAGCTAAACATCCAATTTCCACTCCTGCCAATTGGAAACCGGGTGAACATGTGATGATATCACCCTCTGTCTCAAATGAAGAGGCAAAACAGATATTCCCACAGGGATATGAAACCATCAGCCTCCCATCTCGGGGGAGTATCTTCGTCTTATCCATGTTTGAAGCTGTAGTTTTGTTGGTATGTAATATAAGTAGGGTAGATGCCTGTGAACCTTTGTTTTTCTACATGAATGGAGTCGTTCTTCAACTTACTTGACTTTGTTCATAATGGTTTTTTATTTATACCCAGTCAAGTCATAATATATTTAGAATATATTGAAAAATATACCATTAGGTACACAATCTCTTCTCTGATAAGCTGATTCTTGGTGCTAGCTTGTGAGAATTCTGAGTCTCTGCTCTAATAACTTGGTGCTAGCTTCATTTTGGTGTTGTTCTGTGAAAATTGAGCCATGTGGAACGGGTGGCCTCTTTAAATTTGCGACTCCATGAAAAGTCTATCATTACAACAATTAAATTGTATATCTACGGTTATTCAAAGATTTTAAAATATATTATTGGTTATTTACCATCATTCAAACAAATTTTTTTTTTTTTTTTTTTTAATTTTGAAATATATTTATGTGTTTTGTGTTTTGTGTTTTGTTTCAAAATTTATATGAGTTTTCTTTGACTTTTATAAAGTCTATTATGTTTTTATTTGTTTATTTTATTTTTGTCTAAGACTATTATTTATTCTATTCATGAGAGTAAGCGTATTATTTATTATTCTATTCAGGAGAGTTTCTAATAATTATTCATTGTAACATCATAAATCGAAACCAATTGAGATTTTAATTTAAGTCTAAAATCAATTGTGGATTTTAACCAATCTCAAATCAAAACCAATTGAGATTTTAATTTAAGACTAAAATCACAAATCAAAACCAATTGAGATTTTAATTTAAGACTAAAATCAATTACAGATTTTAACCAAATCAGTTGATATTTTGACTTAAGTCTATAAATTAATTGAGATTTTAACTTTTAAGTCTATTTTACAAGAGTTTTGTCGAGATTTTAATTTGAGAATCTAAAATCAGAGTCTATAAATTAATTAAGATTTTAACTTCGAAGGCTATTTTATGAGAGTTTTGTCTAATTTAGATGTTTGAAATTACTTGAGATTTTACTTCAGAGTCTATTTTATGATAGTTTTGTCTCATTTTAATTTCATTTATAGATGTTTGTAAATTTTGGTCCATGAGAGTTTTGTGTAGTTTCATTTATAGATGTTTGTAAAATTTGATCCGTTGAGATTTCAAAATTTCAATATAGATGTTTGTAAAATTTGATTTGTTGAGATTTCAGAATTTTAATTTGAATATATTGATGAGAGTTATGTCTATATTTCTAAGTTGATATATTAATGAGAGTTTTGTCTATATTTCGTGTCTAATTTCATTTTAAATGTTTGAAAAATCTATGAACAATCAATTCAGGTTTCAGAATTTCAATTCAATTGAAATCAATTGAGATTCTAACTTTTTGGATTAACAAATTTGGAAGATTGGAGACTCTAACTTTTTGGATGCCAATTTTTTTATTTTCAATTCAATTCAAAACAATTGAGATTTTAACTTGAATTCAAATCAATTGAGAGATTCTAACTTTTTGGATTGCCAAATTTTTTATTTTCAATTCAATTGAAAACAATTGAGATTTTAATTGGAAAATCAATTTTGCTCAACACTAAAAGATTATTACATTACAACAATTTAGTTTCTCTCAAGTTGAAATTGCAAATCTAAAAAATCAAATCAGCTTCTCTCAAACTTACAATGCAATACTAACTTTTTCTTGAAATCTCATGATGCAAAACAAACTAAAAGCCAAAACCCTAGGGATTACAACCTCTACTAATATATAGCAATTGTTCTTGCCTACATAACATTCTTTTGTTCTCATTTAGCAAGCTAATAATGTAATTAAGTGATGCATTCCTACTTCCCTTTATAGTGTAACAAAAGCCACATACAAGTACAACAAAACCCTAGCCCTAAACTAGGCGAACAAATGGAGAGTGTGTCTAAAAGTGGAGCACTACATACATGTGGCAAGTACGTAGGCACATGTCCACAAGTGTTAACTCACCCACTACACATATTTTTATGCACCCACAAGTGTTAACTCACCCTCTCTACATATTTTTATGCAACAAGTGTTTGAAATTGCATGGTCATAGGATTGTAACATAACATCAAACTCACAAATGAAATAGAATAAATGTGGTAAAACCATTGAAACATCAAACTCACAAATGAAATAGAATAAATCTGGTAAAACCATTGAAAGAGACATCCATGGAGTAGAAAGCTTAAATTTTTATCATTCAACTATTCTTTACAATAAGGACCTAGGTCCCTCATTTACATAGTAGTTGCTTCTATGCAATCCACTCATTTTTAGTTCACTAAGCCATAACTAGAAGATTCTCCAAGTTAAGCTTATGTAAACTTGGGATCTATCAATGCATGCATAAAACAAGATAAAATTTATCTTAATAACTATAGTTCTTATTAAGAATCATAAATATTTTTACCATGCATGATTTATTTATTCAATGTGCACACAAAAAATTAAATAGTGTGCACATAATTATGTAATCACATTCCTTTTTAAAATTGACTTGGAGTTGAGTGGAAGGAAGAAATATTTACATGCTATTCCCCTGTAAATCAAAAGTTGTCACCATTTGCAAGGATCGGAGATGAAGGGAGTTGGCTACCATGAGTGGCTTGGTGAAAATATTTTCTACGCGATCTTCTGAGTGGTAAAATTTCAAGTCAAAAAATTCATCATGAAGGAGTTACTGTATGTAGTGCATTGGACCTTAATATGTTTGGTGAATTAGTGCTAAAATATATTTTATGGATGGAACTTTAATTGTTGCACCAAACATTTCTAGGTTAATCTAGGGCATTAATATTACCTTGGTGTTGTGCCTCTATAGAAGAAGTTTTGCTCTAGATAAATTCTGCACTTGAATGAGCATAATACTGGAAATACTGGGAAGAAGAAGCTATTGATCTAGCAAAGTGTTGTGGAATGAAGGAGATTTGCGATTTCCCACAGTGGGAGACAATTTTTGTAGCGCTGTCAGACTCTAGACATCATGGGAAGCATCATTAAAATGAAAAGATATATATGGGAAATGATGAAAACTCTAGTGGGAGGGTCAAAGGCAGCACGAGTTTGCTAACCCATGAGTTTGCTAACCCATTTCTGTTTTGCTGGGGAGGAGACACGTCGTTCCAAGCAATATTTCAGACTCCGGTGATTAGTCTTGATGCAGAAATGATTCCCTAATAGGTATGGTCACCACTTCTGTAATGCATGCAAAATAGCCATCATTTCCTTCTCATATGTAGAGGCAGCTAAATTCTTACTTGAAATGGATTTGCTGGTGAACGCAATGGGGTGTTCATCTTGAAGGAGAACAACACCAAGTCCATTGCCGCAAGCATCACTCTCAATAGTGAAGGGCTTGGAAAAATCGGGCATAGCTAGAACAGGTATAGTACACATAGCTTGTTTCAGTTTGGCAAATGCACACTGAGCAGCATGTGTCCATGTAAAAGCATCCTTTTTCAATAGAGCAGTTAATGGAGCTGCAATCTTCACATAATCCTTGACAAACTTGTGGTAGTAGCCTGTCAACCCCAAAAAACCACGAAGGCTCTTAAGTGTCTAAGGATGCGGCCAATTGTTCATGGCATCGATTTTTGCAGGATCCACGCGAACCCCTTGTGCTGAGATAATGTGCCCGAGATACTCAACTTCCTTCTGTCCAAAAACACATTTAGACTGCTTGGCGTGGAGATGATGGTCAGAGAAAAGTTGCATGACAAGATCCAGATGCTAGAGATGTTCATCCCATGTTTTACTGTAGATGAGGATATCATCAAAGAATACCAAAATGAATTTCTGCAAGTAGGGCCGAAATATTTTATTCATTAAGGCCTAGAATGTGGAAGGAGCATTAGTGAGGCCAAAGGGCATGACCAAAAACTCATAATGGCCATCATGTGTGCGGAAAGCTGTTTTAGGGATATCATCCTCATGAACCCACATTTGATGATACCTAGAACGAAGATCCAACTTGGAGAAAAATTAAGCCCCATGAAGCTCATCAAGAAGCTCATCAACAACAGGAATTGGAAATTTATCCGTGATGGTGAGGTGATTAAGTGCTCGGAAGTCAATGCAGATGTGCCATGACCCATCTTTTTTGCAGACAAGAAGAACTGGAGAAGAAAAGGAACTAGTGCTTGGGCGAATAATACCTTGCTTCAATAAGTCTCGAACGAGCATTTCAATCTCCGTTTTTTGTTTAAATGGGTAGCGATAGGGCCTAATGTTGGGAGGAATGCTACTAGGAAGGAGCTGAATACGATGGTCTTCTGGCCTTGAAGGTGGCAATCCCACTAGTTCAACAAAGACACCTATATATTGATCCAGAATTTGTTGTAGATCCAAAGGAGTAGTGGAGACCGCTGATGGTTGCATCTGAATGGAATGGATCTGAGCGATGACACCATGTGAATTCTTCTTGAGGATTTTTTCCATGCGATGTGAATTGATGATGCTGAGAGACCCTGGTTGTAATCCCGTCAATGTGTGTTTTTATCCATTGAGGGAAAACTACATCCAAAGTTCAGCAAAATCCCATAAGATAGGGCCAAGTGTGCGTAGCCATTGAGCGCCCAAAACCACATCACATTCGCCTAAGGTCAAGGCAAACATGTCAGAGCGCAAGGTATAATCTCCCACAGAGATACACACATTTCGACACTTCCCTTTGCAAGGTAAGGTGCCCCCATTGGCAACCATGACTTCAAAGTTGGAGGAAGGATGGATAAAACAATCAGCTTGTTTGGCGATCCGAGGGTCAATGAAATTATGAGTGCTACCAGAATCAATGAGTATTGTAAGAGGAAGCTTCTTGAAGTAATCCTTGACCCGCATTGTTTGGGGGGTGGTGATTCCAGCTAAAGCATGGAGAGATATCTCTGGATGGTCATCCTGAGATGGAGGGTCAATAGGCGGTTCATGAATGTCGACCTGAGCATCCATTGTTTCTGGATCTTTGTCACCAATTTCAGAGGCAGGCGGAGAATCCACATCCAAGAGATAGAGCTTTTGTTGAACACATCTATGTCCCCGAGTGAATTTCTCATCACAATTATAGCAAAGCCCCATTTATCTGCGTGCTTGCATCTCTGTTTTAGACAAACGCTTGATAGGAGTTGGTCGAGGAGCCTGTGGTATGGGTGGTCGTTGAGAACCCATATTTCGGAAGGGAACAAAAGTGGGCTTGGAGAGCTGTTGGGATGCAATCTTGTCTTCTGCCAACTTAGCCAACCCTAGGGCTTCCATAATTGTGTTGGGACAGAACATTTTGACCTCAAAGCGGATGGCATCCTTTAGACCACTGATAAAACAACTCCTATAAAAGTCATCAGACAATCCTTCAGTGTGGTTGGCTAGTTTCTCAAATTCGGTTTGATACTCTCTCACCGTGCCAATTTGGCGAAGTTTAGTGAGGGATCCTGTGAAGTCATCAAAAGCACTAGGACCAAATCGTTGCAAAAGGAGCTGGCAAAAGTCTGGCCATTTTGGCTCTTCATGAGCCTTGATGTACCAATGGTACCATTGAAGAGCTTCCTGTTCCAAATGAAAGGATGCAAGCGGAACTTTGTTGACATCAAAAGTATTATGCAGATTGAAATACTGTTCTATACAATAGATCCATCCAGTTGGATTAGTACCATTGAAGCGAGGAAAATCAAGCTTCGGACCACGAAAATTGCTGGAAGAAGAGAACCCATTGTCTGATGAAGACTCGGACTGTCATTTGTTGTTCATAGTTGAATGTTCAAGATGGAGGCCGAGAAATTTTTCATCTAGATCCTGGAGTTTGGCTTGGATGGCTGCAAGTGCTTCTTCCATGGTTTTTGCTCCTGCACGGGTGACAACCATAACCGGGAGTTTTTTTTTTTTTTTGGTTGATTGGGTAGAAAAAAAAAACAGAAATTGCTTTAGTAAAGGAAAATCTGGATTTGGGGGAAAATCTGAAGGGCAATTGGGGTTTACTAGGTTTTGGACACTGTCAAATAGACAAGGAAGCAAAAAATGAGGATTTCAGAAGCGAGATGAAAGAATGGGAAAATTTGGCAGAGGGGGACAAAGAAGCAGAATTCGGAAAGGAACTCTGTGGTAAAATTTGAAGGTGATTGGGTGAAATCTGAGGAAGTTATGGCAAACCCTAAAAATAAACAAATGTGGGATTTCGGGCTTTGGGAAGTGGAATTGGGGATAGGGTCCTCAGAAATGAAATATACAGAATAGGATTAAAGGGGTTCCCCAAAATTTTCAAGGGAAGCGGAGTGAAAACAAGGGAGATATGGAGAAAAAACTGAATTTTATACTCTTGAAAATAGATATGGACCCCAGGTATGTGCGGCTTCCTAACAGTTCAAGGGTTTCACTCGGCCACCAATGTTGTCTAACGGCTTGCGTATTGGGGCAGTACCGCTCACTCCACGGCTCAGGTAAAACTAATAACCGCTTTGCCACAAACGACAACTCTTAGTTTACCTCACGGTGGGAACTAGTCAATCAGGTAGGGGTCGTTGCCTTTTTCGTTGGCAGGTCCTCTCAATGGGCCAGCTACTAGTAAAATCATATTATTTTTTAAACCACAGTATTAATATTATTTTTTAAACCACAGTATTAATATTGATATTAGAAATTGAATAGTAAAATCATTTAATTTTTTAATGGTGATATGCTTTTAATGATGATATGCTTTATATAGATTTATTTGATAAATTATATTTGCATGAGAAATATACTTAGTCTTCACATCTTTTGCAATTTATTTTTCCTACATTTTCCATAAAGTTCAACCATAGTTTTATATTTTATACTTCATCCTTAAAACTAATTTTGATGTTACCCAATAACATGCATGAAAATGCAAGGACTTTTAGTTCTTAGCAATCGAAGGACTCCTACTTCTTAATTGGCAATAAACTATCATGATTGGCAAGTTCTCCTACTTCTTAATTGGCAATCAATTATCATAATATTTATACTGTATGATATTTATTATTTTATTATGTCCCCCAAGGGGATCATATATGTTTCCATGAATGCCTATTAATTGCGTTCTAGACCTATAAATTTTTTTACTTGCCTATAGTTTGGATAAATATTGTAATAACATTTTATAAAATTCTAATTTTAAAAATGATTTTTAAAATTTTTTATTGGCTGTAGGGACTAACATCATCCTCGTTTTTTGGTGCCCAGTAGGGGGCCGCAGGCTGATGTAAGCAGGTGAGGTTTTTAATGTTGTTTAGACTGTACAGGTTTTTAATATTGGTCACCACCTGTATTATGGAATACAACGCCTATTAGCACTCTTTTCTACATAAGTAGTCCCGGAGAAGGTGCTTGGTGCGAATTCATGTGTCTGGTCGTGGAGAAGGTGCTAGGTCTCAGGTCTCGTGGTCGTGGAGAAGGTGCCAGGTCTCAGGTCTCGTCATGGAGAAGGTGCCAGGTGCGAACTCTCTGTCTGTGTCGTTGTCCGTCTGTCGAACCACCCCTCTCTACTGGATACGTGCAAACTCTCCGGGAAAGCATAACCACATCCCTTTCTTGACTAGCACTACTGGGTATTTATTAGCACAATAACTATGTGGCTAGCGCATGATCCTGCTCCTGGTTATGAAACCGAATCTACTGCACTTGGATCCACTGCTGCGACTGAAATAAGTACTGGGTCCACTTGGAAAAATCCAACAAAGTCATTTCCACTTACATGAAAGTGATCCCCACTCACAGGTATGTAGCTGTTATACCTTATGCACAAATGTTTATTTCAAATTTTAAAAGGTGTATTTTAACATCCGCCCAGCCTAGACCAACGGAGCCTACCAGACTGTAATAGCAGTAAGTTCTATGATTTAAGATCTATGTAATTATCCAATACAACAGTAACCTTGGGAAGTGAAGTGTTGAAATGAAAGGAATGTGGAAGTACTTCAAAAATAGAGAGGAAGCTAAACAAGAGGAATCTGGTTTATAAGAAGATATTAAATTAAAGAAGCGTGTTAGGTGAAGAATTTATAGATTTGTTGGGGAAGGCCGCTGAATTTTGCTATTTGTGGAAAAGAAAAGCCCAGGTGATTGAGGTTTTAACAATTAAATGGTGATTGAGGTTTTAACAATTAAATCGAAGAAAGGAGAAATAAAAGGGGTTTTATTTGCATGAAGAAGTTTGGTCGAGATAAATTCCGCATTTGAATGAGCATAACACTGGAAATACTAGGAAGACGAAGCTATGAGCATAACACTGGAAATACTGGGAAGACGAAGCTATGAGCATAACATTGGAAATACTGGGAAGACGAAGCTATTGATATGGCAGAGTGTTGTGGAATGAAAGGAGCTTTGCAATTTCGCACAATGGGAGACAGTTTTTGGAGCTCTAATCGCTGTAATCCCATTACTATAATATGAAGTGGCACGTTGTAGCATGCACAGCCACCTGAGAGCCACGTAACTGGTCTTTGTATGCTACATAACTATATATTAGACTTTACTCAACCTTAGCCACCATGTGAATTTTGGATTCCAGTCGATTGTTTGTTAGCTGTATTTGTATTGAAGATCATGTCGAGTCTCACAGTGGGGGATGTTGTTCCAAATATTGAGGTTGTTTCAACTCATGGCCATATCAAGCTGTATGAGTATATTGGAGATAATTGGGCTATCATCTTTTGGCACTCTGGTCAGTAAAAAATCCAGTGTAGGGTTTCTATATTGTATATATCTGTGTGTAAATTCTGACATTGTGTGGTTTGAACTTTGATTGTAGCGGATTTTACCCCTGTGTGTACGAGTGAAACTGCAAGGATGGCCTAGTACAATCATGAATTTGAAAAGCGTGGAGTAAAACTTGTAGGGCTCTCAGGCGATGATGTTACATCGCATCAAGCTTGGGTGAAAGATATTGAAGTCTTGGCAGTTAGTTAATAATTTTTATCATACAATCTACCTTCAATATAACTTGAAATATATGGAAATGGTGCTTTTATCGATTTAAATTTAATGGTTGTTTGTAATTTTTGTAGCCTGGGAAAAAGGTGAAGTACCCCATATTGTCAGATCCAGACAAGAAGATTTACCAGCAGATGAACATGTTGGACCCGGACGAGAAAGATGCAAATGGAAAACCATTTCCGTCCAGAACCCTGCATATTGGTGGTCCAGATAAAAGGGTTCGTAGGTCGGCTTTTTTCCTCATTGAATTTGATTTATTCATGTGCAAAACAATTCATGGGTTTGGTGTATGTTTTCAAATAGTTGAAGCTGAGTTTTATGTACCCAAGTACAGTTGGAAGAAATTTTGATGAAGTACTGCGTGTAGTGGATTCTCTTCAGTGGGCAGCTAAACATCCAATTTCCACTCCTGCCAATTGGAAACCGGGTGAACATGTGATGATATCACCCTCTGTCTCAAATGAAGAGGCAAAACAGATATTCCCACAGGGATATGATACCATCAGCCTCCCATCTCGGGGGAGTATCTTCGTCTTATCCATGTTTGAAGCTGTAGTTTTGTTGGTATGTAATATAAGTAGGGTAGATGCCTATGAACCTTTGTTTTTCTACATGAATGGAGTCATTCTTCAACTTACTTGACTTTGTTCATAATGGTTTTTTATTTATACCCAGTCAAGTCATAATATATTTAGAATATATTGAAAAATATACCATTAGGTACACAGGAATTCTCTGTGAGAATTCTGAATTTTGAATCTCTTCTCTGATAAGCTGATTCTTGGTGCTAGCTTGTGAGAATTCTGAGTCTCTGCTCTAATAACTTGGTGCTAGCTTCATTTTGGTGTTGTTTTGTGAAAATTGAGCCATGTGGAACAGGTGGCCTCTTTAAATTTGCGATTCCATGAAAAGTCTATCATTACAACAATTAAATTGTATATCTACGGTTATTCAAAGATTTTAAAATATATTATTGGTTATTTACCATCATTCAAACAATTTAAAATATATATATATTTTAATTTTGAAATATATTTATGTGTTTTGTGTTTTGTGTTTTGTTTCAAAATTTATATGAGTTTTCTTTGACTTTTATAAAGTCTATTATGTGTTTATTTGTTTATTTTATTTTTGTCTAAGACTATTATTTATTCTATTAATGAGAGTAAGCCTATTATTTATTATTCTATTAAGGAGAGTTTCTAATAATTATTCATTGTAACATCATAAATTGAAACCAATTGAGATTTTAATTTAAGTCTAAAATCAATTGTGGATTTTAACCAATCTCAAATCAAAACCAATTGAGATTTTAATTTAAGACTAAAATCACAAATCAAAACCAATTGAGATTTTAATTTAAGACTAAAATCAATTACAGATTTTAACCAAATCAGTTGATATTTTGACTTAAGTCTATAAATTAATTGAGATTTTAACTTTTAAGTCTATTTTACAAGAGTTTTGTCAAGATTTTAATTTGAGAATCTAAAATCAGAGTCTATAAATTAATTAAGATTTTAACTTCGAAGGCTATTTTATGAGAGTTTTGTCTAATTTAGATGTTTGAAATTAATTGAGATTTTACTTCAGAGTCTATTTTATGATAGTTTTGTCTCATTTTAATTTCATTTATAGATGTTTGTAAATTATGGTCCATGAGAGTTTTGTGTAGTTTCATTTATAGATGTTTGTAAAATTTGATCCGTTGAGATTTCAAAATTTCAATATAGATGTTTGTAAAATTTGATTTGTTGAGATTTCAGAATTTTAATTTGAATATATTGATGAGAGTTATGTCTATATTTCTAAGTTGATATATTAATGAGAGTTTTGTCTATATTTCGTGTCTAATTTCATTTTAAATGTTTGAAAAATCTATGAACAATCAATTCAGGTTTCAGAATTTCAATTCAATTGAAATCAATTGAGATTCTAACTTTTTGGATTAACAAATTTGGAAGATTGGAGACTCTAACTTTTTGGATGCCAATTTTTTTATTTTCAATTCAATTCAAAACAATTGAGATTTTAACTTGAATTCAAATCAATTGAGAGATTCTAACTTTTTGGATTGCCAAATTTTTTATTTTCAATTCAATTGAAAACAATTGAGATTTTAATTGGAAAATTAATTTTGCTCAACACTAAAAGATTATTACATTACAACAATTTAGTTTCTCTCAAGTTGAAATTGCAAATCTAAAACATCAAATCAACTTCTCTCAAACTTACAATGCAATACTAACTTTTTCTTGAAATCTCATGATGCAAAACAAACTAAAAGCCAAAACCCTAGGGATTACAACCTCTACGAATATATAGCAATTGTTCTTGCCTACATAACATTCTTTTGTTCTCATTTAGCAAGCTAATAATGTAATTAAGTGATGCATTCCTACTTCCCTTTATAGTGTAACAAAAGCCACATACAAGTACAACAAAACCCTAGCCCTAAACTAGGCGAACAAATGGAGAGTGTGTCTAAAAGTGGAGCACTACATACATGTGGCAAGTACGTAGGCACATGGCCACAAGTGTTAACTCACCCACTACACATATTTTTATGCACCCACAAGTGTTAACTCACCCTCTCTACATATTTTTATGCAACAAGTGTTTGAAATTGCATGGTCATAGGATTGTAACATAACATCAAACTCACAAATGAAATAGAATAAATGTGGTAAAACCATTGAAACATCAAACTCACGAATGAAATAGAATAAATGTGGTAAAACCATTGAAAGAGACATCCATGGAGTAGAAAGCTTAAATTTTTATCATTCAACTATTCTTTACAATAAGGACCTAGGTCCCTTATTTACATAGTAGTTGCTTCTATGCAATCCACTCATTTTTAGTTCACTAAGCCATAACTAGAAGATTCTCCAAGTTAAGCTTATGTAAACTTGGGATCTATCAATGCATGCATAAAACAAGATAAAATTTATCTTAATAACTATAGTTCTTATTAAGAATCATAAATATTTTTACCATGCATGATTTATTTATTCAATGTGCACACAAAAAATTAAATAATGTGCACATAATTATGTAATCACATTCCTTTTTAAAATTGACTTGGAGTTGAGTGGAAGGAAGAAATATTTACATGCTATTCCCCTGTAAATCAAAAGTTGTCACCATTCGCAAGGATCGGAGATGAAGGGAGTTGGCTACCATGAGTGGCTTGGTGAAAATATTTTCTACGCGATCTTCTGAGTGGTAAAATTTCAAGTCAAAAAATTCATCATGAAGGAGTTACTGTATGTAGTGCATTGGACCTTAATATGTTTGGTGAATTAGTGCTAAAATATATTTTATGGATGGAACTTTAATTGTTGCACCAAACATTTCTAGTTTAATCTAGGGCATTAATATTACCTTGGTGTTGTGCCTCTATAGAAGAAGTTTTGCTCTAGATAAATTCTGCACTTGAATGAGCATAATACTGGAAATACTGGGAAGAAGAAGCTATTGATCTAGCAAAGTGTTGTGGAATGAAGGAGATTTGTGATTTCCCACAGTGGGAGACAATTTTTGTAGCTCTGTCAGACTCTGGACATCATGGGAAGCATCATTAAAATGAAAAGATATATATTGGAAATGATGAAAACTCTAGCGGGAGGGTCAAAGGAAGCACGAGTTAAATTTAATTAAACATTATGGGGAATGTTAGAAATCAAATACTGTATGATTGAATTTGAAGTCCCCCATAGAGAATTTGTTTTGCTCAATTAAGATAGATTTAGAGACAGTTTCCGAAGATTGATTTCCTTATCAAGAAATTTTTGCAATAATGTGAACATGGATAAACACAGTGTAGCAGACGCTGACCCCGGAGGCGGCGAGCATCTTAAATCATGCCGTAGAAGAAGCTTGTCACTGCAGACATGACCAAATGACTCCTCTACATGTTGCTGCGACGCTTTTGGAAACCCTTGCTAGCCATCTCCGTCGGGCCTGCTAGGCTGCGACTTTAAAGTTCAGGGGTTGGGGTTGGTGTTGAAGCCACCGACAATATAAATGATGAGATTAGAAGAAACCATGCTATACTTCATAGCCATTACTGAACAATGCAACAGTAGCTGATATTGTTCATAATATCAAAGAAGATACTTAACTAATATGTCATAAAAAATGACATATAAAATGGAATATTATAACTTTTAAGAATATATAAATGGAATATTGTCTAATATTATGAATCTATCTTATTATTATAATTTTTAATAATATAAATATATCGTTATCAATATATTAATATAATAAAGCTAGGAATATTAATATTATATTAGATTGTTCGGAATATATTATTAATGTAATAATATTATTATATTACGAGCTAATAATAAATTCCTCTATTTTCAAAATTATGAATTAATTGTATTACTTAAACTTAGATATCTTATGATCATAAACCCATCCTGCTCCATTTCCTTGACAACGAGGATCTCGGCCCTATTTCCTTCAGGTTCAACCCTCAATGGCTCGAATAGGAAAGTTTATGGGACATTCTGCAAGAAGCATGGAAGATCCCTATCTCAGGTTCCCCATGCTATGTTTGGGAACACAAGCTAAAAAACACCAAATTCGCTCTCAAGAATTGGGCCAAATTCAAGTGCCCAAAACCCACTCCTCTCAGCAAGAAAGCCGTGGAAGTTCTAGAAAATCTACAGTTAGCAATGGAAAATAATCCTATCGAAGCATCCACTCTCCATGAAGAAGTCTCTCAGCAATCTAAAGTATATCATGCTTTTCATATGGAGGAGGAATATTGGAGGCTAAAGTCCCGTTGCATGTGGCTCAAAGGAGGTGATAAGAATACAAATTACTTCCATAAGCAATTTAAAATCAGACAGTCTACCAACCATATCATAGAAATTAAAACAGAGAACGACCAGCTGCTATCTGGAAATACAAATATAAAAAATGCTGCCTTTACCCACTTCTCCAATCTTTTCGCTCAGGACGGCGATGCTGTAGGTGATGACGAGCTAGCAATTCTGGAGCATATTCCACAGAGTATAATGCAGGAAGAAATGCCAACATATGCAATTCCTTCACTGAGCAGGAAGTATACAAAACCATTCTCTCATTCAAATTGGACAAGGCACCGGGTCCCGATGGTTTCTCCATGCATTTTTACGAAGCATGTTGGAACTACATTAAGAAATACTTTATGAGAATGATAAGAAATTTTCATTCAAAAGCAAAAATTGGTGGAAGTACTAATAGCTCCTTCCTGCTCCTTTCTCCAAAGGAAACCAATCCCAATTCTTTCAGCAGATTCAGACCGATATCATTGTGCAACTCCTCCTACAAAATCATCTCCAAATTGCTAGCAAATCGGATGAAGCCTCTACTTAACAGAATCATCTCCGATAATCAAGGAGGCTTTTTGAAAGGGAGGCAAATATTCGACAACGTCATTCTTGTACAAGAAGCAATACATTCTAGCAGATATCGAAAGGAAAAAGGTATGTTAATCAAACTCAACATGGCCAATGCATTTGACCGTGTCAAGCATTCTTTTCTCCTTAAAATCATGACACGCTTTGGTTTTGATGAAACTTTCATAAGCTGGATCTCAGCATGCATAAGCAGACCATGGATAGCCCCTTTAATCAATGGCCGTCCCACAGACTTTTTTCAAGCTACGGGTGGCATTAGACAAGGATGCCCACTTTCATCATTTCTCTACATTATCATAGCAGATTCTCTCAGTCGAAAACTGAACTTTGAAATGAGCACCAACTCCCTTCCTGGTCTTCATTTGACCCATGATTCCCGCCCACTCAATCATACCCTCTTCGCTGATGACTACCTACTAATTGGCGGAGATTCTTTCATCATAACACGAAAATTCAAATGTAACTTGAATACTTATTGTATTGCATCCAGAGGCAAGATTAATTTACAAAAAAGTGCAGCGTACTGCTGGAATTTAAACAATCATGAAGCTGCCAAAATCAACAAAATTCTTGGAACTAAAGTGCACAATTAGTGGGACAAATTCTTATATCTAGGCATTCCAATCAATTATGGTAATGCAAAAACTAGAAACTGGGAGGATACGATTATCAAAATCAAAAGCAGAATTAGAAGATGGGGAGGCCATTGGCTCAGCAAAGTCGGAAAGTTAATTTTAGTGAACTCGGTTCTCTCTGCTTTACCTATCTATCAGTTTTCCATTCTCCTCGCCCCAAAAGCTGCAGCTGATCATATAAGTAAACTTATCAGAGATTTCCTTTGGTCCGGAGGGAAAAACAATGAAAATAAAATTCATCTCGTGAATTGGGACATCATTAAGCAATCAAAATCCTCAAGAGGTCTCCAAATTCGTGATCCGCACCACATGAATCTGGCAATGGGAGGCAAGCTGCTATGGCAAATTCTGCATTATATAAATCATCGTGTTAGTCAAGTTCTCAGAACGAAATATTTAAATGGGACCCATTTGAGATGCCTTGACCAAAATCCAACCTCCAAGGGCTCCAGTATTTGGACCCTATGCAAGGCAACTTGGGAATCTTTCTCAAAGGGTCTCTTTTGGATCCTTGGAAATGGCAGCAAAATTAATATTTTCACGTACAAGATCATGGGAAAAGATGCACTGCAAAATATCCAAGAGTTACAAAATATAGTAGTCTGGCTTAAGAAACAAGGAATTACATCACTAAAAGACTTCAGCTCTTGGGATAATCACGACAATTGGCAAAGTTGGAATAAAACTATCACCATCCCACACCTTGAGATTGACAAAATTTCTCTTGCAAACAAGCTGAAAGGAAGTGCCCCAATCCATATCATGGAAAAATATGACCGGGCTTGGGGCCCCACAGAATCCTACACCTCTGCTCTCGGTTACAAAGCCCTCCAGACCTTTGATGAAACAAGAAAGGACTTATGGAAAATTTCCTGGCACCCATTAGGTCTCCCTAAAATCAATTTCTTTATATGGACCTTAATCCATTGCAAAATCCTTACTGGTGACAATCTCATTAAAAGAGGCTTCTATGGGCCTTTCTGGTGCTCCTTCTGCCAAAACAATTTTGAAACCCCGACCCATCTTTTCCTGGATTGTCATTTCATCAAATTTGTATGGAAGCCTTTACTTCATGATCTAAATATTATCATGACCCATTTCAGCTCCATTCTCCATCTATTCAAAGATTGGAAAACCAGTTATCCCCTATCCCTCTCTACTAAGAATCCATGGTATCATGTATGGATATCCATCCCTAAATATACTTGCTAGATTATTTGGGTTGCGAGAAATAAAGCAATCTTCCATGATAAGCATTATACTCCTCTACAAATAGCAGGCCAGGCCAAAAGTTTACTGATCGAAGCTCTCGAATCCTCCAAATACAAGACTGAAGCAATTCTTAGCAACAATGAATTGAATTGGATTGGAATCTCTATCCCTCATCCATCAAAAGATCTACAATTGAGAACTTATCCTGTGTGGAAATGGGGCTTCAAAAAATGCAAATTGGCGAATCTTTTTTTGGAAAAGAACATGGAAAAATAGCCCATGGGATAAATTTTGCCCCTAAAATTATCCTTGGTATTGATACATATTTTTCTTGATGATATTGATTAGGGAAGGCAAGCTAGTTGAAGGCGATTTTGTTTAAGGGTGGCAGTTGATTTTGATGTTGTATTTATTTTGTGAAGAAGCTTATACTTATTACATTATGCAATATGTTGTTGTTATCGTTTCTACATCCAGACATTAAAAAATCTATAAATTCAAAGACCTGTAATCTGAGTCTACGGTCATTCAATTTGTGGCCAATTCAAAATTGTCTATTGATGTTTATATAATAAAATAAGTAGATTCGAATGAAAAAGAAAATTTAATACCTATGTATACTTACCCTTTTTAATATTAAGATTAACTCTTCAAAAATTTGTTGGGAAATCACATAATCATGTGTCATTGTTATGTAAGCCAAAGGTTGAAGATTCTATATTTTTTTTCTAGCGATTGTTAGAGAAGGGTCTCATTCATGTCTCTAGGAGTTATGAGAAAGTATTGAAAGTTTAGGGTTTGAATCAAGATGTCAATTTTCATTTGTGAGGTTCAATGTTGATCTTGACTTTGTTTTCACAAGATACATTACCTACACAAATCTTATTTTGAGTCAGTAGTTGGCAAAAAAGTTCCATCATTTGGAAACTAGGCCCCTTTGCTATTGCATACTTTACAATAGATTCTATATATATGACGATAATTCATCGATATTAAAAATAAAAAAACAATACATAACCTTGACTTCTAGAGCCTATGCTTTAAAAGGTCCTTCATTCGAGACACTGGCAGGGCTTCATAGATGGTGCCCGAACAATTACTGATATCTATGTCTTGTTAGTTAATCAAGTTTTCTATTCCATTGCAACCACTGATATCTATGTCTTGATAGTTGAACAAGTTTCCTACATTATTAAGTTAGCAATTTTTTTTATTATGGTTATGCCTTAGTTATGTTTATGTGTACTAAACTATATTAATGTGTGTAGTATACTTAAGGTATAACAACAACAATATTGAACTGAACAAATTTGATTATCATGTGATCTAATGATAACTATGGCATTATATATATTTTTTAATTTATCTAAAATCATATAATACAACACGATATGGAGTGCAATTACATATTTTCTATTATCATTTTTAGAATCAAATCACCAAATAGAATTAGATTGTTTACTAGAAGCAACATTGCAATCTTTATTTGCAAATAGATATTTTGCGATACTAAATAATCATTATTCCGATAGTGCTATTTGTTCAATCCTTTCACACCAATTGTAAAAAAATAGCAACTAGCCCAGGTGGCAATGTCAAGGACATTGCCACCTCGTGGCTCTTGTTTAAAAAACCAACTATCATAATTTTTTTCTTGTATGATTTTTATTATTTTATTTTAAAAAATTGGCTATAGAGAAGTTGAATTTTTTTAAGACAATACTTATATCAACTATAGTTTTATATTGTTTGCTTAAAATTAATTTTGATTTTACTTAATAACAAGCATGAAAATGCAAGGACTTTTAGTGCTTGACGATGTGAAGAATCCTACTTCTTAATTGGCAATCAACTATCATAATTAGCGAAGACACTACTTCTTAATTGGCAATCAACTATCATAATTAGCGAAGACACTACTTCTTAATTGGCAATCAACTATCATAATTTTCCTCCTATATGATATTATTATATTATTTTAAAAAATGACTATAAAGGAGTTCAAATTTTTTAAGACAATATTTGTATCAAAGTTGTGCAAGTTTTAATGTTGGTTTTAAGTTATAAGTTAATTCAATAACTTCTTCTTTTGCATTGTTGATGATGTTCATGTTATTCCTTGGGATCTTTCTTTGGTTTGTGATTGTTATCCATGAGAATTAGATAAATACTTATAATTCTTACTATAATGTTATTCCTTGGGATCCTTCTTTGGTTTGTGATTGTTATCCATGAGAATTGGATAAATACTTGTAATTCTTACTATAATGGCATATATTTATGTTCCTTTGTTCCATACTAATACTCTTGCTCCAAATTGCATGCACATATTTCATCATGGTTCCATCTGCATAAATTAAACTTTCAAATGCATGTTTAGAGAATGATGTGTTACCAAGATGTGATTCCACGTTAATACTCTTACTCTTTACATAATCTATAAAATTTATAAACCACTACTTATCATTGATTACATCGTATGGCGTTCCCCTCTTCCAATCATATGTTTTCTCATAGAATTTTAGTTCACTTATGATCATTATATTTGTTTGACGACTATACATTTGATCTAGGGCATCTAAAGTTTACAATTTGTCAGAACAAAAATTGATAAAAAGGAAAGGCATCCAAAAGCTACGGTGTACATATGGATGGGCAATAATTTCTACACCGTAGTATCAATGTCATAAGAGAGAGACAAGATTTGATATTTGTTATCTACATGTTCTTGCTTTTTTACTTCATCACCTATTGTTTGCTCCAAAGGTGAGTATGTTATAGGCTCTAATTTATGTTAAAGGTTCCAATTTATGGAGATATACAAACTTCGAGCTCGGTTAGTTTTTCCCTCTCTCTTTACTTTAACCCTTGGCATTTCCTTGAAAGCCGAGCATTATCCAAATTTTAAAACTACCTCTGTGTTTCTAGCAAATTGGGGCTTCAGTAGAGGGAATCGAATCAAGATATGACAAGAAATAAAATCGATAAGCCAGAGTATTAGAATCAAAACATGAACCTTATAATGGAAGCAATGAAGCATAAAAAAATCAACTATATAGAGAATCAAACGAAAGTTGTAGGAAGCAAATCCCTACAGAGATGGTGAGAATTTTATAAAACGGACCCTGCATTTGTCACATCCTTTACTTAAATACCTAGTGTTTTACCACTGGTGAGGCCATGAGACTCGAACTTGAATATTGAGTAACATTTCACAAGGAAAGAGGATGCAGACATGATCAAAGTCACATCTTAGTCATTTAACACAAAAAGTAGACTTGATTGTCAGTAAGAAATTATAATTCAATAATTGCAATTCCTCCATGGTTCCCCCTTATTTCAAGTCGAAGATGACTATAAAAGGTGATTGTGCCAATCATTCTATCATTTTGCCCCTCTTTACTCTTTCAAATTCTGTAAAGAGTTCGAGTAGTGGAAAAGGATTTAATGACAAAGGTGTCACAAGTCATTTTTGGCCATTAAATTCGACTCGATGATCCTTGCGCCTTGTCAACACCGTTGCTTAGATGATTACATGTCTTTGGCATGGGTTACCCTTTTTTCCTACCTTACAAGATTGAATATGAAACAACCATTTTATTGATTAGCATAGGTTGCCACCTCCAATTATGGCTTCCTCAATGATTTTTTAGAATGACGTGTTTATTTACGTGAGATTGGACTCGAAACCATTACAACAATATACTCATTATGAGGTCAATATATCACTTACGCGAAACCTAGGTAGAGAAGATAACAATCCACCCCACAACTACTCAAACTAAACCCAACTGACAATTTAAAATATAAATTTAAAATTACATTAATCTTCCATTCAATTAATAAATTTTGAATTTTATTTTTCCCTTCGTGCCATTCCACTCTTATACCATTCCACTCCCAAAGAGAAAAAGGACATTTCAACTCAAAAAAGAAAAAAACATTTCAACTCACAAGAAAAGAAAAATATATTTCTTAGAAAAACACATTTATAAGAAAAAGACAAGACATCGCACCTTTTGCACAATCGCTGCCTTTTTGCTCTTTTCATCACTTCTTGATGATATGCCTTTCATCATCGGCTTTTTTTAATGTTAAAAGGAGAATGTGGAGCGCGGTCTGCTGAATTTTAGGGCTCGTTGGTCGGCAGTGTCTCTAGTATCCAGTCTTGAAAACTGGCTGAACAGTGATGTTTCTGGCAGCTCAAGGATTTACCTCGTTATACTTGCTGGGGCATCTTAAGGAGTTACCCTGTTATACGTGCTGGGGGCATCTTAAGGAATTACCTTGTTATACTTGCTGAGGCATCTTAAGGAATTACCCTGCTGAGGCATCTTAATGGATTACCCTGTTATACTTGCTGGGGCATCTTAAGGAATTACCCTGTTATACTTGCTGGGCAGATTAAGGAATTACCCTGTTATACTTGGAATTACCCTGTTATACTTGCTGGGGAATCTTAAGGAATTACCCTGTTATACTTGCTAGGGCATCTTAAGGAATTACCCTGTTACACTTGCTGGGGCATATGGCTGCCTCCATAGAAACACCGGTGCATTCACTATCCAAATTTAGTGAAACTCATACCAACCTTTATGGCAGCGTCGGGTATCCTGTTTGAAGCAGAAGTTTACACAGGTCCTTTTCCAACATATTTACGGCATGGCAGATCTACTCTCCAATGATGCACTGGTTTTGGATGAAGGGACAGTTCTTCTGGAGGAGATCTGTCCTCCCTCCATTCGCAGGGGCGTTCAAGGCTTACTAGGCTGGAACTGGGGTGTTTCATGTGTACATCCAAAGTTTTTATGAGCTTCTCAACAGTCGTCAGAACTTTGAAAAGTGGCTGAACGAGTACCAGTGATTATTGCAGTTAGAGAGTCAAGGATGCAAACAACAGTGAATTTAGAGCCAAAGCCACTCGGCCCTGTTCCTCCAATCAGGTATTTTATTATGTCCAGCATCTCGCTCACAATCATAATGTTGTTATTATTTCGCACAAACGCTGTCACCTAGACCTTGATGCAGTCTGTTACTTGCCTATGGATTTCCTGATACACATAAAAAGTATTATAGAATTCAAATGATTGAACCGTACATGGAGAAAAAAAGATTAATTATTGTGTTTTTAATAGGTTGTCTAGGTAGGGCCATAGGGTCCACTGATTCTCTGATCTATGAGATTGAATTTAGGCTCCATAGGGTCTGCTATATGAACTGTTCTACTCTAGATATGGCCAGTGGAAGAACAAAGAAAATTTCAACCACTATACTCATGTTGTTAAAGCCTTAAAAAATAACTAGGGTTTGCATCAATTAGCCGTTAGTAATTCAGATCTAGAAAAAAGCCATGAAAACATTGTCTGTCATCAATTAGCCGTTAGTAATTCAGATCTAGAAAAAAGCCATGAAAACATTGTCTGTGTTCACTCTTTGTTCATACATTTTAGCCCTTCCAATTTCGTCAGTCTTACTATCGGAGTGTTCATATTGAAGATGGAAATTGTTTTTTAAAACCTAGCAGGGATAAGATGATCATTTATAAATCTAGCGAAAGTTGAAATATTCATTAGCAGTGAAGGCCCTTAAAGCAATATCGAGA
Source organism: Larix kaempferi (assembly GCA_027924585.1). NCBI lineage: Eukaryota > Viridiplantae > Streptophyta > Pinopsida > Pinales > Pinaceae > Larix > Larix kaempferi. Next base: position 7,627,801 of record BSBM01000576.1, read on the forward strand.
CGCTCTAGTTTGATAAGGAGAGGAGCAGTGGTAGAAGATACAAGAGCAAGTTGTTCACTGCCTTCCTTTACACTATCAGTTCCATCTTAGTTCATATCCATGTTATTTTCTTTTGTAATTGGCTAATGTGCAAATTGTGACTTCTTTGCCTTTTGTGTTTCTTCCAATCATGTATACCCGTCAAAGAATTCTTTATAAGGCAATCTTGCTTCATGGAATATTTTTTAAAATGAGAGAAAAAGGAATGGAAATGTGCACAAGTCACACCTTTAGAAGTGCGTGTAGTTATCACATTAACCATTATTCATGCTAGTATGACTATCACTAGGAACTAATGGAAAAACCAGGATCAACTGAGTGCATTGCTTTTTATTGCTTGATTTAATGCTCATTAGTCTTTCGTAGTGGTCTCCCTCCTTGGTAGGGCCCATGTGCCTTCTTTTGTTTTAGGTATAACTTTCATCCTTTTCCCCTTGACCTTTACTTTTTCCTTTTTGGGCATTCCTTCTCTTTGTTTCCTTTGAATTTTATGAATTTGTGGAATGTTCCATGCAATTTATGGGGTTTAAGAGTACTCACACTTGTCCTTGTTTTGTGGCTCCCTAGCACAATACATTGGTACATATCAGGTCCCTACTCCTTTGTTTTATTTATTTATGTGTGCCTCCTAGTTGGAGGCTCATCCAATTTGTAGAAATCTCTCTCCCTTACTCATTTTGAAATTTAATTATATATATTTTTCACTTGTAGCTTTTTTCCATTGTGTTTTTTCTCTTTGCCTTCTAGGTGGCCTCACCATGAGTCATTCTCCTCTATGATTTGTAGTGTATTTGTAATTCATTGGTTATTTTCTCAAATGTTTGCCAGTGCTTTAAAAAACATTGATTCTTAGTGCTCCTCCTTGCTCACTTCAACCACTTGAGCTCCATTTCAACCACTGATACGCTTTTTGGCCTCTCATGTCCCCTTTGGTGTTTTGGTCTTCCTTTCAACCTACGAATCCTCTTTTTGGTCTCTCAACACCCCTTTTTGGTTTCTCGATGCCCATTTTGGCTTCTCGACCTACCTTTAGTCTATTATCTCGACCTACCTTTAGTCCATTATCCCTCCTTTTTGGCTTCTCAATGGCCTTCTTAGCTTTTCAACCTACCTTCTACTATTTTTGTTCCTATACCTGTTCCCTTTCTCCAAATGGCAGTTTTGTTGGGACACTCACAATGTTATCTCATAGACTTTAGTTCACTAGTTGGTAAAATGTGAGGCTCATTTTTCCTCCTTGTTTCTTCAAATCATTGTGATTGCCCTTGACATTTACCATCCTCCCCATTATATCACACCTCTCATGTAGGACAAGTCATGTTCAGATATACCTTAGGAATCAGTGTCATTCTCATGTCATTCTTCACCTGGAATCAGAGAGATACACATTTGTTTAAAAAAAAAAAAGCTAACCCCTTAGGTAATGTGGTTAACATTTAGAAATCCATTTTGCCAATTTTTCACTAAAAGAACTAGATGATTACATTGCCCAACGATTGTACTTAGAATCCAAATTTTATATTACATCCCAAGAGGGAGATGCCTAAGCTTTCTTATTTGCCTTTTAGTTATGCTCTTATTCTCATCTTTATTGGATCTGTTCTTATCCACTCTTGTTGTATCTTAGCTTGCAATTTTCTTCTTCCTTTTTGTGTTTGAATCTCCACCCCATCGACCCTTTCTTTGAGTATGTTTTCACGATTATTTATTTCTTTGATTTGCAGGAACATTTTAATCCTTTTCAAATGTCATCTTTTATTTTTATAATTTTTATGTGGTTCACGGCACCGGAGATCGGTGTTCGCTACATCCACGGGAAAACCCCCTGGTAGGAAGGCCGGATATTGTCGCTGCGAAGGTGGCTCAACGAGCATCATATATGCCCATTAAGGGCTCCAACATGTCACTTACAAGGATTGAACCCGGGTGGGGAGGATGATAGACATACCTCTCAACCACCCAAGATACATCCAATGGACTTTTTCAAATGTCATCTTATGTGATTCCCTATTCATTTTCAGAGTTGGAGTAGAATGCCCACTAGATAAACTTTTCTCCTCCAGAATGCAAGCTAGTGTTGCATCAATGCAGGGAGAAACAAAATTTCAGCGAATCAATAATAGTCATTGGTAACAAATACAACCTTAAAATGAATTGTTGGTTCTATCAGTTAGTCATTAATAATCCAAAACCCATAAAAGGCCATGAAAACAATGTCTATGTTCAGACCTTGTTCATACATTTTAACCCCCCTCAATGCCATAAATCTTATTGTTTGCATGGTCATGTATAAGATGGACATTGTTTGTTAAAGTTGAATGGGGATAAAACAATACTGCAAGTTTATAAATAGATCTAGCGAAAGTTTAAAGATTAAATTATGAGTGACAATGATATCAAGATGCTCTAGGCTAGTAAAGAGAGGAGCAATGGTGGAAGTTACATGAGACATTGGTTCTCATCCTTCATTTACGGTTCTTCCTTTGTATTTTGCTCATATGCAAATTGTTTGATACCCTTCTTCCATGATCTCTCTTTGCTATTTAAATCGGCTTGCTGTTTTTCATTAACTTCAACTACTGTTACTAGAATCCTAGTTTCCAGAGATATATTTTAAACCCCAATTTTGTGCAGACTGATGTGTTATGATTGTACCTAGACATCAGATAATGCAACAGTAACAGAACTCAACTTCTCTTAATTTATAAAATCAAGAAAGGAAATGTGTGTGTTGTACTTCGAATAATAACAATGTCAGTAAGATTGTGTTGGTTAGTTGAGTAATTTCATAAGAATGGGATTGAAGACAAAAACGATTAGATGTATGAGGATGCAACAATTATTTTTCTCAAATCAAACAAAACTGAATGGATTCTAAATAATTTTAGTTTGCAAGATTGTGTACATTTATATTAAAGTTTGTTTAGAAAAGATTTTGAACTCTAGACATTGCAAGATTTGAACTAGTTGTCAAACACAGTTTTCAGAAACAAATGCCGACGAGAATATATCTTTTCCTTCAAGAATTTCTACACAAAATCATCTGTCTCGAATCCTAACTTGATTTTTTTTGTTGTTCATCCAGTCATTTATTCTCTTCAAAAAATGACACTATTAGGCGATCCTGCTTCCTCATGGAATTTTTTTCAATAAAACTAGAGTGCAAGTCATGCATACTGTAAAGTTAAATCTATTCTATTCATCTTCATGACGCTACCTAAAGTTTAACTCATTTTAATTGATCTTTGTTATGTTTTCATATTAGTATAAACTATTTGAAAGTAGTATTTTTCTAACAAGATAATTTTAGAAGTGTTTCACATACCCCAAAATACCTATATTAATTTTTTTTTCTTTTAATAGAAGGATAAATAAATGTATTCTGTTGTACTTCTAGTATAATTAGATCAAATTACTTTACTTGATTACATATAGAACTCTAAACCAAAGTTAGAAGCATGTCAAGGTTTTGTTCTTGAATAACATCCAAGGTCTAGGCTGTTACTTCTTTTATAGGCATAATAGCTTAGGATTATGAGCATCATTACAAGAGTATTTAACCTAGCACATTTTAGCATAATGAGGGTTTAAACCCTACAAAACTTTGCATTATCTTGAATTAGATTACTAACATGTAACTTCCACATAGTCCAATTCATAACTTCTTGGTAAATATTTAAGGACTGCGGATCCCCCAAAATCCGACTGTTTAAATTTACGGTTCCATAATCCGACTTCCACATTGCGGAACCCCCAAACCCGATTGTTTATTTTTACGGTTCTGCAATCTGACTTCCGCATTACATATGCGGGTTGCGGAACCCCGAAATATGACTGTTTAATTCAACGGTTCCGCAATCCGATTTTCGCATTGCGGATGTGGGTTGCGGAACCCCAACTTCGACTGTTTATTTCAATGGTTCCACGATCCGACTTCCGCATTGCGGATGCGGGTTGCAGAACCCCAATTCCGACCGTTTACTTTTACGGTTCCGCAATCTGACTTCCGCATTGTGGAACCCCGATTTTTCAAGAGTTAGAAAACAACGATTCCAAATTGCGGATTCCGTGGATTCGACGACTTGCTGAAACGTTTAAAGGGTAAGCCAAAACTTAGATAATTGCTTGAATTTGAGAATAATTGTAGTTTACCAATCCAGATCTAGGGTTTGCATGTGTAATATTATCTTTCAAATTTGTTATAATTACTCTAATTATATTTATAAATAGAAATAAAACAAACGCCCATTCTATAACAACAAAAACGCCTAAACCAGCCGCCTATGTTCTATAAACGTACGCTTTTGTTATGGACTCTTATTTCTTTAAGCCATTCGGCTCTGTAAAAGCTTTGAGAGTATAACTACTTATCTATCTGTCTTTGTATAAAAATAAAATAAACAATTTGTTCTATATATGCCCACATTTAAATCTATATGAACCCTAGATTTATATATATTACAGAGTTATAGATCAAATGCCTAATCTATAATCCCATTTGCAATAAACCCTGTACACTGTTTTGCTTATAGCAATAAGGAATTTAAACAGACATTGATACATGATTGATATATATATATAACTTCTGCATATAAACTGAAATAAACTTAATCCAGTGTTTGAATATCTTGCATGCAAGTCTAGAAATATAATTCTAAATAAAAATACTTACAGTAACACAATAATGTACAGTAAATCATTATATGATAACATGCATAAGCAAGATAATCAATTATGATAACATGCATAAGCAAGTAATGTACAGTAAAGGCGTTATATGATAACATGCATAAGTAAGATAATCATCTCTGAATAACAAATTACATATCATTTACAGTAAATAGACATTTCAGAAAATAGAATAAATGGAATCCGAACTAAGCAATGCAATCCTTCTGCTTAACGAATTAGATATCATTTACAGTAAATAGATAGTTCAGAAATAAATAAATAGATCCTGACCAAGCAATGCAATCCTTAGATATCATCTACAGTAAACAGATAGTTCAGAAATACATAAATAAAACCTGAACTAAGCAATGCAATCATTAGGTATCATTTACAGTAAACAGATATGTCAGAAGTAAATAAATAAAACTTGAACTAAGCAATGAAATCATTAGGTATCATTTACAGTAAACGGACATTTCAGAAATAAATCAATAGAACCTGAACCTGCAGAGGCAATTCAAAGCTGAAGGTCACCGTTCCTCCCAACCAACTTCCAGAACAACCAAACTACTTGTTCTGAAACCCCCGAGCCTGTTTGCTGAACCACAAGGACAAGGACTGGTTACATAGTTCCTCTGGCATAAGCTAGGTCACAAACTCACTTCATCATAAGCCTCCTGCTCATTGGATGAATCAATACTCCGTGTATTCTCCCCTTTCATCATCAACCTCCTGCTCAGTGGATGAAATCGATGCTTTATAGCATTTGCCTAGGACTTAGGTTATTCATGAGCCACCTTCTCGTAACTGCTCCATCAAGAGTCACGACCTGATATATAGGGAGGATGCCTCCTGCACCATTTGCGCCTTTACTAGGCTGTCTTGCCATGATGGGTTTCCTCTTGACACTTGTCATTTCTCCTTGTGGGTCAGCAAACACTCTTCAACGGCTACCTTCAGTTTTGATTCCCTTAGTTATTTAAATATTTAAAAATAATAATTCTTTTACAAATGTTTTGACCTCACTTGGTCAATAATGTCAAATCAAAATAATAACATAAGGTCTTATAAAACAATAATTATTAGGGTTCCTAGGTGTATTACAAAGTGTTTGTAGTTATTCGGGCTCCTCCACATCCAACCAATCATAGCAGCTCCTTTTTTCACATTACTTCATTATTCATGCAAGTTATTATTGTTTTTTCCTTTTTTAACTAATGAATCCCAAGACTTCCAAGTAAGAGCACTATGTGTTAGGAAATTGGAATAAAATATAGGCCAGTGTAGAAAAACTCTCACTTGTTTGGCATAGACCATGTAAGTATCATTATGACTAGGTATTGTTGGCATAGCCTCTGATTACTTGGTTTAATGTGGAAACCACACCCATTTATTCAAATTAATATAGTGGATAATTGTTTACTTTGTTTTTTTGTTAGTTTTTGTTATTGGCCCCCCTCCTTGCTAGGGCCCAAATGCATTTCTTTTGATTTGTCTTAGGGTATAAATACCCATCCATATCCCTTTGACATTGAATTTTTGCATTTTTGGTCATTCACTCCTCATTGTTTCCTTCAAATTTTATGAAAATGTGCACCATTCCACGCAAATTATGGAGTATTCACCCTCTTTTTTGTGTTTCTCTATCACAAACACAGGATGATAGAAGGTTCCCTACTCCTTTGTTAAATTTATTTTATATGTGTTTACTATTTGGATTATTTTCCCTTGCTATAAGTTGGATTCTTATCCAACTTACTTAAATCCCTCCATCCCTTACTCATTTTCACAACTTAATTGTTATATTTTGTAAACCCTCGAGATAAGTTGGTTTCTCATTCAAATTGCATAAAGCCCTCTCTCCCTTATTCATTTTCACAACTTCATTATTTATATTAAAATCCATCTTACATAGATTCCTCCATCCCTACTCATTTTCACAATTTAATTGTTATATTTTGCAAACCCTTGAGATAAGTTGGTTTCTCATTCAAATTGCATAAATCCCTCTCTCCCTTATTCTTCATTATTTATTTTTTCACATGGAAAACAAATCATTATATACATCAGACTATCCAAAGGACTGTTCAAAAAGTATGGCTACAAAACCAGCCACTACTATAATAACTCTGGATCATTTAAGTCTGCTATTCAGGAAAAAAACTTAATACAGTCTTTCAAAATGACAAAATGGTAAGCACAAATGCAGGCGCAGCAAGTGCCGTGACCTTCGACTTCTCATTAACATATCAGAAACAGAAAGCCATGGCTTCCACTTCTTCCTCGTTCACAAATTCAGAAAAACAGAAAGTGCCCAGATGTAAAGTGAGAGCCTCCTTAGAGAATTCATCGGCCTTCGAATTAAGCTCCCAATAAATATGACTGAAGTTTGTCCACTAGAATTGCTGAAGTGACTCTAGGATCTGCTGGAGAAGATGCTACAGTCTTATATTTTCAATGATGCATTTCCCATTTGCCTAGTCTATCACCATTTTTGAGTTACCCATCACTTGAAGTCTGCTTACTCTTTTTAACTTTGCGAGATGAAGTAAAGACCAGAAGGTGGCAAACTATGCCTTCATGTTTGAACCCCTGCCTGAAGCGTAACAGAGATGAATATAGTGAGATTGATTTAGAAAAGGAACTACCCCCACTCCATAGATAGCAAGGGGCCTTGGTTGGCCCCATTGAAAGAACCCCACTGCATTAAAAAGTCTAACTGTGGCATGATAGGAATACATGATTCTTTTGGTTCTACTTTGAATTCTCCGGTAAGTTTAAAATCAGTCCTATTGTTGAAACCTCAGGAGCATCAACATTCTGGAAGATGCTAGGATTTTGTGCCCACCAGATGCTGTATACAAAGAGGCATGGAAAAGCTTTAAATTTTTCTACTGCTACATCTTGATACCATGCTTGAACATTTTTTTCCTGCGATGGGAGGTTCCACTTCATCCTGGGTGAGAGATCAGACGCTGACAACGCCCATACTTGAGCTGTCGAAGGATTCCTCGTTGTTCTTGCATAATGCGCATCGATTGGGACCTACCCAGCCTCTTTTCATCCCGTTTTCCCATAGGAGAAGTTTGTTATTTAGAGCCAACCATAATACAATTTTACATTTTAAGGGGCTTGGATATTTCCATAGGCACTCCTACCGCGATTCTTTCTTGTCTCGGAAGCGCCACTCGGAGATTGCCTTGTAATAGCTTTGTAGTGAATTGACCCGAGTTTGGGTTTTTCGACCAAGCCAAACTGTCCTCTTCTTTAGATTGAATCACAAGACTAGACACTAAGCAAGAAATGTAAACTTGCCATTCCACAGCTTGATTGCCTTGAAGACCAAGATCCCAGGCTGATTTCCAGCCTGATTGCTCGACTACTTGAGGGACTTGAGCCTGGACATTAACAAGGAAAAAGAGACCCCAAGTGTGAAGGCATTGTAGGAGATTTTGAGATCGGCAAAAATGGTCCTCCGAGCTGATCTAAGGGTCTTCACCCAATCGAACCTTGCACCCGTCTTCGATTTTCTATGTAGTCCAAGGACCGATTTGCTCAAAGGAGGCCACCAAAGCTTTCCATACAATGGAACCCTTATGAGAGGATTTGCATGGTGAATGAAACTGATCTTCCATGGTAAGACCATTTAAATACTTAGACTTCATTATTTTTCCCCATAGAGAGAAATTGTGTTTTAACCTTTAGAGACTACGAGTAACAAGGGATTGGGAGAAAAGATGAATGTCCTTTAGCTCCCAGCCTCCCAAACGTTTTGGCAGGGCGATTTTGTGTTGATTTTTGAGCAACATAAAGAGCCATTGTCTGGGAGAATGGAGGCACCTGGTCAGTTACCAGAGTTGATCAACATTTAGTCTGGGACTGGATCTTAGCCTGGGGCTGAGAACCATTCTTCGGGAGAATGGGGGACCTGGTCAGAGACTAGGGGTTTGATCAACATAATTCAGTCTGGGACTGAAGCTCAACCTAGGGCTGAGAGCCATTCTTTAAGAATGGAGGCACTTGGTCTGTTACCAAGATGTTGACTTCGGTCAACCTTAAGCCTGGGCCTGAAGAACCTGGTCAGGAACTAGGACCTGGTCTGGGACTAGGACGTTGATTCAATCAATGTGAAGTCCTAGATTGAATCTAGGCAAGTGTTGTACTCCTCTCCTTGGTTAGTGGGGCTATGGGACCTTCTCAAGTGACTGGCCATCCCTTGTTGATGTACCTAGCACATGACCTTGGTAAGCAAGGAGAATAAGAATGATCTTCTTTATTTATGATGAGGTACTTTGAGATGGCACTTGTGGACCATAGAGACCAAGAGAAAGGGTCCTAGAGGACTTGCTTAAGAGCTTGGGTCATAGAGTCCATTATTGAAGGACCATGAAACCCCCTTGAAGGACCAAGAGACCCATGAAAGGTCCAAGTTCCCCAATGAAGGACCAAGAGCCCACTTACAAAGGACCAAAGGTCAAAAAATAAAAGTCAAATTTTTATTAAGGGGTTAAAAGTGAAAAATAAAATAATGGAACCCTAACTAATTGGATTTTAACATCTATTTAATCCTAAAACTAAGGACCCGATCCTTAATGATGTCTTATAAATAGAAAGGCACTCTCATTTGGAAAATAGATCACATGGCATCTTCATCTCTGAAATTGGAAGATTGTTTTTGGGGTTAATGTTGGTATCTTCCTTCTTCAACAACACAGGACTGATTTTTCTCCTTGAAGGAAGCTGTTGAGTTTTTATGAGGTCTGATCTATTGTTTTTGGGGCAGCCGGATTTGTTGGGACATAATTGCTACCACCCTAGCCTTGATTAGGGCCTGTTACGAGCTTGGAAGCCTTGGCAAGGGTTGCTCCTTTCAGCCGAGCCCTGTTCTGGGCACTCTCCACTCAACAAAAATCTAATTAGGGCCTATACTAGCAGGACGAGCCTTGTTAGGGTTGTTAACTCTCAGCCATAGAAGTTTTCAAGGAGGCCGAGCCCTGTTAGGGCTGTTTTACCTCAACCACAGGGGTTTCTCAAGAGGTCGAGCCCTGTTAGGGCTGTTCTACCTCAACCACAGGGGTTTCTCAAGACACTGAGCCCTGTTAGGGGTTTTCTATCTCAGTCACAGAGGTGTACAATAGATCGAGCCTGTTTAGGGCTCAACCTTGCAACAACAACACAGTCTTGAAGGGTTTAGATAGTCAACAACATCAACAGTCAAGGCAGCTTCAGGTCCTGGTCAGGGTTTGATCTTCTAGAGTATGACAACAGGGTTTGATCTCTTGGTTTTAGTGCCCTAGAGACAAGTTGAATTTGTAATATAGAATTCTGCTCTTTATCTCTGCTCATGTAACTCTCAGTGATCTCATATTTAAAGAAGATCATTCTTGCTGGGGTTTTTATACCTTAAAAGGTTTTCCCTAAGATAAATTTTGTGTCTCTTGTGGTTGGTTGACTCCTTTTTGTCGATTCTCTATTGTTGTTTCTATTGCTGCTATATATAATCTCAGATCTACAAGTTTAATAGTCTGCTAAAAGTTAATTTGGACTACTATCTGCTAACAATTAGATCTATGCTAAAAATTTAACATGGTATCAAAGCTTTGGATGTGAAGAGCATAGTTTTGGAGCAGGTTACTGTTGCCTACGTGATCCTAATATAGATATGAGGAGGATAAAAATTTTGTAGACTTGTTTCAACAGTCTACACCAATGGCTGCAGTCTCTTTCAATCTAGAGGACAGACTTGAAGGGTCATCTAACTTCAACTCTCGGAAGGCAAGAATCTTGGATACACTGGAAGAAAATGATCTAGATGGTCTAGTTACCCATGTTGTAGATGAACCTACCTCAGCTGCAGGGAGGGCAACATTCAAGAAGAAGCAATCCAAGGCAAGAAGAATCATTTATGATTCAGTCAAAGAAAACTTGATGCCTGTCATAACTCCGTTGAAGGCTGCCAAAGAGTGTTTTGATACCTTGACTAAACTATATGAAAAGAAATCTCCTAGCCAGTAAAGAGTTTTCAAGAACAAGCTCCGTACTTTGAAGATGGAAAAGGATGAAAGTGTGGCTTCATTCTTTTTGAAGATTCCTCAAGTAAAGGGTCAACTCCTAGCTATTGGTATTACTGTAGATGATGATGATCTTGTTCAAACTGCTGTTGATGGTCTCCCTAGCTCTTTGGAAACTTTTCTACCTGCTGTAATGGTTATGAAGTCTAGCCATATTTTGAAAGATGATGGCACAAATGTTTGCAAGAAGAAGGAAGAATGCAAAGCAGAAATGGTGGCTCTAAGGAAGGGAATCTCGCTCTTGCCGCCAAGACAAAGATAGGCAAGAAATTCTTTCATCAGAAGAACAAGGGTAAGAAGCCTTAAGGTAAGTGCTTTGATTTGTCAAAAGTTGAATGTTACAATTGTCACAGGATGGGACATTATGCCAGAGATTGTAAGCAACCAAAGAGAAAGTTCAAAGGAAAATTTCAAGCATCCGCTGCAGAAGAAGAAGAACCAAAGAAGAAGAAAAACAATAAGTCTACCAAAGATCAAGAACCAAGAAGTGAATTCTATTTGGTTTCAACCCTCTCATGATCCATTACAAATAGTGCCAAGTCTTGGTTGGTAGACAGTGGAGCTTCCAGACATATGACAGGATTTCGAGAGGCTCTTACAAACTTTAGAAAGAAGAAGTTCACTGCTCAGGTGGAACTTGGGGATGATACCACCTATGACATTGAAGGAGTTGGTTCAACATCTTTTCAACTTGACTCAGGGACTATCTTACATATTGAAGAAATATTGTATGTTCCTGGCCCAAAGAAGAATCTCCTCTCAGTTGCATGCTTAGAAGATAAAGGTTACAGAGTAATCTTCATGGATAGAAAGGTTCTCCTGTGGCCAAAGAATGAAGAGTTGAGTTCAACTATGATGATTGGAGTTTGAGAGGGAGGACTTTACAAAGCATCCAGACACTGCATTCAGGCATTGGTCCATGGCACAATCAACCCATGTGAGTTATGGCATCGAAGGTTTGGGCACCTTCATTACAGAGCTCTTCCTGGTCTACAAAAGATGGTGATAGGCATGCCTGAATTTTCTTATGAGCATGATGGTGTCTATAAAGGTTGTGCTCTTGGAAGGCATGCCAAGAAATATTTTTTTAACATTAGCAGTAGATCTAAAGGGATTTTGGATCTAATCCATTCAGACATATGTGGTCCTATGACTTCACCTTCTATGAGTGGCTGTTTATATTATGTGATTTTCATAGATGATTGCTCCTGCAAAGCCTGGATCTATTTTCTAAAGACTAAGAATGAAACTTTTGATAAGTTCAAAGAATTCAAGGCACTCGTTGATAATCAGACAGGAAGGCACATCCGTATCTTGAGGTCAGATAATGGGGGTGAGTTTTAATCTCACCATTTTGATTATCTTTGCCGAGAAGTAGGGATCAAGAGGGAGGTAATTGTGCCCTACAACCCTCAACAGAATGGGGTTGTAGAAAGGAAGAACATAACAATATGTGAAGCTTCCAGAGCTATGTTATGTGATCTAGATCTTCCATTATATCTATGGGCTGAGGCTTCCAGTACTGCTGTCTACATCCATAACAAAATCCCTCATGCTATCTTGGGGGAAAAGACTCCAAAGGAAGTGTTCATAGGTAAGAAGCCTGCAGTTGATCCCATGAGGATTTTTGGTACGTTTGTTGGTTACAGTGAAAGCTCAAAAGCCTATCATATCTATGTTCCAAGTCAGAGATACATTTAGTTTAGTAGAGATGTGATATTTCATGAAGAAGCCGCATTCCGCCAATCTAAAGAGCTTCCAAATGACCCAGATTCTCCTCCTTCAGAAGTCCTAGATTCTCCTCATTCAAATGATTAGAGGGAAGAGGAAGATGAGCCTTCAATTCAAGATGTTGCAATGGAGCCAGGGATGCATATGGAAGAATTGCTTGAGGCTCCTCCTTCCAAAAGAAGACCTGCTTGGTTTCGTGAAACTCTACAGGAAGTAGAAAAGCATAAAGCTCCTTCGGGAAATTTCAGAGAAAGCAAGAAGCCTCGTAAGTACTCTGGTCTTATTACTTAGTTGGGCCATCTCATTGATGCAGAACCTTCCACTTACGAGGAAGCAACCAAACAACAGGTATGGAAAGATGCAATGACAGAAGAGTACAATTCTATCATTAAAAATGACGTATGGGAAGTGGTCCCAAGACCAAAGGGGAAATCTATAGTGACTTCTAAGTGGATTTACAAAATCAAACATGCTGCTGATGGGAGCATTGAAAAATACAATGCAAGGTTTGTAGCTCGTGGTTTCTCTCAAAAGGAAGGTATAGATTATGATGAAACCTTTTCTCCAGTTACCAGGTACACCACCATCAGAACAATTATCTCCCTTGGTGCAGTTTTTGGATGGAAACTTCACCAGATGGTTGTGAAGACAACTTTTCTTAATGGCAAAATTGAAGAAGTCTACTTACAGCAGCCAGAAGGTTTTGTGATCCATGGGAAGGAATCCCATGTATGCAAGCTGAAGAAAGCTTTGTATGGACTGAAACATGCCCCAAAGGTTTGATATGCAAGAATTGACAATTACCTTCACAACTTGGGTTTCTCCAAGAGTGCTGTTGACTCCAACTTGTATTTCAAGGTTGTACAAAACCATCCTCTGATTTTGGTTTTATATGTTGATGACTTGTTCCTTACTGGAGAGGAACAACTGATAGCTTAGTGTAAGAGGGAGCTCACTTCAGAATTTGAGATGAAGGATCTGGGTCTTATGCATTATTTTCTTGGTCTAGAGGTCTGGCAAAAGCCAGATGAGATCTTCCTTGCACAAGGAAAGTATGCAGTTGATATATTGCAAAGATTTGGGATGCAACACTGCAAGCTGATGAACACACCAATGGTGTCAAACTTGAAGAAGCTACATTAGTCACTCTATCTGAGCATCAATCACCTATCATTCGTCAATCTATCTGAGCATGAGTCACCTCATAAGGTGAAACTTGGGGATGATTACTAATACCCCATAAAAGGAAGTGGAGAAGCTTCCTACAAGCTAGACTTCGGCAAATCTCTGAAGATGAAGGATGTTCTATATGTTCCAGGATTAAAGAAGAACCTTCTCTCCATATTAGCACTAGATGCTAAGGGAATGAGGGTTGCATTTGTTGATGGCCAAGTCTTAACGTGGCCAAAAGGAAAGACAACAGATGATGCAACAGTGATTGGAGAGCAAGAGGGAGGCTTGTACAAGTTGAAGGGCCAACCTGAACAAGCATTGGTCCATGACTCCATGGAACCAAGTGAACTATGGCATAGAATGCTTGCACATGTGCACTATAGAGCACTACCTATTGCAAGCAAAGCAGTTTCAGGACGTCCAGAAATCCAAACAAGACATGAAGGCATTTGCAAGGGATGTGCGCAAGGAAAGAATGTAAAGAAGGCGTTTCCCAACAATGAAAGCAAAGAAAAAGGAATATGGGAGATAATCCACTCCGATGTATGCGGTCCCATGTCATCTAGCACACTAAGCGGGTATGTATATTATGTTTCTTTTATAGATGAATTTTCATGTAAGACTTGGATTTACTTCTTGAAAAATAAAGATGAGGTATTTAGCAAGTTCAAGGAATTCAAAGCCTTGGTCGAGAATCACACAGAGAAGAAGATCAAGACCCTTCGATCGGATAAATGGCGGAGAATTCACTTCGGAAGAATTCAAGAATCTTTGCAAAGAATCTGGGATTAAGAGGGAGTTGAGCTCTCCCTACAATCCTCAACAGAATGGCATTGCAGAACGAAAGAACAGAACGATAATGGAAGCAATGAAAGCAATGCTACATGACCAAGATCTTCCGATGCACTGATGGGCAGAAGCTGCGAGGACAACGGTGTATGTACAAAACCGTACTCCTCACTGAGTACTAAATAACAAGACTCCTGAAGAAGCTCTCTCCAGTGAGAAACTAGAAGTTAGCCATCTTAGGATATTTCGCTGCCCAGTGTACACACACATCCCGAAGGAGAAAAGGACGAAGCTAGATCCTTCAAGAAAGAAGGGAATATTCGTAGGATACAACAAAACTTCAAAGGCCTACCGAATATACTTCCCATGATTCAAGAAGATCGACATCAGCAGAGACGTAACATTCGACGAAGACTCAGTGTTACGATGGTGCTAGCACCAGCGCGCCTGTAGAGGTACCCCAGGGAGAGGGTGTCTCTTTTTCCTGACCAGGAGGGGTGTTTAGCTAGCTCATTCTAAGGTAGGGGCATGGCCAGACCCTCTAGCTTTTCTTCTGGAAGTACTATGGCTTAATGGCATCGCTGACTGCCTCATGAAAGGGTTTGAAACCCTGAGGTTGGTGTCTGGGTCTTCCAGGGGTGGGTCACTAGGTCACATGCCCCCCACCTTGTTTCAACACTCCAGCGGCAGTTGTTCCAGCACTAAGACTCACTCTTATCTTCCGAAGCACATCCAACACTCTCTTGGTCCTCTAGTCTAGCAGTGCCCTCTCTTTGGGTCCTCCTTCAGAGGATGACGTCATCCTCTTGGCAGACTGTTTGATTGCTAAAAGGGGGGGGGGGGGCGTTGAGGGTTTTCATCATTGTTGGGGTTAGTTGGGGCATGACGACCCCCCCCTGTATAGTCTGGCCTTTCGTTTCGTCAAATTTGGCCTTGTTTAGCATATTTTAGCACCTAGGGGGTAAAATACCCCAGGTAGCCTACAATAGGCCATCTTTAGATTATTTAAAATTATTTTTGTTATATTTTTAAGTTGACATTTTAAAATATTAAATTGACCTTATTTTGTGTAAAGTGAGTGTGAGATCATATAAATAAGATCTTCTCACTTCATTTTTAGACATCAACTTTTGGGATAAGATCATTATGTCTGCTATTTGCCCTAACTAGGGCTCTTTGAAGGAAGGCTCTCCTTGATGAAGGATATTTTGCAAGTTTTTCTTTTGTTCATGCCATTGCTAAGGTGAAGCTATAGTTATTTGCTTAACACATGCACATGGAGGTATCTATACTTTTTTGTTTGATGTCTTTATGTCAAATATATGAAAGTGATGCTTGTTAGGGTTGAATGGAAGCCATTGTTGCTTCATTTTGTCTTGATTTGCAATTCATTTTTGTCATTGGTCACCCTAGCATTCAAGCTTGAGCTTTAGGTCTTCAAGTCTTGCCAAGACTAGGTTTCCTCAATGAATCCTAGAGATTATTGAGGTTAGCCCTAGTTGACAAGCTTGCCAAGTACCATCTCAAGGAGAGTACCTCCTCTCATTGATGCCCTAGGGTTTGGTAGCTAGTTTTCTCTTGATGCCCTAGTTGTTCAACTTCTTCATTAAACCTAATTTCTAAGTTTGTAAATTTTGTAAATATTATTGTTAGTTTAATTTTGCATTTTCATGGTAGAATTAGGGTTAGAGTTAGGTTTGCAATTTTATAACAAAAACCCTAAAAATAAATTTTATTTTTATTTTTATTTTTTGGCCTTCCTAAAATTTCGGGGCCTATAATTTCGGCCCTAAAATTTCAGCCACTAAAATTTTGGTCCCTATAATTCCTACCCTAAAATTCCGGCCCCTAAAATTTCGTCCCTAAAATTTCGGCGGCTAAAATTTCGGCCCTAAAATTTCGGCCCCTAAAATTTCGGGCCCTATAATTTTGGTCCACCTCTTCTCTGCTGCTATAGATCATTCAAGCTGTGGTTGCATACAGACCTAGTTACTTTCTCAAATTGAAGCATTTTTTATCTATTGAATGATAAATGCTTATGAATGGTTGGTTAATCATTGATGATAAAAGTGTTTAGGTCATCTATCAAATTGATGTTGATTATTGGTTGATTAACAAACACTGATGAAAGGAAATCAATTGAATACATGACATTGACACATATCATTTACATATTTTGTTAGTGAACGACATTGAAAGACTATCACTTAATGTATGTTTGGTTATTGGTTAGTGTATTGGCAATATAGTCTTTTGATCCAATATTGATTATATTGATATATGTGTATGTATTCTCACATTTCGTTGGTTCATTGACTGAAGTTGACTCCATTAGGCACTGGTCCAACTAACACTTGCATAGAAAATATAGTTTGGTGTTTGTTCTAGTGTCTTACAGGGTTCCACAAGGACACTTCTCCTTGGAGGTTTCGACTTTCGAAGAAGTTAGAACGGTGACCGAGGTGACATTGGGTCACTATTCTTATTTGTGCTTACTGGGAATTAGCCCCGCTAATTTGTCCAGTAACACTCAGCATACAACAAATCAAGAAAAATACCTATCGAACAGATTGAAAAACCTGAAGTTCCCAAGATTCGAGACTCAGTGATGGAAGAAGCAATTCCAGAAGATCATGAAGACCACGACATGGCAGAACCACAAGACGCTGTAGATCCACCACGTGAGAAGAACTCTCACAAGAGGAGACCAGCATGGGCACGAGAGGCAATACAAGATGCAAAGAAGTATGGCGCTGCAGATGGGATGCATAGAGAAAGCAAGAGACCTAGACCATACTCCAACTATGTGGCCCTGCTGTGTGACATCATTGATAAAGAACCTGTTGCCCGCCGAATGTGCACACTAGCAGCAGAAATCTTTCGAAAGTTGTTTCCCAAGTGGGAAAGGTGTGGCCTTGGGGGCAAGCAAAGAGTCAGGTGTTGTCACCTGATCCTGACTCCTCCGTTTAGGCAAACTCCTAACGAAGCCAAGGGGGGTAGACCCTACAAAGAGTTTCTAAGGCTCATGTGTTTTAAATGTTTTTATGGTATGTGATGCGGATGGGTGTTTTTTAGGAGTTTTTGTGATTTACAATAACAGTTTATATATTCCAAGCATGTACTTGCAAAATTAAGTGAAGATGCACAACCATTGATAATGACAGTTTAAATATAAAACATCCACAACATGATACAATTTAAGGAGATAAAATAGTACTCCAGACATTTGTGCTTGGGATGCTGAATACAAATCTTGGATGTGCTTGAGAACTGTTTTGCAAGTGTTCTTGGTGAATTTTATTGTAAATTTTTGGGGTGATGTTGATTATTAAGAGGAGGGAATGTCTAAGATATACCTTTCAGTACAAGAGATATGTCCGGAAAATATTCTAAGTGGTTCCGTACAAGAACATGTTGGTTGTCCAGAGTCTCTAGAGCGTGTTCAACACTACACCAACCAGGGATGTAGTCTAACGATGCCCTTAAGGTCTCGGTACAGAGGTTCCAGCGTCCCTAGGCAGAATTTGTCCACTTTCGAGTATTTGACGATCAACGTCGGATTTTCGTTGGTTTATATGGGAGAGTGTTTTATTATGGTTTGAGTGGATTAAGATGTGGATAATTGATAAGTCTACAACTGCTTCTGGGTATCCCACAAGTGGGTAGAGCATACACTGTGTAGCAAAATGTAAATTCCAATTTTATTATGGGTTTATGAAGCAAGAACCATTGTAAGCTCTCTGATAGAGAGTGCTCTTGATCCGCTTTATGGCGAGATTCAAGAGTCTTATGAAAATAACAAAATACTTGAAAATGAAATCTACACTACCCAAGAGTCTCTTTTAGGTCTAAGACCGTACTCGGGAAAGCAAGCGGGTTAGTGAAAACCAAAATGCAAATAAACTCTTCGACAGAGAGCACTCTTGATCCACCTTTCGGTGTGATTCAAGAGATTTTATGTTCTTTTTAGTTAACAATTTATAACAAAGCAAGAAATCTAATCTAAGCAAAAAAGCAAGACCTCTCCCATATAGAGTGCTCTTGATCCATTTTTCAGTGAGATTCAAGAGTCTTACACAGTTTATATGAACTTTGAGAATTAAACTAGAACTTTGAAGATTAAATCTAAGATCTAGTTATCTAATGAAAACTGAAACTACTCTACCAAATAAATCTAAGCTATTTGCAAAAATGAAACTAAGCTAATGCAAAAAGGGACAAGGGACAATACAAGCTTTCCCCCAAATGGGGGAAGTGGGGTGTGGGAGACTTTATCCCACTTGCTCTTTATTAAATTTTTACAATGCTTGGTTTTTCGTCACTTGAAAGCACAATATTGGATGGGGGAATGAAGAAGAGGGAAGTGCTTTTCAAGGAGTTTGTTTATTGTTTGCTTGCTTGCTCTTGTGCTTTTAGCCTTTGGGCTTTTTGTCTTGGAATGTCTTCTTTGGTCACCTAAAAATAAGAGCTCTAGACAAGCACTTGTTATGAGATTAGTCAAATTTAACATAAACCAAGATCTATGACTTGAAAAATAAATGGGCTAAGGTCTAGCAATAAAACTCAAACTAAATGCAAACTTGAAATTTTAAACTAAAATGCAAGCTAAGATCTAGATTTCAAAATGTAAATGAACTAAGTTTGATTGGATGCAAGTTGAGTATGAATTAGGAGACTAAATGCAAACTAATGTAACTAATGCAATTAACAAATTGAAACTAGAAGTAAATGAAGATCTAAATGAGAAATTTAATCTAAGTATGAAATAGAGATTTCAAACTAGAAACAAATAAGACTTAGGCTAGAAGACTTGAAAAGATGAACTAATCTAAATGCAAGCTAAAACTAAACTTTAAAATGCAACTAGATGAATGTTGTAAACTAAAACTAAGCTTATTGAACAATGAAGAAAGAGCGAGAAGAAGCAAGAAGAGAAGACAAGGAAGCGAAAAGGTGAAAGAGCAAAGAGGAAGGAAAAGAAAAGATGGAAGAGGGCTGCAAAAAGGGAGAAAGAGAGGGCTGCAAAACAACGATAAAGAGCGCAGCAAAACAATGAAGAAGGTGGCTACAAATGAGGTAAGTATGGCTGCAAAACAGTGAGGAAAAGGGGAACAAACAGTAAGAATAATGGGCTGAAAATGGAGAAAGGAGACGGGTGCCAAAACAGGGATAGAAGGGCTGCAAAAAGGAAGTAGAAGGGGCTAGAAATAAAAGAGAAAAGAGTGGCAACAGAGATAGAGAGGGCAGCGAAGACAAAAAGAAGTAATGGGGCTGCGAACAAGAGAAGAAAGGGCTGAAAAGAGATAAGATGAAGGTCAATAAAACAATGAAGAAGAAAGGGTAAGAAATGAAGAAGTCAAGAGCAAAGATCAATGAGAGAAATGAAACAAAACTTGAGAAAAATTAAACCTTGGAGATCAAATAAGTTTGCTTAACAATCAAAATTAAAAAAGTTTGAAAAGTTTGAAAATATTTGAGATTTTGAAGGTGAACAAGAGAGAGAACCACTTAGCTTTTTGGATCTTTGAAACAAATTTGGATCTCACTTAGTGATTGCTTGTTGGATTTTTGTTTGGCTCCAAGAGAAGGAGATGCACACTAGCTCAACCTTCTACTCGGTAGATTGAAGTGATCTGCAAACAACGAACTCATACACTTGCAAAATGGGATTAAATCATGTACTATCTACTAATTGAAACCAAGAAAGCATGAGATACAACTGAATAAGACAATGCTCTTTTAGATCTCTAAGGGTAAATATGTAAAATAGACAACTTGAGACTACAAATGTCTAGCCTTATGGGCTTATGTAAGCCCTCTAAAGCATGATTCAATAACCAGATTAACAAAGCAAGAGAAGATTTTGGAATTATATCACCTCATTCACCAAAGCAATTACATCCAAACACTGCACCACATGAGCCTCCAAAGCCTTTCTTTTATTCAAAAAATTGCATGAAAGCAATAAACGTTACAAGTTATTTCACCAGAGGTTCTCTGCACAAATTATCCACCCAAAACATGGAGCAGAGATCCTGTATTTATACAAGAAGAGAGAGCTAAAGACCTAATTCGCATGGCATGAGAGAGGGAGGCAAGCTAGGCGCATTCACCAATAGAAGAGGAGTTCAAAACATTGATTGTGGAGTTAACTGACTCTTGGAAGGAGAGAATGGGGTGAGGTGGCCTCCACCTAGGCAAGGTGCCCACCCCTTCTCCTTGGAAACATCAACCAACGAATAGCAAGATGCCACATAACCAAAGTCGCCCAAGCTAGGAGAGAATGCGCAAGTCCCAAGTCCCAAGACATATGAGCTTGTAGTGCTCCGATTGCTGACTGAAAGTGGTTGATGATGATTGGAATCTTCATAAATGCTCTCTGCCATGTCATTTAGCGTTTTACTTTATTCAATTTGGCTTTTTTTGGAGAGATTTGGATTTTCTTCATTTTATGATTTTCTAATTATTTTTAATTAAATATTCCTCATTTATTAATTTTGAGGAAATATTCAATTAAGTGCAAAATAATCATCAGAATCTTAGGATAAGTGGGTTTAGGGGTAAATGGGTACTCTGGCTTATAAAATGAGCCCCCATTTGTCAAAATCCACCCCCAAACCACTTAATTATTGCAAATTGAAAATTTTCAATTAAACCATAGGAAAAATGGCTTAATTAATTGAAAATTTTAATAATTAAAAAATAAAAAATAAAAAAGTTGAGCACGTCCACTAAATTTTTTTTTGGACAATATTTTAACACACCTAGGAACCTAGGAAATGACCACAGAACACATCAATAGTGTCTAGTATGTTCATATTTTACAGTTGGATTCTAATAATCCCCCCTAAGGCCTAACCGCCAAATTCGGGCATTCCAACTTTGGAGGTGTAGGAGAAAAACTCATCGATTATTATTCAGCTAAAGGAAAAGCATAATTGACAAGGGAAAAAAATCCTTGGAATACCTTATTTGGTTGTCACGTCCTAGGGACCGAGCCACTCAGACCACCATACTAGCACACTTTATTACAAACCCCATGGGGCATGGTCATTTCAAAACAAAAAAATTTTTTTAGCCAAAATAGGCTAAGTCTGGAACATCTGAACCTATGAACTCTGGAAATGAACATGGATCATGTTCAATAACTGGTGGCTCAATAGAAGTTCAACTATTGTACAAAATAGTTGGTAACAAAACCTTCCAACTATGAGGAAGCAGGAGAGAAGAAAGAATGGAAGGATTGTGAGTATTTTGATCACAAAAGATCTAGGAGCTATGGAGAACCTCACAAAATCGAATTAGTTTGCAAAAACAGTGGAAAAACTTGAAAAAGGAGATAATTTTACACACAATGTATGCTGAAACCTTTGATTAACTGACTGTCTAACATGTGAAAATGTTAGTAACAGGTTTTTATTACATCCATGAGAAATTCGAGAGCATTAGGTGGCTCAAGCTGAGTGTACAAGTCATCAATGCCAAATTGGCCTCAATCCCCCTTAGGTGGGTCCAACTCAATCCCAATCACCCCAAACAGCCACGAATTCTGGTGTGGAGGTGGCTGAAGCATGCTGGATCAATAATGAGCTCAAGGTAGGCGTGGGTGAGCAAGTAGAGGAGGTTGGGGGGCCCAAGGGAGCATTAAATGCTCCAAATCTAGCCAAAAATGGGCAAAAATCCACCCTAGCGCCCTTGGTCAACTAAAATTCCCCAAAACAAGGAGAGAGGGCGCACCAGCAATTAATGAGGGCGCACTTGTGGACAAAACAGGAGGCTGGGTGAACTGGTTTGCTTGGAAGTGGGTGTGAACACTCTCAAAAGTGGGTTTTTGACCAACTGTAGTCACCTAGTCCAAACTATGGTTCAATTAAGCACATGAGCAATAAAAATTTATGGATTATGGTACTAAGTGTGGATTACAGTTCTACCACCCCCCCTTAACCATAACTTAGTACATCTCATGAAAGATAAGTGGGAGGCCTTGGCAACAAAGGCTCAAGTCACCTCATTACAAACAGAAATTTTATTTGTCCATATGAACCGAGGAAAAGAAGTAAAACCTCATGGGATAAAAACTTCCCTCTAAAATGGACATGGGGCTGAACCTGCAATTAAATTGCAGCAATCACCATCCATCACTCACTCCAAGCAAAGCTCTCAAGTGAGTGAAGGTCTTCTCAGTAAAGCACTTGGTGAAAATATCTGCAGTTTGCTCGGTGGATGGGCAATACTGCAATGAAATCACCCTGTCATGCACCAAGCCCCGAATGTAATGCATGTGGATCTCAATGTGCTTTGTTCTTTGCCTCTGTATTGGATCAGTAGATATCTTGATGGCACTTTGATTATCCACCCAAATATTGGTTGGAGAATCAATAGCAACACCAAACTCCCGAAGAATGCCTTGCAACCAAACACACTGTGTGGCTGCGTTCACTGCTGCCCTGTACTCGGCCTCTGCTGATGAAAGAGAAATTGTATGCTGTTTCTTACTTGACCAGCAAATGGGACCTTCAGCAAACATAAACACAAAACCTGAAGTGGACTTTCTATCGATGGGATCTCCCGCCCAATCGGAATCAGAAAATCCAGCTAGTTGAAGTGAAGAACCAGCTGCATAGTGTACCCCAAAGCTCTTTGTTCCTTGGACATAATGAAGGATCCTTTTGGCTTCCTTCCAATGGATCTCATGTGGCTGCTGCATATACCTTGCTACAGCACTTACAGCATAAGACAAATCAGGTCTTGTATGTGTAAGGTACAGCAAACTTCCGACTAGCTGCCTGTAGAGTGTGCAATCCACCAATGGAGAGTCTTCAAATTCACCTAGTTTTATGCCTGAAAGGAATGGGCACTTGGCTGCCTTACATTCAGCCATTTTAAAATTGAATAACAGGTCTGAAGCATACTTAGGTTGGCTCAGCAATATACCTCTCTCAGATTGCTCAATCTCCAAACCCAAAAATTGCCTTAGCAATCCTAGGTCGCTCATGGCAAATTCACTGTGCAAAGAAGCTTTAATTGAGCCAATTTGTTTGGTGCAGCTCCCTGTAATTAAGAGATCATCAACATACAGTACAATGACCTGCAAATTATCATCACAATGCTGCAAATAAACATCTGGATCAGACTTGCATCGACAGAAACCAATTGAGAGCAAAAAAGCATCCATTTTGGCATACCAAGCCCTGGGGGCTTGCTTGAGTCCATAGAGTGACTTCTTCAACCTGCATACAAGTGTGGGATCCTCTTGGAATCCTTCAAGTTGCTGCATATATATCTCTTCCTGTAGCTCACCATGCAAGAATGCACTTTTGACATCCATGTGGTGAACTTCCCAACCTTTACTAGCTGCCATGGCTAGAGCTAGTCTAATTGAGTCCATCTTTGCAACCGGTGCAAAGGTCTCTGTATAATCCACACCATGGATTTGTGAGTAGCCCTTAGCCACTAACCTAGCCTTATACTTCAGATCAGAACCATCAGCAACAGGTTTGGTTCGAAAAATCCACTTACATTGCACAAGTTTCCTCTTGGGAGGAAGAGGCACCAAATCCCATGTTTTGTTCTCTTGGAGAGATTGGAATTCTTCTTGCATTGCTGCTCTCCACCTTGGATCATGATGAGCTTCCTGATATGATGTTGGATCAGATCCAATCATCATATAACAGTGATCAGCAATTTCACTCTCATTTGCAAAGGAAGCATTGATTGTTTGAGATCTAGTCTTCCTAGGCTCTTGGGGATTGCCTGCCAATTCACCTGCATCTTGTATGATTTTCTCAGCCCACTTGGGCCTTGATGGTGAATCATGTACAGCAATGTCATCTTCAGCCATGTCATCTTCAGCAATATCAGAAAAATCAGAGGTGGAATCATCACTAATTTCATTAAGGTGTGGAGGAGAGGAGCTTTCCCCCGGTGCAAGCTCAAAATCTGGAATTGGTTCTTCTTCGAATTGCACACTTCTCTCAATGAAAGTTTTGAGTGTGGATGTGTCAAAGAGATTATAGCCCTTTGTGTCCTCACCATATCCAACCATGATACATTCCCTGCTCTGTGGCTCCAAAGCCTTCCTCTTTTCTGATGGAATTCGAGCCCATGCTCTAGACCCAAAAATCCTGAAATTTGACACATTTGGTTTTTGGCCAAACCATGCCTCATAGGGGGTTTTTCCTTTGACTGATTTGTGAAAGGCTCTGTTCTGAATATGAGCAGCACAATTGATGGCTTCAGCCCATAGCTTAGGGCTTAGATCCCTAGCTTCAATCATGCAAGTAGCCATCTCCTTGAGAGATCTATTTTTCCTCTCTGCCACACCATTTTGCTGAGGTGTGTAGGGGATTGAATGTTGCATTTGGATGCCACATTCCTCACGAAGGTGCTGAATGTTATTATTCACATATTCCTTTCCATTATCAGTCCTAAGGATCTTTATCTTATGACCACTATGGTTCTCCACTAGGGCTTTCCAAATCTTCAATTTCTCAAACACTTCTGACTTCAATTTAAGGAAGTAAACCCAGCAGAATCGAGAGTAGTCATCTATGAATGTAAGTACATACCTTGATCCACCATATGATGGAGTGGGAAGAGGACCAATGAGGTCTGAATGTACCAATCCAAGTGGTTGAGTGGCTCTCCTTGCCATTCCCTTCTCATAGCTGCGCTCAGGATGCTTTCCAACTACACACCCAATGCATGCACCATTTGATGATTTGATTTCTGGAAGCCCTTCCACCATCTCGTCCTTGTGCAATTGCTGGAGATATTTGTAGTTCATGTGGCCAAATATTTCATGCCACAACTTGGAGGTCTCGTTGGCATGAGAGACAAGAGCATGGTCACTAGAATTTGGAATGAAATTTGAGAATTTGTACATTCTCTCATCATGATCTGCATACCCTACAGCCACAACTTGATTTGAGGAAATTTCTGAGATCTCTACCAAATATGGAGTAAATGTTACTCTCTTGGCTTCTCCTGTATGGGTCATTTGATAGACTGATAGCAAATTTGCAGCCAATGAAGGTAGATAGAGCACATCACTGAAATAGCCATACTCCATATCAATCCTACCAATCCCCTTGGTCTGGATTTCTGAATCATCTCCCATTCGAACTGTTGGGCCACCATTCGAATGCATAGAGGAGAAGAGCTCTCTGGATGAAACCATATGTCTGGAAGCTCCTGAATCAATGATAAAGGATGAGGGATTCGAAGTACCTGCTACCAAAGCATGACACTTCTCCTTATTGTCAGGGTTTGAGGTGCTCTCCTTCTTCCTTGCGCCCTCAGGGACTGGGATGTTGTTCTTCTCCAGCAGCTGCGCCATTGAGTCAATGGTTTTCTTCATACATCAGCTCTCTGGATGCCATCCCCTATGACAATAGGTGCATTTGGTATTTTCCTTTCCCTTCTTGTCCTTCTCCTTTGACAGATTCGAACCCCCATCTGCAGACTTGGTCTTGTCAAACTTCCTCTTCTCTTGCTGCTTCGAATTCTTGGCTTTCTGCTTTCCTTTGCTTGCATTTGAAACACCCATTGCCAATGCTTGGTCCTTTGATTTTATGGTGCCCATCTGAACTAGTTTATCCTGCTCCTGAGTGAGACACTCCATGAAGGTAGCTAGTGATGGCATTTGCCAATTTCGAAGGGTCATTTTGGCTGAGTGAAATGTGCTAACAAATACTGAAAACTCTGGGCCTAGCTTCGAAAGGATGGACAGAATCAGTTGTTCCTCCTTCTTAACAATTCCACATTGTTGCAGTTGAAGCACCAGTGACTTGAATTTCGTGAAGAACTCCTGGATGGTTTCAAAATGCGCTGGGCTCAAGCTAATGAGCTCGTTTTCAAGCTGGTGGCCTCTCAGTTCATCAGTTTTCCCAAAGAGTGATTCTAGCTTCACCCATACTTCATTGGGGGTTGTCAAACTGTCTGTATGAAACAAGAGTTCCCTTGAAATGCTCAGGCATAGCAATCCATAAGCTTCATCAAGTCGATTATAGTACTTTGCTTTCTCCACAGCAGAATTTGGCTCCACTTCTGTGCCCATGGTTACTCTATAGAGACCCTTAGATCTCAGCTTGATAACCATCTCAGCCTTCCAATCGAAAAAATTGAAGGGTGTGAGCAACATTTGGTTTTCTTCCATGACTGCTGCGTTAATGGTGAGAAAACTATTGAAACACCTGCAAAAAACACTCAATTTTTGTCTGGAAATCCTCTCTAGAATGCAGTTCAATGCTCAATATTGACCTGCAACTCACTAACTCCATGATGGCTCTGATACCATGTGAGTATTTTGATCACAGAAGATCTAGGAGCTATGGAGAACCTCACAAAATCGAATTAGTTTGCAAAAACAGTGGAAAAACTTGAAAAAGGAGATAATTTTACACACAATGTATGCTGAAACCTTTGATTAACTGACTGTCTAACATGTGAAAATGTTAGTAACAGGTTTTTATTACATCCATGAGAAATTCGAGAGCATTAGGTGGCTCAAGCTGAGTGTACAAGTCATCAATGCCAAATTGGCCTCAATCCCCCTTAGGTGGGTCCAACTCAATCCCAATCACCCCAAACAGCCACGCATTCTGGTGTGGAGGTGGCTGAAGCATGCTGGATCAATAATGAGCTCAAGGCAGGCGTGGGTGAGCAAGTAGAGGAGGTTGGGGGGCCCAAGGGAGCATTAAATGCTCCAAATCTAGCCAAAAATGGGCAAAAATCCACCCTAGCGCCCTTGGTCAACTAAAATTCCCCAAAACAAGGAGAGAGGGTGCACCAGAAATTAATGAGGGCGCACTTGTGGACAAAATAGGAGGCTGGGTGAACTGGTTTGCTTGGAAGTGGGTGTGAACACTCTCAAAAGTGGGTTTTTGACCAACTGTAGTCACCTAGTCCAAACTATGGTTCAATTAAGCACATGAGCAATAAAAATTTATGGATTATGGTACTAAGTGTGGATTACAGTTCTAACAAGGATGCCATGATCGAGGAGTACCGGTCGATTATGAAGAATGATGTCTGGGAGATAGTTCCGAGATCAGAAGGGAAGTCTGTCGTGACTTCGAGTGGATCTACAAGATCAAGCATGCTGTCGATGGTAGCATTGAAAAACACAAGGCAAGATTTGTGGGACGTGGCTTCTCCTAGAAAGAAGGCATAGACTACGAGGAAACATTTGCACCTGTAGCAAGATACACTTCCATCAGATCTATACTGGCATTGGTTGTGGTAATGAAATGGAAGGTACACTAGATGGACGTCAAGACAACATTCTTGAATGGTGTAGTAGAAGAGGAAGTGTACGTGGAGCAACCACTGGGATTTGAGACACATGACAGGCAAACTCATGTGTGCAAGTTGAAGAAAGCCTTGTACGGATTGAAACAGGCACCTGGGACGTGGTATGATAGGATGGACAGTTTCGTGATGAGCTTAGGCTTTACTAAGAGTAAAGCAGATTCCAACCTTTACTTCAAGGTTGAAGACAGAAGTTCAGTGATACTTCTGCTATATGTAGATGACCTGTTTCTGACAGGTGAGGATGAGCTCATTGCAGATGTGAAGAGGAGGCTTGCCGCAGAGTTCGAGATGAAGGACCTGGGGATGATGCATTATTTCTTAGGCATGGAGGTGTGGCAGAGTGCGGATGGAATCTTCCTTGGACAAGGAAAGTATGCAGTGGAGATTCTGAAGAGGTTCAAAATGATGGACTGCAAGGTAATGGCCACACCCATGGCATCGAACTTGAAGCTACTGTGTGATGCTTCATCAGGGACAATTGATGCCACGATGTACCGTCAGATGATTGGTTCGTTGATGTATTTGACGGGCACGAGACCAGACATATGCTTTGCTGTGAACACCCTGATCCAGTTCCTGATGGATCTGAGACAAGTTCACCCGATTGCTGCAAAGCATATATCGAGGTACCTGAAGGGTACTATTGATTATGGGCTCAAGTATGAGGCGAATTAAAAGATTAACCTGCATGGTTATGTTGATTTGGATTGGTTAGGCAGTGCCATAGATAGGATGAGCACTTTAGGATGCTGCTTTTAGTATGGGATCCGATATGATCTCCTAGTTTAGTAGGAAGCAGTCATGCGTGGCACTGAGTATAGTTGAAGCATATTATGTTGCAGTTTGTTCGACTAGTTGTGAGGCAGTATGGCTTCATAAGCTACTATTAGATTTGTTTGATCTCCAGTTAGAGGCGACTTGTATCTTCTGTGACAACCAGAGTTGCGTGAAGATGTCCGAGAACCCGGTGTTCCATGACAAGTCGAAGCATATTGAGATCAAGTACCACTGTATCCAGGATATGGTGCAGAGAGGAGCAATGAAGCTCCAATATGTGGCGACAAACGAGCAGATAGCTGATGTGTTGACCAAGCCGTTAGCCAGAGTGAAGTTCGAGTACTTCAGAGCAATGTTGCATATATCGTCTCAGGGAAAGTATTGATGAGGGTCTGGAATATAACTTCTCGGCGGTATTGGCAGAAAATATCGGAAGGCCACAAAAAATACAAAAATACTCATTTTTTTTTAATTTTTAAAACATATAAAGCAACAACAACATCAAATTTACACATTGTTACATAAATATGATGATACAAGTAATAAATAAGATGCATAAGATGTCAAGTGGTGACATATCTTCATTAAACTGAAAATTCTGAAACATGTTCCTGATAGGATGATACAAAATCACATCAAAAGATCAAAATAAATGTATCTCATGAGATGAATCATCATGAGGCATCTAGATACTAAATAGTACATAATAAAATCAAAATGATAGATCATAGGAATCCCAATCATCGATTCCCTCTACCCCTTTTACGGGTAATGGGAACCACTCTTCCTCTGGAAGCAGTAGGCGGTCGTGGAGGTACTCGGGATGAGGTTGGAGTGGAAGATCCAGAGCCTCCAACTACTCAAGCTGAGGCAGGATATAAAGTGGGTTGTCTCCTCCCAACCCCAACTCCAACTACAGGTCTTTGTGGTGGTGGTGGTGGTGGCAATGGCTGCACCGGTAGATCAATCTCCTCCTGAACATCTGTATACACTGGAAGTGGATCATCCTCTTGCTCCTCCCCACCGTCCCCCTTCATTGTGGTCTCCTCCCACAAATCATCTACATGATCCTTCCCCTCCTCCAACCACTCGGGTGCCTCTTCCATCTCAGTCTCCTCCAACTCCACCCTCCACTGAGTAGTGGTGTCAATGGCATCCAAATTTATGGCCTCTATGTCAGGTTCTTTGTCAAGTTGCTTCACCCATAACCTTAGATTGTAGTAGACATACACCATGTCATTAAGGCGTTGTGTACCTAACCTGTATGAACATTGAGGGCCATAGTTAGTAATGGTAAATTGTAGTAAATTAAAATTAAAAATTAAAAAATATAAACAATTTAAATTTTCATTTTTGCGTTTTTGAACGTTTCTAACCTGTTGCGCTTCTTGGAGTGTATCTTTTCAAAGACACTCTAATTGTGCTCACACCCCGAAGAATTGCAAGTTTGGCTAAGCACCCGAACTACAAGTTTCTGCAACTCTTGGAGCTTTCCACCATATTGTTTCCACCATACATCTACAATGAATAAAATGAAAGGATTCAATGGAAGACAACAAAATATATTTCTATCAAGTAATAAATGTCAAACATATATAAAGGAATTTTTTTTTTTGAAATTGAAGCTTACCTGGCATCTTTGCGGTCCTATCTAGGATAACCATCTCATAACCCAAAACCCCCACTGCCATCTTATATATCTTTATCTATCTAGAAATCTCTATCCATGACCTCAGCTGGAGTGTGCACCATCCTCTGAACACACTGGAAAAAACCATCCATGACCTCACCATCAAAATTAAATCCACAAGCATAAGCGAATGCAGGGTTGAGGAAGAGCCTTGCTGCATGAATGGGACGATGGAGAGTGTTATTCCATCGTTCATCAATCACACCCTAAATCTGAGCTCTCTTGGCGAGTCCTTCCTCACCCTTGTCATCATAATACCGATAGATAGCTTCCTTGGCCCTATCCATGGCCTCATACAAGTAGCCCATTGTGGGTTTGTCACCATCAACCAATCGAAGAACCTTTACCAAAGGTTCACTAACAGTACATACCTCACCTACTGCACTCCAGAATCTCTGGTCATGTCGCACAAGTTGGGCTATGGCTTGCCCATCTTGTTTGGTGCTATAGACACATTCATTAGGAAGAAACATCCTTTGTAACTCCAACATACTCTTGAGGAGCGACTGAAGTGAAATGAAGCTGGTGGCGAAACGTGTGATCGTGGGACGAATCAA
This sequence comes from Larix kaempferi, assembly GCA_027924585.1. Lineage (NCBI taxonomy): Eukaryota > Viridiplantae > Streptophyta > Pinopsida > Pinales > Pinaceae > Larix > Larix kaempferi. The sequence goes on from BSBM01000576.1 coordinate 7,658,613, forward strand.
CTCTCTGTTCCCTGTGAACTGTCTCATGAGTGAAAGAACATATGTGTGATTATATATGTATTTTGTCACACTCCGAGCTAAATCAAGGTTCCCTTGATCCAAGGAATTTTGCCCATGTCCTCTAGCATCAAATCAATGCAATGGGATGTACAAGGACTCCAGTACAAGGTTGGATACCTCTCCATGAGCAACCTCCCAACAACAACATAATTAGCAGCATTGTCCGTGACGATTTGGACAACATACTGCGGGCCTATCTCTCGGATAAAGCCATACATCATCTAACATAATAATTGTGCATCTTTTGTATATGCACTTTCATCAACACTTTTGATAAACATTGTCCCCTTGGGGGCTGGGACAAGTAACCAAGAAATTTAGAATTGACCTGCCCTTTGTATCAGTCCACCCATCCGACATCACGGTGCATCCGGTGGTCTCCCATGATTCCCTGAGCCTAGCTAATCTTCGCGTGCAATCACCCTTTTCCCCTTGAAGAAGATGCCCTGTCAAATCATTATAGGAAGGGCCCTTATACCCCGGGCCAAGAATAGCAGCAACTTCAAACATGGCATGGTAGAAGGGGTTCTTGGCAATGTTAAATGGTATATCACTCTAAAGAAAACATTTTGTCACAATCTTGTCAGCCTCCTCTTTCTCCTTTGTTTTAACCAATGCCCGAATAGAAGGTTGCCCCCCCGGTGTTGACCTCAACACAAAGAAAGGTGAGGTTGATGAGGGTATTCGAGAAGTTGTGGGCCATGTGGATGAGGAGTGGGATTGTGGTCCTACTCCTCCCACTGAGGCACTTGTTCCAGTGGTAGCACTTGTAAGTTCATTTTTGCGAGCCTCCTTTGCATCCCTCTTATTAGCAATATCAATGATGGATTGGTTTGCAATGGGCATAATTTCCGGGGTATTTTTTTCACAAACATCCACATCAAACCCGATGAGTTTGGCAAGGTGGTATTTCAAGCAGCTAATTCCTCCATAATTTTTTTTTCCACAAAGATTGCATGTCAATATTTGTCTGTTGGGAAGCTCTACTGGTTCACCATACACCCACATTGGATCCAATGCCTTTGGCATTTTGTTGAGGAGAAAATCTTAACCCTATGGCACAAAAAAACCAAAATAAACACATGATAATGCAAAACTTGCAAAGCTTAAAATTTAACTAATGAGCGTTAGATGAATGTGGAAATAGAATGGTTGAATCTTCCATTCAAAAGCAAGAAGAAGAGGCACATTGCAAATGCAAACCCTAGCCTAAGTCTAGAAAAGCAATTGGAGGAAGCAAAAACGTTTTATACATACCTGGAAATCTCGATGGTTTGAACTTTGAATCCCCACTCCACCACGATCTCTCCGCTAATGGTAGCAAAATCCTTGGGCTTTCTCCTTATTGGATGGATGCACAACGTTCTCCCACTCCTCTCTTCCTCTCCCACACTTTAGCAAACACAAAATGAGTGATTAAAACACAACCCGCGGACTTAAAAAGACACCCTCGGAAAAAAATTCAATTTTTGCTTGAACAGGGCGATATATTGGGTCGGCTCATGATATATTGAATATATCGGATTTATCGCGATATATTGAATCCGATATATCGGACCTTGGAAAATATCGGCGATACGTGCAACACTGCTTCAGAGAGAAGCTTGGTGTTATCCAGATCAAGGTTCCTCCTAAGAGGGAGTGATGAGACCGGAAGACCTAGATGCACTAGAGTCGATCTCACATGGTGGTAGACGTAGGTGGTCCTTGGGAAGTAATGCACTTGGGGTGCTCCTGACTGTTCTCCCATGTTGGTAGATGTAGGGCTGGTTCTCATATGGGGGTAGGTGTAGGTGGTCCTTGGGACGTAATGCACCTAGGGTGCTCCTGATTGTCCTCCCATACTGGAGACATTGAGAGGTCCACCGGTCATAAGACACTTTGTGTGCGCATAGGAAAGATCTTGCATGGTGGAAGACATAGGTGGTCCTTGGGACGTGTTATCACACAACTTGTAGTTGCCCCTAGTGGTATCCCATCCGGGACGGTAGAGGAGATGGGCAACTAAAGAGGTGACCCAAGAGATGCCATGGTTCCCAATGCAAGGTGGGAGTCACGTCAACCGAGGCATCTTCATTTCAGGTCAAGGTGAATCAAGACCAAGGGCGAGACCCTATAACCAATCAAAGATGATTGGACCCAAAAAAAGGTTCCTAGGGATGAGTTAATTGGTAGATTGCGGAAACCAATGCAAGGTAAAGTGGACCTAGAAATTTTATAGTATGGTTGAAGGTGGTTTGAGAAATGATTAGTGTTTCAACCAATGTATGATTTAGGCCACATGATTAGTTATAATGATAAGATATAGTACCATGTGTTGCACAAGTGGGTCCTACTTTCTTGGGATATGTGAGATGGCTTAATATGGACCCACAAGGTGAAATTAAGGGATGCAATTGGCACTAGAGGATATGTAATGAGTAGATTTATGGATCTAAGTTGAAATTAGGAGTACCCATGTACCGGATCTAAGGTTTGACACAATTCCCAAGGAGTGTGACTTGCTTAAGGAGGACTAGTGCCTTGTTGGATGGGTTAATGGAGTTAAAAGATATGTCAAAGTGTAGATCGGGACACCTAGAAGTCAAGACAAGTGGGCTAATTGAGATAGAGTGGTTGGATCTTGCTAGATCTAGGATTTCATGAAATGACCCAAGTGGACCACAATCCCTTAAAACAAGGAATGCTACCCCCAAGGCAGATCATCACAAAATGATATTCTAGTCCTAGGTTTCAAGGTATGCCCGTTCCAAATCCACAAAAATCTCCACTACCCACGTCCTCAAAGTGGGCAAACTCAATCACCCAAGGAAGTGCGACCTTGCTCAAGGAGGGCTAAAAGGTGGATAAGGTGTGTCAAATCAAGTCCAATGGCCACCAAATTGTAGATCCAAGTAGCTTAGGCAATGATCTATGTGGATCTAGAAAATCAAGTCAATCCAAGGGTTAGATCTTACTAGATTTGAGTTTTAAGGTGCCAAGTAGTTCAAAAAGGGGGTTTTAATCCCTTAAAATGTGGAATGATGCCCACAAGGTAGAAATCACCCAAGTAAAAGTCTAGGGGTAGGTTATCAAGTGTGTAGATTGCAAATCAAGTGGGATCTCACCTACCCATATGCTAGATCTAACCAAACAAGCCTCTCCAAGGAAGTGCGATTTGGTTCAAGAGGGCTTTATTGCCTTGAAAAGTGTGTCAAATTTAACCCAATCAATGTTTCGATGGTAGCCACATTGAGGATTAGGCTACCTTATGCTATGTTGTCTTGGTTATGGTTTTGTCTTCTATTTGTGGCCTTGGTAAGCTCTACTACGAGTAAGCTCTTTTTTAATTGCTCGGTGAGCGTGAACAATGCACAACAATCTTTTGTCCGGTGAATGTTGGTCCTGCAAAATTCGTAACGTAGAAATGTTGCAATGGTACTACATTTTTGCGGTAGTGGTTAATGGTTAGGATCATGACCTAGATTTCGATATATCATGTATACCCCCCCATTTGCCTTGCCCACAAACAAATTCCTAATAGCAATGGTATATCCTTGGAACATGGGGCAATTTTTTACAGATGGCCTTTTGTCTTCCACAACGTGCACCACATCGCCTCCTTGCTCTTTGCTTTCCATTTATTAACTCTTGAATATGCTTAGATAAAGTTGTCAGTTGATTATTGGAACCGTGCCAAACCTGGAGCCAATCTTGGAATCAATGCTTGAAACATTTAATTCTAAAGCTTCATGATGTGTCAAAAATCGTTATTGTTGCAATGACGTCAACATATGAGGTAGTAATGTGTAAATAAACCATTTTTATGTCGCACCTCCTGGATGGTGTTGTTACTCAACCAACTCATCAAATCTTACCACTGGTGATACTTCTAGATGGTCTCTCCAACCTCCTACTTGATCTTCATTAATTTTGTAATGCTCAACTGTTTTGACTTTGATAATTGAAACTCCATCTTCTCGGCTCCAACTTATTCAGTGTATCAATGGTCCCTTAAGTATCTTATTTTTTATTAGAGGTGAAGAAAAGGATCTTACTAAAGATCGTACCAAGAGAGCAAAACTAACCGTTGATCCACCTACCATGATACATGTGGGTGTTGATGGTATGCTAACTACCTCGGGGGCAACTGTGATTGTGGAATCACTCTCAAAATCCAACGGACTGTGAAGTAACTTATTGCTTCTTCTTTGGAACAATTATTGTGGTATGTCAAGGCCCATAGTGATACCTTGTGTAGGATCAAATCAAGATGAACTTCTAGTATTTTCAGGATGATTGGATCCTACAAACAATGGAGTCGCCTAGTGAGAATAAAAAAATACACAATGAACAAGGTATACCTCACCAATGTCGTTCAGATTTCCCAAGACTGTCGAAGGGTCCTTGGCAATGGTGCCGAATTGCTATCATGTAGATCTGCACCCACATATTTGCCCAATAAGTATAGGCCTTATAGCCCTACATGGCCCGATGCCTCTTCATTTCGGATTGGCACTTTTCCAATCCAAGGGGGGTGTCCTTGAGTGTTGTGCATTGTAATATGATCTGCAAATCTGATAGAAATATAAAGAAAAACATCGTATTGATATCTCCCCTATCATCTATGTCTGTCCTAAACAATTTAGAAGGGAGGGTAAATTTTGAATATTATGTTTAGATAGGTTGAGACAATAAATTAGGATTTTGATGGAAACAAAAGGAATGGAAAAAAAAAATCACGTGTTTATGAGTGATTATGAGTGATTGAAGAAATCAAAACAGAAAGCAAGGAACCATCAAACATTTACCATAGATTAGATCATTAACACCCACAAAACAAAAAACTAACACAAAGTATAATTGAAAACTTATAGACTGTTTGCACCATGATGGTTGGTGTGCCACAGGCTGTCAATGCTCTCCTCACCAATAAATGCAGCTAGTGGTCAGAGATGGGATTAAAGGGTCTCCGCTCTGGTCTCTAGTTCTCCAAGAAGAATGTCTAACCCTATATCTCTGCTCTGCCTTGACTATATAGGGCTCCAATCCCTAATGCACCCCGCACTTACTGGTTGATCATGCATGCAAATGGGAGTACGCCCCTCCTAAAATGTGTATGCATGATGATCTATGCTCTCTTTTGCTGAAGATGATTGAGGTGCACTCTACTAACCAAGAGAGCTTGGACAAGAGTGGTAAGAGAGTGCGCCCTTGCAAAATGAAATGAGATGTTTTCTCCTCCGTGGCCAATGCAAAACGCTGGTATCCTCCTTGGCTCCCCTCCAACACTCTCCAATTTGCAAATGAGCAATACAAAACCCCAAAAATCAGTTTTCTACATGAACCCATGGGGTGACCGATACATTCAGGTCGACTCATGATTTTTTGCAGAAAATCAAGAAATATTGCGATAAAATCAATAATATAAATATATCGCCAAAATATCGGGCAAAATATCTACCAATGTATTGTCGTCGAGTTAGCCTCACGATATATTGCGATGTTAACGATATATTGCCGATATTTGTAACAGAGGGAAAACAAAAGCATGCGTTTACGAGTGATTGAAGAAATCAAAACAAAAATCAAGGAACCATCAAACATTTACCATAGATTAGATCATTAACATCCACAAAAACAAAAAGCTAACACAGTATAATCAAAATCTTATTACTCATTACCAAAAGACTATTTGCACCATGTTGGTTGATGTGCAATAGGCTGCCAATGCTCTCCTCTCCAGTAAATGCAGATGGTGGTCAGAGATGGGATGAAAGGGTCTTTGCTCCAGTCTCTAGTGCTCCAAGAAGAATGTCTAAGGTTGTATCTCTTCTCTGCCTTGACTATATAGGCCTCCAATCCCTAATGTGCCCCACTTTCTGGCTGATCATGCATGCAAATGAGAGTACACCTCTCCTAGAATGTGTATGCATGATGAGTTATGCTCTCTTTTGTTGAAGATGACTGAGGTGCGCTCTACTAACTGACAAAGCGAGGACAAGAGCGATTAGAAAGTGCACCCCTGCACTGAAGATTATTTGCATGCATGGTCAGTGTGCCTTCTAACTGTAGATTTAAGCCAAGTGCACCCACTTGAATTGATATATCTTGCATGCATTGAGAATGGCGCTCTCTAACTGACGTAATCTGTCCTCCATGCACGAACAGTGTGACCCCACTCCAACTTCCACCAAACTTTTTGCATGTGTGCTATTACTGCTTTTATAACTGGCCATATGAGCCCTCAGTTTGCATGAGGGTTTCACAAGCCAAGGGCACACTTACCTCTGACTTAGGCTAAACTTTAGACTGCTGATCACCAATGGTACCCTCGGCCAGTTTAAGTCCAAGTTCCTGTTCTGCATGCACCCCTCATCTACTTAACTTCTGTGCATGGTTGAGTGCACCCTAACTCAAACACATCAACTGTTGCTCAAGTCAGATGTGCCCTTTTCAGTTTACAACTAGCTTAGGGTTGTGTTATGTGTTTTTTTAATACTTTTAAATGAATAAGACTCTCTAGTTTTGGGATTAACAACATGGTTAATTAAGTGTTATGAGTAAGAGGGCACCCTCCTTATGCTGCAATAACTGTTCAGCAGGTAGTTAAGTGTACTTAGGTTGCTTTTCTAGGCTATTTCATTGTGTTTTCTGCTTTTAACAATACAAGCATGTAGCTGTAATATGCTCTCCCCAACACTCCATCTAGATTGTTCCTTTAAATTTTGTGTGTAGATCCAAATTTAATCAATAACTGAAAACTGAAAGTGACATGGAGGGGTGTTTTGTGAGGTATTTGAATGAAGATTACTTGTTCCTTACAACCATGAATTTTTTCTTGAAAATACAGCAACAAACTTTTCTCCCTGGTTGTTCCATCAGATGAACATTATTTTTGCATCACAGGTGGCAAAGTCATGGTTGAGTAGTATTTAAATCTTATTTTTTGCAAGCTATGCAATGTAATTGCTTGTGGATGGTTGTAGGGGTCATTCAAAATGGAACTTTTGAAAGTACCTAGACCATGTAGAGTTATTTTACTTTCAATATTTTGAAACCCATGTGATCAACCCCTCTTAAGAGATTGGTTTCCTGTAGCAGCGGGTTAAATCCACCATCTTCTATGTCATTTTCCGCTTTGCATGCTCGTATCTGTCATATATATCTATACAAATCAATGCAGGAGATCCAATCATGGTGGCCTAAGCTAATAACAGAATGAAAATGGTGTTTCCTAGAGGTTCTTTCCTTGTTGTTACAAACATAACTTAATCTGCCGTCAAGAAATAGATATGAGTTAGTCCCTTCAGCGTTTTATCTCCCATCCAAAACCCTTTATCAGATCCTTCATAAACGTGGAAAGAAATTTATCACAAATCCAAAATCTGTAACTGCAAACTCAAATTGTTACTTGTTTACTGATGTACAGGACCACCGATTTGACATATGCTCTTAATCAATGTTGTTGTCAGTGTTCTTCAATTGTATTCATTCTCCTGCTAGGCAAGTGCAATGTGTTATCCAGAGTACTTCCAGAGGTTTCACTTCCTTGGAATTATTTCCAACTTTTGGAATCTGATCTTGAATATTCTTCTATCTTCACATGCACAGAGTAGCATAGAATTACTGCAAATTGATTGACAAATTGTTATCACACAATATTGTCCACCCACTCTCATGAAAACCATTCCCATCGCTTGCTTGAAGATTTTGGCATCAACCCTACACGTCATACAAAACAAGAAGATAATAAAATAGCAGAACTGAAAAAAGGTAGATGAGCAGTCTTATTTTGACTTGCTTTTTACAAATTTGGCTTGCCCTGATAGTTTTGTCCAGAGCCTTGATGTATGCGGATTAATGAACAATCATGAACAACCTGATGGAATCTCGCTGGATCTTAATCCTCCAGTAGTGCAAGCACAACTAGGAGTTAGCACCTGATCATACTTCTGCTATTTAAAGGCGGTAAGACTACTCCAAACTGTGCATCAAGACAAGGTCCAATAGTCTCACGCATTCTTTATTACAAGAAATCCATGGGATTTGGTGCCCTCAAGACAAATCCCCTTCTTGTTGTGCGAAATCCAATTGTGCTATAGGAGTTGAAACCTCAAATTCACTTGGTGACTGTAGTAAAAAAACCTCAAAGCTTTTCTATGAATCCATCCTCATCACTAAATTGCTGGAAAGAGTCCCTCAAAATGACATGTCATTTTGTTGTTGTGCGAAATCCAATTGTGCTATAGGAGTTGAAACCTCAAATTAACTTGGTTACTGTAGTACAAAAACCTCAAATCTTTTCTATGAATCCATCCTCATCACTAAATTTCTGGAAAGAGTCCCTCAAAATGACATGTCATTTTGAGAGTTAACAGGAGGAAGCGGTCAGATTTTTGAGGTTTGACTTATGGTTCATGCGATGGGATGTATAAAATTAGGATGAGAGACCCAACCAAGTTTTGGTAAGGTAAGAAATCCCAAGCTGGTTTTGTTCGCACTAGTGGGTTGCCGCATCACTGAACCACAACCACTCCTTGACTGCCATATCAAGGAAGGTACATTTATGCGATTTTCCAAAATGGAATTGGGTGGCCAATTCTATGATTAATAACTTCTTTGAAGCTTGTAACTTGTCAAAGTTTGAGCTTGGAGTGATGGTTGAATGGTGAAGGTCCATCAAAAACTAATGGAGACATGGTGACCATATGGGTGCTTGATTAGTGTTGTGTCTCCTAATGAATGAAAGTTACAAAGTTCGAGTTAATGAACCACTACAAAATCTTGGCCTAAGCCTCTCATCTTAAGAGAAATAGAGGGTGGATAGGAGAAGTGGGAGAGATTGAATGTGTGACAAGAGAGCCTCAAGCCTATATAGCTAATAGATTAGTTGGGCCAATATGATCAAGATTAGTTGGGCCAATATGATCATCAACAAATGCAAGCATGAGCCACAAGCCAAGGCAGATTGATGTTTAGAGCCACTGTTAAATCTAAGAGTTAAGTGAACCAAACTTCAGAGCCAAGAGGGAGGAACTAAGCCGGGGCAGAGAAAAACATAGTAGGGAAGGACAACCATAGTCGAGGAAGTCGGATTGACTAGAGAGATGGTGTGGATAAAGCTCCAAAGCCAATTGGGGGAAGTGCATGATTGTAGGGGGTTATATCCGAACTTAGAAATGACGTGCAACATTGTAATGCAAAACAAACATCTAAATGCCATTTGGAGTTTCTTCCGCATGAGGATTCTCCAATTAAAGATGTTTGGTGCTCTGCTTGAACATTTCATGGTGCATGTTTACTGATGATTTTATGTTATTGGTTTTGTTAACAAATGAAGCAGTAGAGTTGGACATAATTTTAAAGTTTTAAAATGTGATTAAAAAAACATTTGGGTGCCATTGGGTGATTTTGACTTGCCCATTGGATACAGAGCAACACCAACACTATTTCTTGGAGTGTTAGGATTTCTAACTCCTTGGACTTACAAGGAAATTCCTCACAATGTGAACCTTTGCCTTATGGGAAAAATGTAGCTCACCGAATAGTGAAGAAGATAAGGCACACCTACCATATGGTGAAGAAGATAAGCACACCAACCATAAATGTTATAGTGACCACATTATTACTGGTTACAAACTACCACTTCCTTTTTGATAATCTTCCATGTTAGATTAATGGTCAAATAAAGTATGCCTAGTTTTAGATCTTTCAAATTTTGACAAACTTAAGTGTCAAATTGTTTTTTGTTATTAGTAAGGTTTTGATCCAAAGAAATCCTTTCCTTATCCTTCTTTGGTTGGGAATTGATTGTAAACTTGGGTTCAGGTTCTTGAGTTATAGTGGGCTCCACCCTTTGAACTTTGGGAAACAAATCCCCACCCTCTTGATGAAATGAAGCATTTTTCCCAGTGGGATGGTTCCTGTCACTTTCATTACATTTCCAGTGTCTCGCATTCTTTAATGAGGATAGCAAGGTAGATTGCATAGGGGAAGAACCTTATTGAGGACGATCAATTAAACGGACAGATCTAGAGTCATTTTACTTGGAGAATACTACCTTTATAGGCCTAGGCATAGAAATGGTTTATTTGTATGAAGATATTTAATTTGGATTGGACCTTTAGAGCCTTAGTAACAATACATTAATAAGAAACATCGTTTCATGAGATAAGATATTGCTTTAGGACTTTGTAAAATTGCTTATGTTAGAGTTCATTAATAAACCATTGATGGGGTCGATTGTTTGCAAAATGATAAGCACGATTGCTTGTGTTTTTTTAGCCGACGAAGCATAAGTCTTAAATGCAACTCCATGCTTATTGTGCATCCACGTTCTCACCCTGGCTTGAGAGGTTCACATCAATTTCCTAAAACTTTTCAATCATTGCAATTCACCCTATTATGATTTCATTCATAGCAGTCCTAATGTTCCAAGGCACTCTCTGAATCACCTATTTTTAAAAGGAGGGGGGGATGAATGGTAAAATCCAATTAGATTGCCTTTGCTTGCTTATAAGATAATGTAGGCCCTATCCATACATACAAAATTGTAGTTTATGTTATAGGTTAGATATGACTACTTTCCATCGACCTTGGAGACATGGATCTTTGTTGTAACTTATGCTTTACTTTTTGATGAGCTTGGCTTAGGATGTAACTGTTGATGTTTGTAGCTACGTGAGGTATCCTCACTAGCTAAGTCGACCCAGAAATAAAACAATTAATAAAGTGTAATTTATTATCCTAAACGACAAGTCGGCCTAGGCAAAATTGACAAGTCGGCCCTAGTGAAAAAGTCAACCAGAAAACCGATATAAATAAGGGTGACGTCCTCCTCATTTGCACCACTCAAGCAAGTTCGCTCAAACAAGGAGAAATTCTCTCAAGGATTGTAGAAGACTGCTTTTCTGGGGTTCTTTCTTTGGCATCATCTTTTTATGTGATCTCTCGTCACAGATCACTTTTATATCTGATGTACTTGTACGTAGTATTGAATCTCTAAATAAGAAAGGCTGGCTGGGATTTTTGGAGTTTGGGTTTTCCTAGGGTAAACTATTGTGTCTCTTGAGTTTTTGTGCATGGTTATTCTTTCAGTGATCCTTGTGTAGTTAAAGTTGAAAGAGATGAAAATTATACTGCTATATCATTAAAATCTAATAGGTTATGGGCCTACTCCACGCTTTCGCTGCAAAACTGTCGGAAACTAGGGCTTCTTGATTTTAGGGTTTCCAACCACATAATTGATTTTGAAACACCATATTGGAACTCGCCCTAGGAGGGCGCAACTATATGTGGAGGAAGATCTTCATTCATAGAAGTTTCAGTTTTGACCTAAATTTTGCAGAAACTGCAGAAATTGCAGAAATTAGGGTTTTAGTTTGTGAGTTCTGCCCACAGATCTAGAAGAAAAGGAGGGCTACTGAACTCACTCGCCCTAGGAGGGCGCATCCACCCATGGAATCAAATTTTCCAAATTCCAAATTTCATTTTGACCTAGCTCCTGCTAGGGTTTCTGCAACAAATTTCAGAAACGCCAAAAGTTTCAGGTTCAAGATGGTTGTTGGACTCAGAGTAGAAGACAGATTGGAGGGAGTTTCAAACTTCCGACCTTGGAAGAGTAGGATGCTCATGCTCCTAAATGAACATGATCTCAAGGATCATATACTCAAAGATATTCTAGAGCCAGAGGGAGCCCGAGAGAAAGCAAGACACAAGAAGAATGAAGCCATAGCCATGAGGATTTTGATGGACTTAGTGAAAGGTCATCTTGTACCTCGTATTGCAAGTCAGAACACTACGAAGAAGATGTATGATGCCTTGAAGAAACTTTATGAGAATGAGAACCCTAGCAGAATCTTGGCCCTAAAAGACCAACTTTGTCAAGTGAAGTTCATAAATGATGATTTGGTTTCTTCTTATTTCTTGAAGATTGCCCAGATCAGAGATCAGCTGGCAGTTGTTGATGAAAGTGTCCCTAATAGAGATCTTGTGTTGACATCTATGGGTGGATATCCCCCAGAATGGAAGCTATTTGTGAAAGGAATATGTGCTTGTGGTTAGTTACCCAGTTTTGATAAGTTTTGGTCAAATGTATCCAAGAGGAAACAAGGGAGCTTACTTCTACCTCAAAGGAAAAGGAAGAAGAACTAGTTCTTGCAGCTAGAATTGGAAATAAGAGAGAAAAGTCGAACAAGGGAAAGAAAGGCATCAAGTCAGTCCAAAATCCAAAGATCAAGAAGGATCTTTCTCACATTCAATGTTTCAACTGTAGAAACTATGGCCACTATGCAAAACAATGTGCCTCAAAGAAGAGAAAGCACCATGCCTCAACTGCTGATGTTGATGAAGATTCTCCACAAAAAGAGATCAACGAATGCAAAAGATGATCTTGAGGAAATTGCAAAAGATCATCGAAAGGAGTACTTCCTCTAGTACACTCTATGAGTGCACCAATGATTGCAGTATCAAGATGATGTGATTGTCATTGGTGATGTACGAAGAACCATGCTGCAGAAAGAAGATGAAGATCCGAGGACTCCTGTGATTTCTGCAAGGAGGCAGAGATCAAGAGGGAGCCATCAAAACAATAAAAGATAAGTATTTGCATTGTCATTTGAGTTATTCTTTAAATTTTTGAATGTTTAGTTTAAAGGATAACGTTCACAATAGTTATGTGTAGATATGTGATACAATTTTTCTTTTATGCATTTATGTATGACTGAGACCGATGAGAAATAGGCTCATGTAGTGCATATATCTGGTTGTGTAAGTAGCCTATAGTGCTGCACAACAACCCATGTGCCCTTGTTGGAAACTTGGAACTAGTCTAGGATGAAACCTCTTTGCTGACATACTCAGAGCAGTGCACACTCTTGCTAGTATGTTCTGGTAGAGATGGAAGGCATCCAAATAGTCACCACGTGTGTTTGGGATATGGATGGGTGTTGTGTTGAAGCATTGGCTAAGATGCTTACATAACTGTGTGAACTATTGGATTGAAATGTCAATATGATTTGATTGAATTTCATGATTATGCAATGTTGGTAACTAGTTGGCTGAACTTGACTTGTAGGAAAGATCATGTGCTATGACCTACAAGAGACTTGTTCCAAAGAACAAGTGATAGTTGTTCAACAAGAGGACAAGTGATGGATGTGAAGATCTCATTGATACTCAATATTTGAGATGGAGTAGTAGTTGGTTCAGATTAGCATCCATGATGACACCTCATATAGGTTGTTGGACTAGCCATTGAGCATCTCCAGAGGGAGTGTATGATGTAGAGGGGGTCTGCAACACAGTTCCAGAGGGAGTTTGGAGTGATATCCAGTGACATAGAGAGAGCAAGAGGCTCATTTCAGTAAACTCACAAATGGATGAGCAACAATGTCGAGTAGTGCCACTTGCAGTGGTATGCTATGGTGCATAGGGGAGCAGTCCAACTCATGTATATTCCTACAAAGGATCAGGTTGTCGACATTCTCACTAAGCCTCTTTCCAAAGTGAAGTTTGTGTACTTCTGTGATCGGCTTGGAGTAGAATGCCTCCCTTAGTGAGAGCGAGTGTTGACGGTTGCTGCATCGGTGTGACATTCTTCCCGAGACTCAAAGAATGATGTGTCCCTCCTTGGGAGGGCGATGGAGTTGATTTTCCGAAGTTCTGTGTGAACTCCTTGTCCTGTGTGGACTATGGTTATGTGTGGACGAATATGAGTTCTGTGTGAACTCCTGAGTTTTGTGTGGACTCCTTGTCTCGTGTGGACTGTGGTTCTGAATGGATTCGGCCATGTACCACCAATTGGTTGGTGCCTTGTTGTACCTGGTTAATACCAAGTTAGATATATGTTATATAGTGAACGCATTGAGTCAACACATGGTTGAGCCGAGACAAGTAAGTTGGATAACAGCTAGGCATGTGCTGAGATATCTTCGTGGTACTGTTGGTTATGGATTGAGATATACCTCAGATAATGGAGTGAAGCTGGTGGGCTTCAGAGATTCAAATTGGGCTGGTAGTGTAGCTGACAAAAAAGAGCACCTCTAGGTGTTGTTTTAGCTTGGGATCAGCTATGGTTTCTTGGTTCAACAAGAAACAGTCTTCTGTGGCACTCAATACAATAGAGGCAGAGTACATTGCAGCTAGTTCAGCTAGTAAGGAAGCAGTATAGCTTCGAAAACTGCTTGCATATTTGTATGGTCATGAGCTTGATGTGACAGTGATATTCTGTGATAACCATAGCTATGTAAAGCTCTCAGAGAACCCTATGTTCCATGACAGGTATAAACATATTGAGATTAGATATCAATACATCATAGACATAGTTTAGAAGGGAGCAGTGAAGCTCTAGTATATCTCCACATATGACCAAATTGCTGATATCCTTACCAAGCCTTTGTCCAAAGTGAAGGGCTTGGAGTGGTGGAGATTCCCTTCCTCATGAAGAGAGATTGATGACCTGTATGGTTGTTGATGAGGCCCAAGCCGATACTTGTGCACGACTCCTTTGTGGGGTGTATCCCTGTGTGGAATGGTTCTTGAGTGGAATGTTCTCATGTGTGGAGAGGACTCCTTCGTGGAGAGTATCCCTGTGTGGAATGTTCTCTCGTGTGGAGAGGACTCCTTTGTGGAGTGTATCCTTGTGTGGGATGGTTCTTGTGTCGAGGACTCCTTTGTGGAGTGTTTTCCTGTGTGGGATGGTTCTCGTATGGAATGTTCTCCTGTGTGGAGAGGACTCCTTTGTGGAATGTATCCCTGTGTGGGATTATTCCCGTGTGGAACATTCTCCTGTGTGGAGTGTATCCTTGTGTGGGATGGTTCGTGTGTGGAACATTCTCATGTGTGGAGAGGATTCCTTTGTTGAGTGGATCCCTGTGTGGGATGTTCTCCTGTGTGGAGAGTACTCTTTTGTGGAGTGTGTCCTTATGTGGGATGGTTCCTGTGTGGAATGTTCTCCTATGTGGAGAGTGATTATGTGTGGAGAATGGGCCTATAGGGGTGGACTAGTTGCAGTCATCACCGCTTTCCAGTTGTAGTGATTGGTAAATTGGAAGAAGTGTCTTCCTGGGGAGTATAGTCTCCCTTCGATTTGAGATCGATAAAGTGCTTGGAAGAAGTGTCTTCTTAGGGAATATAGCCTCCCTTCGATTTGAGATCGATAAAGTGCTTGGAAGAAGTGTCTTCTTGGGGAGTGTGGCCTCCATTCAGTTTTAGACTGATAAAGTGCATGAGGAAGTAATTCTCTTTGGTCTAGGATGACCAAGTTGATCAGGCATATAAGATATTATCTTTGGAAAGATAATGTGGTTCCAGTGGGAACAATTGTTCTGGTTAGAAGGACTTGATCATAAGAGACCTTTCTTATGATGACGAGATGTACGAGACAAGCCACGATGATAAGACGATATTCAAATGTGTTCCAACGTGATGATACCTCCCTAGCTAAGACAGAGTGTTGATGTTTGTATCTACATGATGTATCCTCACTAGCTAAGTCGGCCCATAAAGAAAATAATCAATTATGATGACGATATGTACGAGACAAGCCGCGATGATAAGACTATATCCAAATGTGTGCCAACATGATGATACCTACCTAGCTAAGACAGAGTGTTGATGTTTGTATCTACATGAATTATCCTCACTAGCTAAGTCGACCCATAAAGAAAACAATCAATAAAGTGTAATTTATTATCCTAAATGACAATTCGGCCCCAATGAAAAAGTTAGCCAGAAAACCAGTATAAATAAGGGTGATGTCCTCCTCATTTGCACCACTCAAGCAAGTTCGCTCAAGCAAGGAGAAATTCACTCAAGGGTTGTAGAAGACTGCTTTTTTGGGTTTCTTTATTTGGCATCGTCTTTTTATGTGATCTTTCTTGTCATAGATCACTTTTATATCTGATGTACTTGTACTTTGTACTGAATCTCAGAATAAGAAAGGTTGGATGGGTTTTTCCCAGGGTAAACTATTTTGTCTCTTGTGTTTCTGTGCATGGTTATTCTTTCAGTGATCCTTATGTGTGATTCTAACAGTAACTAAGTTAGCTTACTTTTAGCATATGCTTATAACATAACTACCCAATTTTATATACACAAACCAAAATGGAGGATCAAACATGGACTTTAAAGATTTATGTTCTTGTTTAAAGGAATGTGTTGAGTCACAACATCAATCATCAAAGCTTGTAAAAACCATCTCTCCGGAATAACCATCTAGAGATGATGCATTACCTACCCTTTGTAGCTTGGATCTCTTAATGTTCAAGTTAGTATTTAATTGTTGAAATTTGCTTGAAATCTTTTTGCTCAGTTCAAAACAAGCCTACATATCCTCGATTATTTTTTATCCTTGTAGTGATTGGCCTTATCTTTCTCATTGTTGCATTGAACTCATTTGTGTATTCTCAATAGTTATCTTCTTTTGGCATCATGGATAACTATATATTGATTTTTTTTTCTTTTTTCTAGGCATTCCTTCTTGTAAATTCATTTTGTCGAGATGTTTCTAAGGGAGTTTGCTTGGAGCAAATTCTGCGATCTTGATGATGTTATCACTTTCAATTGATGAATCATGCAATGTGACTTTTCTTTGATTCCTTGAATTGCCTTTGAGGTGAGTTGTTAGTGTTTCATTTATTTGAAATTGTACACTTGACATACTCCATTCCAATAATTTTGTGTTTTTCTTTTCATCTCTAAAATTCACATTTATGTTTGTGGCAAGATGTTCAAGTTGTTTCAAATTTAGAATACATCATTATCGTTATCATGATCCATTATCTTGATGAGTTCAAAATATTCATAGGTCTTGACCCCATGAAGATCAACTTCAATCCGTTATAGCATTTTGATCGAAAAAATATGTCCTTAGTTGGCCTATTGCAACTAGATTGAGGAGTAGACCATGCTTGTCTATCCCATGAACTTCTAGGGTTTCTTTGGCAAGATGTTCACATTTAATTCGAGATGGAGCATGACTTCATATTGCAATTGGATTGAGGAGTAGACCATGCTCTTCTATGCCATGAAATCCTAGGGTTTCTTTGGCAAGATGTTCACATTTGATATGAGATGGAGCATAAGCTTCTTGCACCTCATATTCTCCAATTAGTGCATTCAATTGAAATTATTTTCCTGACCTTTTTATTTGCACGTGACATAGGGCTTTATTGACTATTTGTACGAGTGATTCTAGTTACCACACAAGTACCCCCTTTAGATTGGCAACTTCTTGGTCATCCTCCAATATTTGTAGGAATTTCTGCAACCATCCATTGAATTCATCTTCTATGCATTGTACTGACATGATCTAGCCTTTGTTTAATGAGTAGGCTATAAGCATTGTTTTTTCTACCTTTGCAAACTTTGCATCTCCTGTGTAGACAACCTCCCACATCACCTCGATTACATTGCGCAATAGCGCTTTTGCTAATTTGCATCAAACGTGTGTGCCTTCTATCGAGCCCTATGGGTAGGCCCCTAATCTATGAACCCCATATCTACTCCTATCTTGGTCATGCCATGGGTGATGATGGTTATGCTTGTATATACACGACCCACTAGATCTCCCTAAGGGTCCTTGGCTCAAAATTGACTGAGTTCATCCCATGTTTCCTTCTGTCCCATGCCTCCCATTTCTCAATTTGATTTGGACAATCTTCATCATTATTCTAAATGTTTTTCTATTGGCCATACTGAGGATGATGCTATGTTAAGCTATGTTATCTTGGTTACAGTTCTACCTTCTATCTGTAGCCTTGGTAAACTCTACCACAGATAGGCACGACAATTCTTTGTTTGGTGAGTGTTGGTCTTGTAAAATTTGTAATGTACAAATGTTACAGTGCTACTATATTTTTGTGGTAGCGGTTAATGGTTAGGATCATGACCTAGATTTCGACATATCTTGTATATCCCCCCTTTTGCCTTGCCAACAAAAAAATTCACAATCCTTTCTGCGGATTGTGAACTTGGTTCGCAAATTCACGGTCCTTTGCCTAATAAACTCTACTGCAAATAGGCTCTTTTTGGAGTGCTTGGTGAGCGTGAACAATGCAAGGCAATCCTTTGTGCGATGAGTGTTGGTCCTGCAAAATTTGTAATGTACAAATGTTGTAGTGCTACTATATTTTTGCGGTAGCGGTTACTGGTTAGGACCATGACCTAGATTTTGACATATCTTGTATATCCCCCATCTACTTGCCCACAAACAAATTCACAATAACAGTGGTATATCTCTGGAACATGGGTCAAATTTTTTGTAGATGGCCTTTTGTCTTGCAGAATGTGCACCACATCACCTCCTTTCCCTTTGCTTTCCATTTACTAGCTCTTGAATCTGCTTAGATAAAGTTGTCAGTTGATTAGTGGAGTTGTGCCAACCCTTAGGCTAATCTTGGAATCAATGCTTCAAACAATTAATTTTAAAGCTTCACGTTGTGTCAAAAATGGTTATTGTTGCAATGATGCCCACATATAAGGTATTAATGTGTCAATAAACCTTTTTGTTTATGTTGTGCCATCATGGTGTCCTATCATACCACCCCACCATGCAAGGATTACACTTAGTCTCCAGGAGGCATTATAACATTCCCCATTTCACAATCAACATCTTTATCGAGAGAGGGATTTCCTCTATTAGTCTTTAGTGTGGTCCTTGAAAACCTCTAGCGTGTTTGTTGAAAACTAATGGCATTTTGTTGCAAGTCAAAATCATAGCTTTCAACAAAACCTTTATACCAAAAATCAACCACTTCGTTCAACTTATGTTCATATCATTGGATCTTTAGCAAGTTCTATACGATTGCTCTATTCTTGTCCATGGAATCGAACATCGATGCTTCTTCGTGATTCTTTCTAGTGATTTGTGCAAAATTATCAGGAAAACAACTTATAAAATCTCATGTAGGCACTCGAACAAGTACTTAAATCTTGCAACATCTTCTTTTACAAATGCACTTTCTTGAATTCTTTGTTCTCACGAATCTTGAATCTCGACATTCACTAGCTGCCACTAAACATCATCTTCACTTTGCATTTGTTAAGGTCCCAACTTTGGAAACATATTGTTGGATCTATGATGGACCTAGGTTCTGCAAAAGATGTCCAACATATGTTCGATGTAGAGTACAAAAAAATATTCAAACTTTCGAAGGAAGGTCTTGCCATGGGATATTTGTCATGTGAATAATTTGTAGAGTATTAAATATTTAGTGGTAGTGCTGAATTCATCACTCCTTTAATCACATTCATTTAAACTACTAGAATTTCTAGCATTCATAGTAAAGATGATGTAAACATCATCATAGACACGAGTAGAACAATCTTCCACTGTATTCCCACTATAAACATTATTACATCTCTTAACAACTTGAACCTAACTCTCAAGGCCATTACATAACAATTCTCATATAAATCGGATGCAGAGGTGCTTATAGAGGATCCCAAAATATACCGAATATTTTACCCACTGTGCTATAGTTGTATCGAATTTTTGCATCTTTAGAAGAATGTGTAGAGGGTTGAAGAGATTGGGCATGGAGGGTTTAT
The DNA here is from genome assembly GCA_027924585.1 of Larix kaempferi. Lineage (NCBI taxonomy): Eukaryota > Viridiplantae > Streptophyta > Pinopsida > Pinales > Pinaceae > Larix > Larix kaempferi. The sequence continues at coordinate 7,678,206 of BSBM01000576.1, forward strand.
GAGGATATAGTTGTCTTCTAGTACTTCTCTATGCCAATCCTTGGTCAAAAGTGGACCACACCAAGTGCCAAACATTATTTTAAATTGCTAGATCTTACTTTTTTATATTGGTTTCTCACTTCACATATTTCTTTGTTTTTGTTTGAACATTTTTAGATTATTCTTTTATATTTTATAACCAGAACGAGTGGAGAAATTTCGTATTAAACCGATCTAGGAGAATCAATCAATACATGATAGTGCATGTTCAAAATATGCAAAAAATTGGACAACAACAATACATAATTTCTCCTCCTTATACCTCCTCCATAAGTCTATGCCTATCACCTTCACAAATAATGACAACTATAGATCTAGAGAAACTGACCTAACTAGCACAAGTAAACATTATAAACAACATACATTTAAAAGGACTCGTCGCCACTTTGGCCTTTTTCCTGCTAGTCTTTGTTTGAGTCACTAGAGTTGGAAATTTAGATTGCATCGATGCCCGACTGTTGAACTATGTCCTCTTCTATATGCCTGGAGCCCACTGATTGAACCTTTGCAGAATGAGAATCTTTAGACATCCATATGATGTTAAATGCATCTCAGAATCGTTGACTAACTTGGCAATTTGCCTTGTTTTGCAACAATGTTCTCTATAATCCATTGTATTTCATCTTGTAAAGCCATATAAGATTTAATGTTGTCAATAGTCCCTTGCAGACTCTCAATCCTTGAAATTAGGAGGCTCATCATCCTCATAATCTTCCTGATGTCTCCCTATTCATCCTCTCCCATGTCACCCCATCCTACGAGACTATCCATGCCCACATTCAAAATCATTAGTGTAGAGTAGGGCCCTTCCCAAGAAGATAAACCCCTTTTTCGACTATGAGCTATCTCCAAATCCATATAAAAATCATAGAGTCAATTCCTTTTGTTCATTGGAGTCCAAAAGGATCCCACCCCTCGCACTTGGCACTCTAAACTTTGTTTTTGTTAACTTACAGAAGGATTGTTAAATTAAAATTGATGTAAACTTGCTTTTGATGTTTCGAAAGAGCTTAGAGAAAATATTTGGTCAAACTAGTCTCTGTGGCATCCATTCTATCGAGAATGGTGGTGTACCGCAAAGACCAATATGCATGGATATTTCTTACTATTCCTGTCTTCATCTAATCATGGCTTGCTACATTTTTGTTTTATTATTATTATTTGATCCAACATAATGCACATCACATGAAACCCTCTAGATACTTCCTTTCATTTCGAGGATGGTGTCGTCTTAAACCATTCAGTTGTAGTTTTCGCAACTCAACCCAATAGAGGCATCGAGTGAGGCCCACAATATTCATGCACTTGACCCCATGACTCCTTGCTTACAATCCATAGCACTCAATCACTTAAATGCGTAACTTGTTACACTAGGTTGGGCTAAATTTACATATCTTGTAGCTTGTTGGTGTGGGTGTTTATGATTAATCAATAATCCTTGAGAACAAATGGATGGTTGTGAAGGTGTTCCCACTTGCCTCTTTAAAATATAAAACTTAATTAGAAGTTGCACTTGTCCAATAGTTGCAATGCCTATTTTGTTTGGCTATATAATTTTCTCTCAACATTTGCATACTTGAACTCGGAGATGAACTCTAGTGGTGGCCTTACCAATTTCATAAAACACAATAATTAAGGTTGGAAGTAACTTTCCCTTGTCTTATTTCATGTACACTAATTCATACATCATAGTTTTGCGCTCCATCATTTTGTGGTAACTACGCAAAACTAGATTTCTTACAAACACTTATTTCTGTAAAAGATTGATCATACCCCGTCTCTAGAAACATGAGAGAGATATGTATTCATTTTTAAGCATGATTAAATAATGTTAAGCATAATTAAATTGTAGATTATCGTGATACTAACATTAGGGGAGAGAGAGCTATTGAGACTCATTGGTGTTTAAAATGAGATCCCATCACAATTTTTTTGAAATCAAGGTAATACAAATAATTTACATACATTCTTTTTGTAGTGTGTTCCCATAATTTGTATAAATGTAAGTCGAGTAAATCGAGTGTGATGGAAAGTATGGAAAGATTCCCTTGTATTTCAACGAGTATGTTGCTTGCTTGTTTGTGATTATCTTATGATGATATACACATTTTATTATCTTCAACTAAAATACCTTATTATGTGTTAATAGATTTGTTAATACGTTATTTGCTAATTTGTGTTCATTGCGCTTTCTCATTTTCCCCATTGTCCATATCTTTTCAATCTTGAAATGGTATATGTTCAATCTTCAATGTTTTCATGAAAGCCATAATCCCAATAATATAAAGGTAGAGGTTTAATTTATGACAAACATGATCTTGATGAGTGATCAAATTCCATTTTCGTGAACTTGTATTTGCATTTGAATTGGAAAAGTAACATAATGTCTTGGATTATTTGTAGATGAACTTGAAGGAGGGTTTACGCATGCCCATTTTTTTTTGGCTACAAGGTACCTGGTTTGTTTTAAATAGGCAAGGATGATGTGGCAAAGAAATTTCTCAAAAGCAAAGTCCATGCATCACTTTGTAGTGAACACAAAAATAACAAAAAGGCATCAAATGAGAATTATTTTGCTTTGAAATCATTGAATGCATACCTTTTTTAAGGCAGTTTTATTTTTTATCATCATTTGATAATTTTTGCAAGATTTTTCATTTTCCTTTGAAATAATTGAATGCATAGTTTTTTTAGGCATATTTATTTTTATATATCATCATTTGATAATTTCTACAAGATTTTTTGAATGCATCTTGTAAAATCCATGTAGTTTTTTTTAATGCATATTGTAAAATGCATTTTTAAAGTGCACGTACGAGTACGAGTATGCACACGCATATCTTAGAAAATTCTACAAGGTTTCATGTAAAATCAACATAATTCATGTAGATCCTTTGGATATAGTGTATATGTTTTATGTTTTGGATCATATTTTCGACAATTTTCTATGGCTGAAATTTTGCTAGAATTGTTGGAATTGCATAATTTGGGTGCTCAAGGTGCAATGAAGAATATAATTTGAACAATGAAAAATGGTGATATTAGGAAAGATTTTATCATCAGCTTCCCACAATAGATCATTGGAAACTGCTTATTTTATTTTAAAATGTATATCATGATTTTTCTTGGAAGTAATTGAACTCATTAAAATTAAGTGTTAATAATGTTATAAATAATTGAATTTTTTATGAGTTTTTATTTTGAAATAATTAATGAATACTAATACTACTAAAAATGAGTTTTTATTTTAAAATAATTAATGAAAATTGTCAGTTTGTATAGTTTTATATTAATAATTAAATTAAGTAAGACTTTTTATTTTAAAATAATTAATGAAGATTTTCAATTTGTATAGTTTTATATTAATAATTAAATTAATTAAGTTTTACTTTTTTGAATTTTTATTTTAAAATAATTAATGAAAATTGTCAATTTGTATAGTTTTATATTAATAATTAAATTAAGTAAGATTTTTTATTTTAAAATAATTAATGAAAATTTTCAATTTGTATAGTTTTATATTAATAATTAAATTAATTAAGTTTTACTTTTTTGAATGATTATTGTTGCTTTTTCAAAATTTAAATAGAATTTTTATTTTTATTTTTTATAATCATTATCCTTTCATTCATTTCTATAATAAAATGATAGAGCTTTGTTTTTTTGTTATTATTCTATTTTTATTTTTTATAATCATATCCTTTCATTTCTAATAAAATGATATAACTTTGTTTTTTCTGTTATTTTTTAAGCATATTGTTGCAACAAAATGGTATAGTTTATTTTTATTTTGGCATCTTCGTAAGCCATGTTTTCATTGCTTTAAAATATTGTTTATTTATTAAAAACTAATTGAAATAATATAGGGAATATATTTACATTTTAATAGCATTTTAAATGTACATTTTTTACAAGACATTTATAATGAAAATTGTTTCACAAAATATAATTGAGATTAATGGAAAGTATTATTATGAAAACTTTTCACAAAATATAATTGAGATTAATAGAAAGTATCATTGTTTTAGGTATTTTTACAAAATATAATTGAGATTAATGGAAAGTATCATTATTGCTTTAGCTTCTTCAAGTGCATTGTTTGCTTGTTATGATCTTAGATTCTCAAGCCCCATTTCTCAATTATTTTTTACAAGACATTTATAATGAAAATTGTTTCACAAAATATAATTGAGATTAATGGAAAATATCATTGCTTTAGGTATTTTTACAAAATATAATTGAGATTAATGGAAAGTATCATTGCTTTAGCTTCTTCAAGTGCATTGCTTGCTTGTTATGATCTTAGATTCTCAAGCTCCATTTTTCAATTATACCACTTGTGATCCCATGCTTTGAACACTTGAGATTATTATGATGGGACTAGTGACTATTGGGCATGAATTAAGGCCTCAACTTGTATTTATGCATGATTTCCAAGCGTTCGCCACATGATCAAGCTTGAAATGCATTGTGGAGTAAATCAAAGAATGTTGAGAATTTCATAGATATAAACTTAGGGGTTTGGATGATACGAAACCACCCATTCTTTTCCATAAATATTTCACCTAGTGCCATATTTAGAGCGTTTGCATGAAAATTAAGTTCTCGTAGGATGTGAAAGAACATTAGACTTTCAAATTCGCAAATCGACGGAGGATCTAAAGAAAAGAAAGTCATGGGAGACTGCATCCAGTCAGAGGAAGCAACTGAACAGGGCCATTCCTGTGTTCAAGTCTCAAGCCAAGCCAATTTATATGAACGATATTGTTCCTTCCAGCAGATTTGGTCAAACCACCTCCCTGGCCGTGATGTTTAATGTTATGCAAAAGAGCAAAGTCGAGTGTGCCATATCTTCCTTCGGTATATCACAGCCGTATAGCAGGGTTGCTCTGTCGAGGCCAAATTTATGGTTTATTTTTTCTTGAATATGTGTTCGATCTACCATGGATTAACAAATAGCAACATATAGAGTCTTACTCTCTGAGCATATTTTTGCATTGAATGGATGTAATCTTACAAAGTCTTGAATTGCTTTGATAGCTGTTATTTCACGATGCTAATACAAAACTTCCAACAATGACTATAAAATTGAACCTAGTGAAGGCTTATGTTAGGATTTGTTGGTTATATGTCAAATTTTTGGTAATTCTTGTTACTTTCTCTCTTAATATGGTCAATTGGTTAAATATTATAAGCAAGGTCAAAACCAAATCCCATAAGTGGGGAGCCCATTAGCTAAATCCAGTAGACATAAGCCACTAGATCCTAACATAATACTCGGAACAAAACCTGTACACAAGCATAGCTTAAACTCGTACATTAAGCACATTGAGCTTCCAAACTTGAACCTCAAGGGTCATCCTTAAACTTGCCCTCTGCATAATCTGCCATGCCTTGCCCTAAAAAAGCCTTCACATTCTATGTCATGTCCCAAATTTGGTATTGGGTCACAATGGCCTAATCACATTGGCCCTATTCATTAGAGTTTGTCAAATTGATGCTAAAGGTCAAATAATTGCCAAGGAGGAAAATTACTAGTTTCCTAGGTTTGGGGTGGAAGCTTTGGGATTTGGAATAATGGGGATAATAAATGATGTTTGAACATTAGAATGGCATAAATATTTAATAAAGGAGCTAAATAAATATATACAAGTGAAAATCAAAGTGGCATTTCATCATGAAGACACATGGAGGAAGTGGGACCCACATATGGCTAGATTTCCCCACTACACTTGGCATCATTCTATCACCAATTCGAATTCAAGGTGAATGGTAACATACTTGGGGGAGTCCAAAAGGTATTATTCATTGCATGACTCATCCAAGGTCGAAATATAGAGGAAGAGTAACTCCCATGGAAGAGGAAGAGGCAATTTGGAGCTAGTGAGACACTTGGGCTAGATTCCCTAGCTCTATGACAACAATGATGAAGATGCTATGACACCTATGACACAAATCAGACCTGAAGGCTGACATATGACATATATGACATGTCAGGGCTAAAAATAGACTCCAAGAGGGCGCTCAAGGGTGTTAGGGCAGCTAAGATGCTTCCACATGTGATTTGGTGGAAGTGGGAGACTAGGAATTGTTGTACAAGTGGCGTTCTTTGGAATCTCTTCCCAACATGAGTTGGCATGAGTCTCTTGGAATGAATTCGACCCATGGAGGACATTAGAAGTTTATAAATGTCAATAACAAAGAATGAAACCAGCTTTTGATCATTTGTAGAATTTGCAATTGCATTTGTGAAGAGGGAGAGCTAGTGGATGACTAGTTTCTTGCCTTAGCCAATTTCGAGGGTGAAAGATTCCCATCCAAGTTGGTAATTGGAAAGGCCATTCAGACCTTTCATTTGGAGCTTTAATGGAGTCTTTATTTGCAGGTGTAAGCTACAGGGCATCTCATGGTTTCTTCTATTGCAGCTCACTCCTTCAACCATTTCCAGTTTTGATGGCATATTCTTGATCCTTGAGGGAGGGCGTTTTTGGTGAGCTATTGTACTCTTTGGGGAAGCTTCTAATGCCCCATTTCTTTTTTAATATGAAGTAAATACTATGTTCTTCATCTCCAAAAAGTTTCAGGTCGAAATTCCAAGTAGAAATGTATAAATCTCATTTTTAATGGAAGAACAATGCCATTTCCCCACTACCTTGTTGTGAGCCAATGTATTGATGATGATTTCGAATTAATGGATGATTCTCTGATATATTTTTGATCAATATACTGCCATGGATGTCTTATACAAGTTTCATGTACTTTACTTGAGCATTTGAAGCATTTTTACTCAGTTTAGTTGTATTGGGAGGTGAAATAGTGCCATTTCCCCAAGGGTCGAATTGGGGATTTTTGCAGTTGAATGGGAGAGGGTGAGAACAGTTGTAATAATCCATTAATGGTTCATATGAGACTTTAATAACATACTTAACACATTACATACCTCTGTTCATAAATTTGAGTGGGTTTGGAGGCATTTGGGAAGCCATTTTCATTGTTTACCCCAGGGGGATTTGAACCCCAAATTACTAGTAAAATTGCATAATTGGTCCAGAATATTAAGAGAGTTTGCAGAGGTATTTTGGTGGCCATATGTCATCCATAAACATCATATTCAAGTTCTAATATCATTAATACACCTTCCTTGAATATTTGAAGGCATTTGGAGTCAATTTGAGACCTAGAGACCAATACTAGTCAAAGGAAAATCACTAGTAAAGTTACCTACATTGATCAGAATCGAAAGGGGATTTGAAGAAGTATTTTAAAGGTCAAAAGGCATCCCTGAAACACATATTTATGTTCTAATATCATTCATACACCTTCTCAGAAGATTTGGGATCATTTGGGGCAAATTTGGGACCTAGAGATCAAAACTAGTCAAAGGTCGAACAAGGGAAAAAAAGTGGAAAATTGCAATTTTAATAAAATTCCTAATAAGGGACATTACAATGGTATCAGAGCATGGTCCTTGCACCTGTGTATTAGGTACATACATTCAAGAATAATTGGCAGCCATGTCTTACTATTATGATGAATCATATGAGTACAATTCTTATGAGGAATATGCAGATGCTTATGAGCAATATGAAGCAGAATGTGAGTGGTATGAGGAAGAGGTGCCATCATGCAACACTTATTACAATTTCAAGAGAAATGAAGATTATTCTTATGAATTTAGATCTGATGAATATGAGTGTGTCACACCAACCAAGGATAATTCTATGAGCGAGTTCCAAAGATGGAGAGAAAAATATAAAACCTTGCCCCAACAATATCAAAAATATCAAGAATATCTTGCTTCGAGCAAAAATACAAAAAATGCCATGTCTTTTGAGTACTATGCTGAACATGTTTTTGAAAATAGGCCCAAAAATGAAGATGTGGAGTTAGTGAAGAAAGGTTTATGCCCTTCTTGTGAAAACCCTTGGAGTGAGTATCATATATGTGTGCATGAAATGATGTCCTCCTTGAGGAGAGCTTTTGAGATTTATTCAAGAAGAGATTCCAAATATACTGATCCTAAGGAAGACAAGGGGAAAAATGCATCAGCTTGCTTTAAAGAGCAAAATGAAGAGACATCACAAGAGCATGAAGAAGATTCTGTTGAAAATATGGAAGACCATTTCGAGACACCTTCTAGCTTAGACATGAACCAAAGAGCATCTACTGATGGATGCTTAAACTATGAAGGAGTACCTACTGATGGGTGCTCACACCTCTATGTTGGTGACATAGAGATCACTTTTGAAAGTGTTTCTACAAGTACAAGTTTCATTAAGCATGATAATGAAGACCTTGTAGCAGTTGAAGAAGAACCAAGATCAACTTCCCCATCACCACTTGAGCTTCATGAAGTTGGTCCAAGAAAAAATGAAGAATATGAGGAGGTTCATTTGCAAGAACCTCATTTTCTTGAAGGGTCCTTAAAGATGAATGAAAAGAAGATCCAAGAGTCCCTCAGCATTCTCCATGACACTCAAGCATTGGTGTCAAATTCTTGTTGGAGAGCTACTTCATTGGAGGAAACATCCTTCCTTGAAGACATGGAGAAGATTCAAAGAGCAATGTGCCACATCAAAGGTAATTTCATGTCTTTGCTTTTTGATAGAAACCATTTGTTTGAGCTTAATGAATTGTTACATGATGCATACTTGAAGAATAATGAGGATAATCATAAGCTCACAATTCAAAATGAGCAACTCCTTGAAAAGTTGCAAGATACTTGTTTTTCCTCCTATGTTTCAGATTGTCAAATGGTAGATTGTTTGGAGGATTCTCATGACATGGTGGATCATGAGAAATGTGTAAATTTGAATGTGCTTAATGTGTTTGAAGATGAACTTGAAGAGATCCAAACACTTGATGTGGTGGAAGAGGAACTTGAATTGTCTCTTGATGAAGCTTATGCAATTTTTAAAGAAGAGCATGATTCCTCTACATTGGAACCAATCTATGACAAAGGTTTCCCACTTTTGAAGGAGCTGCGTGATACTACCCACATGGATCCTTCCCATGATGAAACTTCTGCACTTTTTGATCATTTGGGTGATTTAGTTCATTCTCCTACATCCTACAATTCCATGTTTTGCAACATTAGTCTCAATGAAGTATGGGTGAAAGGGTTCTTTTTGATGGTGCCACATGAGGAGTATGGAACTCCTAGATTTAACTTTCATGATGACATGGTTGGAGCACATTCTTATTCACATTTGCAGCAGCATAATTTTTCACTTTATGATGGTTCACATCTACATGGATGCACCTATGATATGGATTTGAGTCACTTGAAGACTCATGGTTTTTCTTGCTCAACACTGGGTTCATTCGATGTTAGAGGAACTTCATCCAACACTTGGGTGAATAGATTTATGATGGGAGAACATTTTTGTTGGCAGCCACATACTTTGTTACATCTTTATGATTCTCACATTCATGGATGTATGGGTGAGACTTCTTTGAGTCATTTGAAGTCTCCTTGTTTTTTCTGCTCATTATTTGGTTCAGATTTTAGTGGAGATTCTTCATTCACTTCTTGGATGAAAGAATACATGGTTGAATATTTTGATGCATATCACATCATTTTGGAGCAGCATTATAGGACATGGGATCCTCACCTATGTCATTGGAGCAGATTTGATTGGTCACTTGAAGATTGTATGCACTTGGAAAATCGTGGTCTACTTGCTTGGAGGTACAAGCACTTTCATGATTCTTTGATGAAGCACCTCCTTGATGTACATTTTCATTATGTAGTTATGTACTTTGATGATATATATTTTGTACTCATGATGTTTGGAAGAATGCATACAAGAAAATGGGATCCAGGAATCATCTTATCTGATGGTATGGGTTGGAGAGCACTCTTCATTGTTGGGGTGCAATACAAGCAATGGGATCCTGGAATAATTTTTATCTCATTGGTTTCAAATTTTTTGGGGAAACAAGCAGTATGGGATATGGATTTCCCCACTTAATAAAGTGATTTTTATCAGAGTAGTGCAGCAGCAAGCATGGTGGTTCCTCTCTAAAATCTTCATGGAAACTCAAAGACTCAAGGTTGGGCAATTCAATGGCAACTTCAAAGAATTATACAGAAAGCAGGTTCTTCAACACCCATGTTTAAAATTGCTTGAGGACAAGCAATATTGGGAAGGGAGGATTTGTCATGTCCCAAATTTGGTATTGGGTCACAATGGCCTAATCACATTGGCCCTATTCATTAGAGTTTGTCAAATTGATGCTAAAGGTCAAATAATTGCCAAGGAGGAAAATTACTAGTTTCCTAGGTTTGGGGTGGAAGCTTTGGGATTTGGAATAATGGGGATAATAAATGATGTTTGAACATTAGAATGGCATAAATATTTAATAAAGGAGCTAAATAAATATATACAAGTGAAAATCAAAGTGGCATTTCATCATGAAGACACATGGAGGAAGTGGGACCCACATATGGCTAGATTTCCCCACTACACTTGGCATCATTCTCTCACCAATTCGAATTCAAGGTGAATGGTAACATACTTGGGGGATTCCAAAAGGTATTATTCATTGCATGACTCATCCAAGGTCGAAATATAGAGGAAGAGTAACTCCCATGGAAGAGGAAGAGGCAATTTGGAGCTAGTGAGACACTTGGGCTAGATTCCCTAGCTCTATGACAACAATGATGAAGATGCTATGACACCTATGACAAAAATCAGACCTGAAGGCTGACATATGACATATATGACATGTCAGGGCTAAAAATAGACTCCAAGAGGGCGCTCAAGGGTGTTAGGGCAGCTAAGATGCTTCCACATGTGATTTGGTGGAAGTGGGAGACTAGGAATTGTTGTACAAGTGGCGTTCTTTGGAATCTCTTCCCAACATGAGTTGGCATGAGTCTCTTGGAATGAATTCGACCCATGGAGGACATTAGAAGTTTATAAATGTCAATAACAAAGAATGAAACCAGCTTTTGATCATTTGTAGAATTTGCAATTGCATTTGTGAAGAGGGAGAGCTAGTGGATGACTAGTTTCTTGCCTTAGCCAATTTCGAGGGTGAAAGATTCCCATCCAAGTTGGTAATTGGAAAGGCCATTCAGACCTTTCATTTGGAGCTTTAATGGAGTCTTTATTTGCAGGTGTAAGCTACAGGGCATCTCATGGTTTCTTCTATTGCAGCTCACTCCTTCAACCATTTCCAGTTTTGATGGCATATTCTTGATCCTTGAGGGAGGGCGTTTTTGGTGAGCTATTGTACTCTTTGGGGAAGCTTCTAATGCCCCATTTCTTTTTTAATATGAAGTAAATACTCTGTTCTTCATCTCCAAAAAGTTTCAGGTCGAAATTCCAAGTAGAAATGTATAAATCTCATTTTTAATGGAAGAACAATGCCATTTCCCCACTACCTTGTTGTGAGCCAATGTATTGATGATGATTTCGAATTAATGGATGATTCTCTGATATATTTTTGATCAATATACTGCCATGGATATCTTATACAAGTTTCATGTACTTTACTTGAGCATTTGAAGCATTTTTACTCAGTTTAGTTGTATTGGGAGGTGAAATAGTGCCATTTCCCCAAGGGTCGAATTGGGGATTTTTGCAGTTGAATGGGAGAGGGTGAGAACAGTTGTAATAATCCATTAATGGTTCATATGAGACTTTAATAACATACTTAACACATTACATACCTCTGTTCATAAATTTGAGTGGGTTTGGAGGCATTTGGGAAGCCATTTTCATTGTTTACCCCAGGGGGATTTGAACCCCAAATTACTAGTAAAATTGCATAATTGGTCCAGAATATTAAGAGAGTTTGCAGAGGTATTTTGGTGGCCATATGTCATCCATAAACATCATATTCAAGTTCTAATATCATTAATACACCTTCCTTGAATATTTGAAGGCATTTGGAGTCAATTTGAGACCTAGAGACCAATACTAGTCAAAGGAAAATCACTAGTAAAGTTACCTACATTGATCAGAATCGAAAGGGGATTTGAAGAAGTATTTTAAAGGTCCAAAGGCATCCCTGAAACACATATTTATGTTCTAATATCATTCATACACCTTCTCAGAAGATTTGGGATCATTTGGGGCAAATTTGGGACCTAGAGATCAAAACTAGTCAAAGGTCGAACAAGGGAAAAAAAGTGGAAAATTGCAATTTTAATAAAATTCCTAATAAGGGACATTACATTCTAAAACAATCCAGGGGTCTAAGTATATCACGTCTCATGGGTTTGGGTGGAACTCGAATCATCAACCATACTAGCCAGCGCCAATTCACTGTTCAAGGTTTGGTTGGTGACTCCGTATGTGAATGTGGGTTTCCATATACATAATACGCCTCTTATCCTCGGGACGCACCATTTGTTCAAAGCATCCATGAGCTTTTTCCTTCCTCTTGAGAGCCCTTGGCATGTGAGTTTGTCTTGGACCAAAAGCAATTTTTCTCACAATGACCTTGCTGTGAACCATAGCAAATGAAGGGGCCCGAATATGAGCTCTATCCCAATGTAAATTGGCAAAACCATCTTGACGAATTAGTTTATGCTTGTTTTTTAAAGACATCGGCCACATCATTATGCAAACACCCTTAGAGCAGTGGCGAGGATACATTTCCATCACCATGAATACACGTGTTGTGGAGAGGATAGTTAGAAGACCGGACTAGTGATTCTTGGTTCCCTCAAGCGAGAAGAAGCCACCAGATCCTAACATAATGTTGAGAACAAAACGCATACACCAGCACAAGTTGGGAAGGACACGTGTCGTCATGCATGGTCTACCCCACGATCATGGCTCGTGGCGAGAGAAGTGACACACTCGTCGTGGGGACATTCAATCTGAAATTAAAAAAACTATAATACTCCTTTTATATTATATATTAAAGATTATAAAATATATAAAAATGTCAATAAATATATAATAAGATGAAAAAAAAGATTGATGGAATTTAAAATATATGTAAAGGTTTTTTATTATAGAAATAATTCTTATATTTGTAAGGTCCATATTTACAATTAGACTTGGTGTGAACCTGGGGTCTCCACGTTAATAAAATTCTATAGACCACATTCTATATATATGAGATCCCCTTGTTTGTGGGATAAGGGACGCAAATGCTAAAGTCTACAAAGGTAAACAAATGTGAGGTATACATATCCCACTCCCCTTTGGATTTGAATGTGTGACCTCCTAAGAGGAAAACACAATCTTAATCGTTAGGAAAATATTCAATTTCAAATTTAAGGAAAACATTAACATTTATTTCATATTAAACAATTTCAAATCAACCAATATATATATATATATATACAATAACATTATAATAATAAAATATTATATAAATTAAAAAATGCATTTAAATAATACACTCCACCTACAATCAACAATAACAAAAATAAAAATGTGGAAAAATATATATATTTAAAAAGTACAAAATATATAATAAGATTAACAATATATATATATAAAGTACAAAATATATAATAAGATAAAAGAATGGGTTTTTTTAAATCTGACGTGAAAATGTATATATTAAAAATTATAAAATATATAATAAGATGAAAAATGGTTAGATTATTAAAACATTATTTATCAGTTTATTATAAACTATTTTCTTAAAACAAATAAATATATTTTAACATTGGGTATTCACATATATATTGTATAATATATAACATAGCATAGTATAAAAAAATACATATACAAGGATCCACACAAACATAAACTTATCAAAAACATGGACACAATTTTACAAACACAAACATATAAAATTGCATACCAAAAAACATGGATAGAGATTAAAAAATACAACAAATATATAAAATTGCATTAAAAACATTATTTCATTTAGTAAGCATAAAAATAATCTCGTCTAATAAATAATTACAAATTTGATTACACAAATAATACAATCCAACATTCAATTTCAAATTTAAAAAAACAATAAGATTAATTTTATATTAAATAATTCCAAATCAACGAAAACAAATACAACAAACATAATAAATATAAATAATAACATTATAATGAGTTAGCAAAATAAAAATATGAATTGAATTTGGGTTGCCTAGGCGCACACCTTAACCAAATGAGTTAGCAAAAATTGATATTCTAAATACCATAATTAGAATAAATATATTTTTAAATTTTTATTCTTTATTTTTCTAATATTATAATATATTTAAATTTTTAAATTTAATTTAAATTCATTGATATAATTTTAAAAATCAAATATTAATCTATATATATTTTATTTTATCAATTGGCTTTGGGGGAATTCGCTCAATGAACTCAGGATTGGGTTGACCAAGGTAAGGGAGAAGGTAACTTTCCCAGCTTCGGAAAAAAAATAAAAATATTTTATTTAATCAAATACATATTATAGTTTTAAAAATAAAGTGAAGTGCTAAAAAACTAAAATATAGATTAATAAACTACATAAGATTTAAATATAAAATTAAGTTTCAAAATTAAAATTTAGATTATGAATCTAATTATGCTTAATTTAATTTGTATTCATTAATTTAATTTTTAAAACCAAATATATATTATAGTTTTAAAAATAAAATTAACTAGAAAAATAAACTACAATATAACTTATTAAACTAAATAAGTTTTAAAAATAATTTTAAATTTCAAAATAAATTTAGATTATTAAACTCCGTAAGTTTCAAAATTAAATTTAAATTTTATAATAAATCGAAAACTTTGAACTCGGATAAGCTAGGCACATTAATCTATTATCTTCTCCTATTAGCGCACCTTAGAACGCAAGCAAATGAGTTTCAAAATACTAGGCAAAAGTTTCACAAGATCATTTGGATTATTAAACTCCATAAATTTCAAAATTTAAATTTAAATATTACGATAAAAATAAAACTTTGAAATATTATGATATGCTAAAAATTAAATTTAAAGATTACAAACATAATAAATATCATAACATAAATTATTATTCTATTATAATAATTTAATTTAATGTATAATAATTTAATTTTTTAATTTTTTTTAATTTAATATATAATAATTATTTTTTAATAAATATATTATTTAATGCATTAAAAAACGAATTATATATTTAAGAGATTTTCTTAGTTTTGAAATTTTAGAGATTTATTATATTAAAAGTTAAAAGTTAATTTTATTATATTTATGATGTTATTTAATTTATTAAAAGTTAAATAAGATAGATTTTTTTGGAAACCCACACGTCAAATGAGCTAACAAAAATTGACATTTTAAATATCATAATTAGAGTATATATTTTTAAATTTTTATTATTAGAGTAAATATATTTATTAAATTTTAAATTTTAAAAATCAAATATTTTTAAACATTGTGTAATTTATTAACCAATATTTTGGTTTATCAAATATATTTTATAGTTTTAAAAATAAAATTAAATACTTAAAAACTAAAATATAGATTAATAAACTACACAAGGTTTAAATATAAAATTAAGATTCAAAATTAAAATTAAATTTAAAGGTTATAAACATAATAAAAATCATAACATAAATTATTTTTTAAAATTGTTATTTAATTTTTATTTTCAAATATTAATATTTAAAGAAAAAACTATTTTTTTTTTAAAATTTAATGTACAATAATTATATTTTAATAAGATGGATTTTTTTAATTGTTATAAATTTTGATATTAAAGATAAATGAAAAATGAAACAAAATAAGAAAAAAAATTAAAAAAATAAAAATGATTAAAAAAAATAGAAAAAAAGTGAAATCATATGATGTATATTTATTATTATATTACAAGAAAATTTTAATTATAACTAAAAAAATCTACACAAATAAAAAATTTAAATATAACTAAAAAAATCTATTCACACATATCTATATACTCAAATACATGGAGTACAAAGATTTACAAACAAACACAAACATAGAATTGCACATAAAAACACATTATTTCATCCAACAAACCTAAAAATCAATTCATTTAATAAACATAGAGTTGCTTACAAACACATTATTTTATTTAACAAAGATAGAAACCATTTCATTAAATTTAAAAGTTAAAAAGATAATGAAAATAATAATTATTTGTTAAACTTATTATTTATTTTTAATTTAATGTACACTAATTATATTTTAACAATTTTTGCTTTGTTGTTGTTATTATAACAAATAATCTGTGTTGTGTTGTCTTTGTTATAACATCGCACCATATCACGTGAAGGTGAAAGCTCATATGGTCTCAAAAACTATGCTTTATTGTTGTTGTTACAATAAATAATTTATGTTGTCTTTGTTACAAGAAAGAAAGTTGTTTAATTTTTAAATTTTTGTTTATGTATTTATTAAGTTGATATTATTATAGTTATGATATTATTTAATTTATTAAAAGTTAAATAAGATGAATATTTTTAATTGTTATAAATTTTGATATTAAAAATAAATGAAAAATGAAACAAAATAAGAAAAAAATTAACAAAAATAAAATTAAACAATTTAAAAATAATAGAAAAAAGTGAAATCATATAGTGTATATTTATTATTATATTACAAATAAAACATATATATAAGTTATACATAATTAATATAATACAAAATTTATATAAATATACAAACATAAATAAAAAAATCTAAATATAACCATATAATTCTACACAAACAAATGTTATTTTACACAATCTATATACACAAACACGAGTTAATATATAACCATATATTAAAAATTAAATAAGAATAATTTTTTTAATTGTTATAAATTTTGATATTAAAAGTAAATGGAAAATTAAACAAAACAAAAAAAAATTAAAAATAAAATAAAATTAAAACAATGTTGTATACAAAAAAACATTATTTTATTTAACAAAGATAGAAATCATTTTATTAAAACATAATAAATATCATAACATAAATTATGTTTTAAACTTATTATTTAATTTTTATTTTCAAATATTAATATTTATGGAAAAAACTATTTTTTAATTTAATGTACAATAATTATATTTTAATAAATATGATTATTAATGCATTAAAAATTTAATTATATATTTGAGAGCTTTTCTTAGCTTTGAGATTTTATAATCTCTACTGACAAGACCAACCACGTGAAGGTGAAAGCTCATATGGCCTCAAAAACTGTGCTTTGTTGTTGTTGTTACAACAAAGCGAATCTGTGCTTTATTGTTGTTGTTACAACAAAGCGGGTTGTTTAATTTTTAAAATTTTTGTTTTTGTATTTATTAAGTTGATTTTATTATAGTTATGATGTTATTTAATTTATTAAAAATTAAATAAGATGATTTTTTTTAATTGTTATAAATTTTGATATTGAAAGTAAATGAAAAATAAAACAAAACAAGAAAAAAAATTTAAAAATAAAAATAGAAAAATTAAAACAATTTAAAAAAAATAGAAAAAAAGTGAAATCATATAGTGCATATTTATTATTATACTACAAATATATATATATATATATATATTCATATATATATATATATATGAATTATACATAATCTATATAATACAAAATTCATATAAATATATACACACATAAAAAAATCTAGATATAACCATATAAATTTACACAAACAAATGTCATTTCACACAGATCTATATACTCCAATACATAAAGTTGCATACAAAAGACATGTACAAAGATTTACAAACACAAACACAGAGTTGCATACAAAGATATCAAACACAAACATAGAGTTGTAACAAAAACACATTATTGCATCCAGCAAACATAAAAATCATTTCATTTAATAAACATAGAGTTGCATACAAAAACCATTATTTTATTTAACAAAGATAGAAATCATCTCATCTAACAATCACATAAACATAAAAATCATTTCATTTAACAAAACATAAAGTTGCATACAAAAAAGATTACAAAGATATACAAACACAAACACATAGAGTTGCATACAAAAAACATGTACAAAGAATTACAAACACAAACATAGAGTTGCATACAAAACTATCAGACACAAACATAGAGTTGCATACAAAGATATCAAACACAAACATAGAGTTACACACAAAAACGCATCATTTCATCCAAAAACATAAATTCATTTAATTTAACAAACATAGAGTTGCATACAAAGATATCAAACACAAACATAGAGTTGCACACAAAAACACATCATTTCATCCAACAAACATAAAAATCATTTCATTTCACAAACACATAAAATTGCATACATATGATTATATCCTCTAACAAATCATATGATCTAATAAACATAAAGTTGCATACAAAAAAACATTATTTCATTTAATAAACATTAAATGCATTTCATCTAACAAACACACAAAAAACATGGTTTCTCATCTAACAAAAATAAAAATGATCTCATCTACCAATACGTGGAGTTGCATACAAAATACACGTACAAAGATTTCAAACACATATAATTGCATGCAAAAAACAATATTTCATTTAATAAACTTAAAAATCATTTAATAAAACAAACACATAGATATCATACAAAACAACATTATTTCATCTTTCAAATTTAAAAATCATCTTATCTAACAAAAACATAGATTTACGAAATACATGTACAAAGATCTCAAACACAAATATAAAGTTCATACAAAAAACAATATTTCACCTAACAAACATAAAAATAAATTTTCCTCACAAACACATAGAGTTGCATACAAAACACATGTACAAAGATCTCAAACACACTTAAAGAATGCACTAAAATACAACAAACAAAGTAGTTAAGTAAATAAATATATATGTTAAAATATAAATAGTAGTAATGTAATAATATAAATATTATAAATAATAAAAATGTAATAATATAAATACTATATAAATATATAATTAAAAAAAAGGAAAGCGAAAACAAAAATGTGAAAAAAAATTAAAGCAAAACAGATATAAAAATTAAAGCAAAATAAATATAGAAATGGTTAAAATTTTATTTATGTATTAAGAAATATAAAATTAGTTTGTGTGAAATCATTAAGTGGAAAATGAAGTTTATTTGTGTTGAAAAAATTATAAAATTAGTTTATGTGGAGATAATTAGTGGAAAATGAATGTGAAAAAAAAACATACCAATTAAATTAGTTTATGTGGAAACAATTAGTGGAAAATGAATGTAAAGAAAAAACATACCACATAACACTATAAGAGACTACTCTAAAGACGATGGGGCGCCCCACCATCTAGAGCATTTGGATGGGTTTAATCCCATCCCAAAAAAATAATTTTTTATTACAATATGTTTGTAAGTCTCTCTCTTTACAAATTCTCGAAAATATTAAACTATACAAGTCCATTGTACATCACATTATAAATAACATTGAATCAATGTTCAAAAAATGCTTGATACCTGAAAAGATAAAAAACCAAAACAAATATTAGAGGCATCTTTATTTAAATATTGCTTTCAATAAAAACATGAAAACAATAAAGATAATTATCTTTCTTTCTCTATTCATTAACATTCTTAAAAAAATAAAATCAATCAATCAAGATGTTCAATTCAATCCATATGTTGAATCAATGCAATGCCTAATATATGAAAAAACCAACATAACATATATAAGATATCTATCTGAAAAACCAACCTAACAAAACATATATAAGACATCCTTATTTAAATATCATTTTGAATAACAAAAACAATAATTATCATTACCTTTATCTATTTCTATATTATATTATATTAAATAATAATAATTAAAAAACTAGCAGTATTTTCTTAAATATAAAAATTAATAAAATAAAATAACAAACAAAGCCATCTGTTCTCCGAGAAGAAGACTAACACCTTTCCTATGAACTGACGTGTTGGATACTAGACTAGACATGCTGAAAAAACTGAGACATGAGCCAGCAATCTATAGAGTGTTGGCGGCCAAAAGAAGACTAACACTTTTCCTATTTGAAAAAAAACCAAATAAGCCCAACAGACTAGACATGCTCTACTTAATAGCAAGCTAGAGCCAGATCGAACCCAACAACCACCAATATGTAGGTAATGTAATAAGGCTAACAGATTAGACATGCTCTACTTAATAGCGAGCTGGAGCCAGATCGAACCCAACAACCACCAATATGTGGGTAATGTAATGGAGTAGAAGGAAACATAAACAATATCCTCGATTAAGAAATATCAAGCTCCTCGATTAAATCCACACGCGGGCTACACTAATGGAATAGGTGGGATAATACAGTGACGACAGAGATAATACATACTCGAAGCCAACTGAAAAACGCACTGTCTACTTTACAAAAAGAGTGGATCATAAGTGCTAAAAATATTTTTTAAGGGGTTTGTCTCCTTAGTGGAGCGCCCAAATTCACTAAGCTTCCATTTGTCTCCGTGTGAGAGCGTTAATCTCTATAGTGGATAGTTGTCATCGTGTTAAGGAGGAAGGCTCAACTTTCTTAAGAAGGTTCCCTGGGATAAAATATGCAAACCAAAACTCTTTGGGGGGATGGGACTTCGAGACCCAGAAACAAAGAATAAAGCAATGTCGGTCAAACTCTGGTGGAGCTGGTTCACAAGTCCAAAAGCCCTCTAGGCCCAGATCTGGAAAAGCAAGTATGCGCACGACATACCCACCCAACAGTTGATCAGACTCCAAGAAACCAATGATGGATCAATGGTATGGAAGGCTGCCTGGCAGAACAGGGGAATCATTTAGGAGCACCCGTTTTGGGAATACACAATGGCCAAACTGCCTTCTTCTGTGGCGATTCATGGCAGCAACGAGGAAAATTAAATTCTCTTGAACTGTTGAAGCCATTTAGACAAGCCATCCTCTCAGCCAATCACTTCCTGGTGTGCCACTTCTGGGACCCGGACAACCAATATTCGCAGTGGAGGAATTGGATAGATTTAACATGACAACCCCCGTCTCAGGATCTGACCTGGGATACTCTTTGGAAAGAGCTTAACTCACGTAAAATTATGAGGCAAGAAGTAGAAGACATCCTTCGATGGGGCCATAAAAGCAAAGGAACCTTCTCTTTGAAGGAAGCATGCTCTATTCTGGGGGATTTCAATGGGCTTCAACAGGAGCCTATATGGAATCAAATATGGAAACAGAACTTAAGGCCCAAAGTATCCACCTTCTTGTGGCTGGTCGCTTGGAATGAAATCCTTACCTGGGATTGCATTCTACGGAGAGGCTTTGAAGGCGCCGCACTATGTTTCCAATGTTGTAATGAAGGAGAAACACTGGAACACCTCCTCAACCAGTGCCCCTTCACTCAAAAACTATGGTACCGGGGGGGAGCAATCTTCAGACAACCAGACAGAGACAGAGCAAGCATTTGGAACACCATTTCCCAATGGAACCATACCATATTAGAAAACAAGATTGTGAACAGGATCTGGCAACTTTACCCAGGTTTTCTTTTGTGGGAGGTGTGGAAGGAACGAAATCGCAGGATATTTAAAGACGCCCAACAAGACACCCCCTACACCTGGAAGAAAATTCAAATGAATATCAGGGAAACAATCCTATCATCTCAATGGAGTTTAGAAGACTGGCAAGGCTCAAGTCAAGATAGAAGTATCTTTCAAGCGTGGAATCTCCACCAGCAATTAGCAATACCTCTCACTTCAAGGCCAAAACTCAACACGTCAAGTCCAGACCGATGGTCCCCTCCAGAAAATGGTTTCATAAAACTGAACTTTCATGGAGCAAGTTGGGGCAACCTAGAGCTAGCAGGATATGGGGGCACTCTCAGGAATTGCAAAGGTGAAATATTAAGAATTTATTCAGGCTTCATGGGATCGGATAGCAACAATGTCGTCGAGCTTCTCGCTATGGTGTTAGGTATAGACATAGCTCGCACCAATGGTTTCTACAAACTCATTGTAGAAGGAGACTCCACATTAATGATATAGATCCTCCTCAAGCTTCTTAACGACACTAAAGCTCACAAGATCAATACCAATTGGAGACTGGCCACCAAAATTGAACGGCTGGAAAGCATCCTGGATCGAACTCTTGTTATCATCCCTCAACACATCAGACGAAATGCCAACAAATTGGCAGACATGCTCAACCTTATTAAGAACTGAGTTCGAGTAGTTGGGGGGGTGAACTCCTCAAAGTAAAAGGTCATGCGATTCTCTGCAATTGTTTCTGGGGATTGGTATACAACCTCTGCCAACAAAGATCAGCGATCCTATATAGGATATAAACGTATTGCCATTTGCAGTCAACGGGACGGTTCAGTGGAGTCCGATCCCTGCTCTTGTTTAAGTCTATAAATCCCTGCTCTGCAAGAGCGAGATCGATCCCATCACTCAATGTGGTGCATATTTTATCTCTGGTTTGAATGTGTCTTTATATATATGCCGACTACATATTCAAGTATTGTTTTGACTATGATTTGTTTCGGATGTGAATGTTGCGATCTGCATAGCTGGATATCCGTTTGATTATTATCTCATTACTTGTACAGAATGCGTGAGAACAGCCAGCTAGGGCGCAACCCAACGCTTGGATCTTAGATCTCTTAGATCTCTGTGTTGATTAAATTTTACTGCTTGGAAAGTATGCTTGGCTTGGATCTTGGATCTCAGTGTTGATTATATTTTAATGTTTGCAGTGTGTGACGGGCGTAGCCCTAATGGAATAGGTGGGATAATACAGTGACGACAGAGATAATAAATACTCGAAGCCAACTGATGGCCTAATCCCTCCAAGGCTATCATAAGAGGATCTTTCTTAAGTGTGAAGACTGTCACAATGTCATATTCATGAAAGATAAGCACGAGACATCAAGAACGTAGTCCAAATTTTCAAATCTTAATGAGAACTAATTAAATTTATTCACCATTTCCACTTTCTGCCTATAATTTATAGAAACAGAAATCTTTTTATTTCACAGAGCTAAACTAGTTAGCTGTGACTATTTTGGTCACTCCTCCACATGTGGCAACCTCCCCCATCTCTTCTCTAAACACTTGAGCGCTCAACACATAACCATGCGTTTCCTTAGCACTACACATAGGACTTCTATCATATCCCTCTACCTTTCGCATATGACCAACACCTCGACCTGGGTCTATCGCAATGGCAGCAAAGAGTTGAAAGGTACGAACCCTATGACTGCGATATCAAATCTCAACCGTTGATCAATTTATTGCTTGGTCACGGTCGTCTGCGCCCTCCAGTGCTTAACCAAACCGTCCAGCACCGTCGATCTTGCCTTTAAACACTCAGGAACCGTCGAATTGACTGTGTATAACTTTCATACATTCTCTGTAAATTGTGACAAATTATCAACAAATTCTTCACATTTGATTAATATCTCGATCAATTTGTTCATAAAACGTGTTTCAACCAAGAATTTGCTTCGAATTCTATCAATGAACTTACTTAGCAATTTGCCTATGCGCAGTTTAACACAAACTCGGCATACCAATAAAAGACTAGTTCTGTAAATTCCACAAATACAGAAACTCGAGCTTTATTTATAGAAACCTTTCTTAAAACTTGAAAATCACAAATAGACCAAATATAAACAGAGATTTTCAGGCTCTGTATAAGCTCCAGGAACCCAGTTCCGAGCTCTTCCTTTTTTATCTAGTATTCAAGCTTCAAAATAAGCCACCAAAAAATATACTCCTCGAGCTACCTTCAGCTCCAATGAGCTACCTCAAAGCTAATTAACACAATCGCTAGTCTGCATTAAAACTTCGGTTCAGTTCTCCAGATCCTACAAAGTAGGAACAAATCCTTTATTTAACTCAACTAACCCTATGACTCACTAACAAACTGTTATTTTCTCTCGACCAGTTCAACCCTATCTACTATCTTGTGGAAGGATTGAGAGAACCCTCATTCAATTTTGTTCACTTTTGTATACAGGGCCAAATCCTCCCTCTCCGAGCTTGTTATCCTCATGAAAGTTTTCGGTAGCAGCTATCAATGTTTCCGGTTTATAATATACTAGTTGCCCATCAAGACTCACTGGTGCGTTTTCCTGGATTTGTTCGTGACCTATACATTGGGCAAAATAGACAGTTAGGTCAGAAAATGTAGGTTTCTTTAAGGATACCTGTGAAAATGGTATAAAAATGAAATTTCATTAATTGGTTGGGTAATCCATTCAGTCAGTTTTGGCTGGGTAACCCATTCACTCTGTGTGTCTATATTTATGTAAAGGTGTATCAAATTTATCCATTAACACTATGTGTATGCGTTTCAGTAAAATTTCATATGATCTCTATGTGCATGCGTTTTAGGAAAACTTCATTTTTGTTGTTGTAACTGGACAAGTAAAATATTCACAAAGAGTAAGAGTATATTAAGGTTTTTGTAATGATTTTTCAAAGTTTTAGGTTGCTTTATGAAATCTCAAAATCCTTGTGGCTACCAAGAAATTATACTCCTGAAACTTTGACCAATACTTAAATCTCTGTACTAAAGATTAACTGTCTATTTGTAGTTTTTGAAATTATGGGGATACAGAAAATTCAAGTACATAATTTTAAATAGTTTTAAGATTTTTCAAAAAACAATCTGTGATCATACCCTAAAATTTGTGTATTGAATAGGGGCATTGACACACACCCATCTAAGGCTAGGTCTAGAATCATACCCACCGTTAGCTTTCCGCACACAGAACCAAGTGTTTAGATGGTTAAGCTAATCAATAACATGCTTTATGCACACGGGACAAAAGAGTTTAGATGGTTAAGCTTACAATGCAAAACCAACAAGCTTCTTGCAAGCTCATGAAGCAAAGCACTATCACTAACAATGGTAAACTTCCTCTGTTATTCTAACATTCTAGACATTATAAATCAGGTATTAGACATTGAAGACTTATAATTGAGGGAAACTTTTTCATTTTTAAGAGGAATTCTACCAGTGTGGCTTAAATCAAGTATTAGACATTCAAGACTTATTTTTCTTGGACAGTACCTGGTGGAGGCTTATCAGTTTCATATTGCACCTGAAATAAAGGAAAAGCTGCTGGCGTTGAACGACGTAAATGAAGACTGGAAAGCAGCAATTTCTTCTAGACATGAATGGGGTGCAACATGGTGGGAGCAATATTCTATTCTGTTTAGGCAAGGCATGAAGGAAAGATGCCATGAATATATGAGTTGTCTGAGAGTTACATAAGTCCTATCAACATCATTCATAATTCGGCTGCTCTGGTTTCAACTTGGCTCTAAAAGGAAGGATCACGGGCGGCTGTGCCCATGGATTGACAATCACAACCGATCCTATACGGGAAAGCAGTATGGAAGGTGTGGCCCCTCTTTTCTAATGTTGAGGAACCTGGAGTAAATATATATAAAGCATATGTAATCTAAAGCTGTTTAACTATTAACTAAATTTAAAATCGCTCATATATAAATATATATAACTAAACATGAGTTAATAGTTAAGAGTTTGTTTTTCTCAGATCTAAGGAAAGAGTTAATGACTCAAAGCATTTTCCAAATTCTAAGGGTGAGAACATCTCCTCCATACTAAACTGTAAAGCACCTCATTCCTCTCGATACAACCAACTTCACAGCTAAAATATAATAAGTATTGCAGCTTCACAACTAAAATATAATAAGTTTTGCTATCTTCAAAAAATATATATAACCAAAGTCTGTTCCAAGTCTGTATTTCCATCTGTCCCAGGTCTGTTACCCAAAGTCTGTTCATCCCGTCTGTTATAGTTTGTTATAAAAGATGGATATTTAAGTGATCCGGGATGGCCGATAAGAAATATATTTACTGCTAGTCATGTTACCACTTGATGAATGAATGCTTAGGAGGTACAGCCAGAGACCCAGGATCAGATGAAACTACCGACTACATCTTGACTTAACTATGCTCAGACCACCCCCCCATCTCCCAAAGTTTTCTGTCAAATTACTCATTTCACTATTTAAAATGCAGGTTATCACACCCAGTAAAAGATTCTCCGGACCCCGAAACATCATTTCTCTCTGCCACGACACACTTCTTTATTAAGAAATTCAGTGGATAAGAGTATCTTTCCGTGAAGCGCAGGTTCTGCTTAAAATTGATAAAGAAAATGTATTGTCCATCCAGAATTTGTAGGTTATCTCTTGGAAACCGATAAGATCATAGGGGACAGTGCCCTGAACAGAGGGGATGCAACTTTATTTTAAAGTAATTCAGAGCATAGGCCTGAAAGATACTCATGAAATCATGAGTAAAATGCTAATTCTCTGTACATGAAATATTTAGAAAAATCTGTGACAAATGTATGAGACACATAAAGTGATCCCAACTTGAATAGACAATGTTTGCATTTTAAAATCACAAGTTGCAAAATCTATGTCACTTCCATCTGTCTCACAAAAAACAATGATCCGTTTAGATACGGGAAAGCAGTATGGAAGCTTGGGCTCTATAAAGCATATGTGTCCTACAGCAATGAGCTGTAGGAGCAGCTGTAGCCTGTGATATTGGGTTGATCAGGATATGGGTGACAGTATAATGAGATGTTGGAGCAGGTGTAAACTACGGGATTGGGTTGTGAATCCAGTTGGGCTTGGGTTCTAAACGCAACAACAAGAAGAAAATAACAGAGGAGTAACATCATCCGATGTCTGTTCCCCATGTTGGAAGTGAACTGCAACGACTGCAAAATCATCAAAATTTTGAATACAGTTTTGAATAAACTTAATCTGATTTGAAGTTATGTCATATTGATCAAATCCCAGCAAAATTCTATAAATCTCATATTCAAAATCATAAAGGTTGTTCGTTTGTCACTTTCAAATATCCACAGGTCTTTTAACAATCTTATATATCTTTGCTCTTCTCAGTTTTTCTATAGACCAACTTATTCATCATCTAATAATCACAATAGGAAACAAATTATATAAGAAAATGAAAGGTCTCTTTAATGATAGGTTAACTTACTTGGTGTTGGGATCGATTTTACTTGTGCGTAAACATGAACCAGATCAACAGATTGCCCGACACAGGCCATTTTACAGCTCCGTTTGAATTCCTCTGTGACCATATATTTAGAGCTATCAAGAACCCCACTATCATACCCATTTCCAACCATGTAAATGCTTCCATACTACCCAATATCAAGGCCCATACCCTGGATACCTTCTCCTCCATTGCCACATACCTAAATAACTCAGGATAATCTTCCATCTTCCCACTCCCTGCTGCTTATGATCTCTCGTCTGCAGACCTAAATACAGGAGCGTGCCAACCCATATAGGATCTGCGCACTAGGCGTACAATTAAAGGCCACTTACACCTTCAACCAAACCTCCTATGCATCCAGAAGTAAATTTAAATGCGAACATGGAACAGATTTATGTTCTCCCGTAAGTTGGGATTATCGATTTTCTCCCAATGTCTGCCATAAATGTTAAGGAGAAGTAGCCAGCTAACGCAAGCTAAACCCTAATTGAATCTTGACGAATATTGAGAGGTCAGTGCTGCATTCAATTTTCCTCTAAATTTGAATACAGCATTCATTGATCACTTCTGAAATTATTCTCAGTGCTTCTATCTCTAATCGCCAATCGATACAACATTTATTTATCTGTTCTGCATATGATGGATTCAATGCACTTTCTGTATAACAAATGGACAACTCCTTCATGCCATTACTAATAGTATCCCATACGCCTCAAAAGCAACTACTATCTGATCTTCTTGAGAATGGCTGCGGTTCCAGAAGGGGAGGCCGTTTTTCCTGGCCTTGTGAACCATCATGATCGCAGATGACCTCTCTAACAGCTCGACCAGGTGCATAATGTAGAGGCGTAGGGCAGGCTTTCGAATCCCCCTGGAGGCCTCTACCGGGTTCATCATCGCTGGTATGTTCCTCGTACTGTGCAGACAGGCCAGGATTCTGAGCTCGTCTTCCGGCTTCTCTCTGTACGGATGTATATGGCTGTTACCAATGGGGTTGTAATGAATGTAGTCAATAGAGCCATGAGCACCAGCATCGCAAAAACTTCGTCATTCAGGACCTGAAACCATTAACAGAACAGTTATCAGTAAATAAGACTTCAATGAAAAAACATTAACAGGAACAGTTATCAGTAAATAATAGTTATCAGATCAAGAAACCACCATAACACATCAAGAAACCACCATAACACAGCCACAGCCACAGCCTATTGACGTCCTCTTCGAAGAGAGGAGCTACGTTTGAATCAAACACGGCGTGATGCAGAGTGCCCGGCTCGATCTGTCAAGCGGTATGCCTGCCTCTGTCTCTGCCTCTGCCTCCACCTCCACCTCCACCTCCACCTCTCAAACAGATGACACAACAAGATAGACATAACAACACACAATCACAGACCACAACCAGACTCATACAGACCACAACCAGACTCATACATGGAGCTCCAGACCAGACTCATACAGACCAGACTAGACCCTGAGAGGAGGAGAGAGGAGAGGCGAGGGAGAATGCAATGGACCGTTGGAATGGATCCCAGAGCAACTTCCCGCGTTTGATAACCATCGCAAAATGATTCCCCGAAGGCTGGACCATTGCAATACCCTGATTTTGATAAGCAGAAGCAATTATCTCCTGGTTTGATAAGTAATACCAATTATCAAACGAAGTAATACACTGCAAGATTTGAAAAGATTCCTGAATCCTCATCGAACGAAGTATGTTTTTCATTGCTTTTCTGTGACATGAAGAGCTTTTGCCTAAAAATACAAATTTAATTATAAAAATTAATTTAATTTAAGTTAATAAGATCTTTATGTTTTTGATAAGCCGAAGCACTCTCCTGGTTTGATAAGTATTACCAATTATCTCTGAGACTGCAAATTGATTTGTTAATTTGTTAGAGTTTTTACCGGAACGAATATGACAGAGGGTTGGAAATTATTAACGAAGAGAGGAGTACTCTTCAAAGAAAGAGAGGATAAGTATTCAAAATTTCACGGTTTATTTTATCTTATGACTGATGTGGCTGTGTCTTATACAATATAGAAGAGAGACGGTAGAAAAGTTTATGGTTTATTTTATTTTATGTATTTTTTAAACTGCAAAAATTGTTATTATTATTATTAATATTATTTTTGTTGTGCAGAAATTGTTATTTATTATAAATATTAAACTTGCTTTGGTTTTTAGTTTATGTTTATGCTTATTAAATTATATGTATTTCATATCATTTTTAATATTTTTGTTCGGTTTATCATTATACACTTGAGTATGTTGATATTTTCATCATAAATTGAGTATTTTGATATGAGAAGTTCTTATTTTTCATTTTAGTTATATTTATTATTTAATAAAGTATATTTAATTTCAAATTTATATCTTTCTATGTTTAGGTCTTGTTTGTCTATTAATTTTTTTAGTATTTGTGTTGTTAGTGTTAAGGTAGGTCTCGGACGTAGTGTCGTAGTGTTACTAATAGATGGATGGGGTTGCAAGATTTGAAAAGATCTCATCCAATTAAGTAAGTTTAGACTTGTAAATCTGGTATACTTTTTCATTGCTTTTCTTTGACATGGTTTAAAATACAAATTTAATTATAAAAATTAATTTAATTTAAGGTTATTTAGATCTTTATTATCTATAAAGTAGAAAGTTTTTTAATTATTTGATTACTAAGTTTAATCTATAATAACTCTAATAATTATATTAATCATAAGAGATATATAAATATTATTATTAATTATAAGATGTAAATATATATTAGTATTAAAAAAATGAAAGTTTTATATATAATAAAATGATATTATATAATTTATATTTTAAATATGAAATTTTTAATTATTGAAGTTATAATTTAGTTATATATATATAAAGTAAGTATTGTGGCAATTTGAATTTGTGATTTCCCATTTACAAATTTTTTTATCTTAATTACTTATTATCAATTGTAAGTTTTAATGATTTAATTATTTTTAATTCAAAATTTGTGAGGTATAGTGTTATTATTAAATGATTTTCTTGCAAAGAAACAATAATTATGGTGGAATTTTCATTAAAGTTTTATTAGACTAATATAGATCCATCTTAAATCCGGATTTATTTTTAATTTTATGAGTCCACATGATTTTTTTTGGATAAGTTATGAGCCTACATGGGAATGTAACGTTACAAACACGACAATAAGCACCTCGCTACTCTCCACTAAAAAAATGTTATAAAACAAAATAATTTATTTTTATCTCATGGGACAAATATATAAAGAAATGTATACAATAATATATTCTTTAAGGGGGGAGGTGAATTGATGTATTGTTACCCAAAAAAAAATCTAGTAAATAAATTCATTCAATTAATCAATCTTTTCATATATATCATCAATAATGTTAGGTTACTGAAAATACCACTAACCCTCTTTACTAAAGCATAGTTAATAAGAAAATCAAATTTAAAATTTAGAGAATATTTATTGAATTATTTAAGAGTTATATGATTTTTTAAGGTAAAACTTTATTTTTAAATGGATATTTTTAAATATTTTATAGATGGTTTGAAAATTGTAATCTTTCACCCTATGGTATTAACAATCACTTTAACCCTATATATTAGTCTTCTTTATTGAATTCTGGTTTTATTTGGGGATTGAGGGTTTGATTTATCATGACAATGGTATTCCCCAAGTGTTTTGTAGAGATCGGAACCCTTGACTTTCATTGAGAAACAATAATATGAAATTAAATTACCTTGAGATTGGTCATCAATAAAACTAATCAAAGTATGAAAAATCCATGGTTATATAAGAACAGGGCAACTAGGGATAGTTGAAAAAGAATTGTAAATAACAAAAACTTTATATAACAACACAACAAGAAGAGATAGTTGAAAATGAATGGTAAATAACAAGAATAAACCAAAAAATTAAAAAATGGTAAAACTTAAATATAAATATGAACAGAATATTGAAATAAAATGTTTAGAAATATACACACAAATTTAAATTGAACTAAAATATGGAAAAACTATATGATTTTTTTTAATAACAATTAAAAATCTATAATAGATGGGAAAAAAAAGTAAAGTAAAGACAAAAACAAAAACTAACTAGACAAAAAGGCAAAAGAAAAGTAAAGAGAAAAATAAAAACTAACTGTGCATTTGCTAAAAAGAATTACTTACCTAAATAAATATGGAATGATGATTGAAAAAGTCCTCTAGTCTTCTCATCCACTTTCATTTGTATTGGGTGTAAATAACAAAGCAACAAGTGATAAATTATGAGATTTTTAAATACTATATTATATCACATATTGTAAATCTAAATTTGATTGAAATCGAGTGAGTCACTCACATATCACCATTTATAACAAAGGAAGCATCTCCAATGTGCCAAATCAAATAATTACTGATTGTTGAAATTAAATAAAGTTGGAAGGAACTAGATCTCTCACCCATCATCAACCATATGAGAGCTCATTTCTCATGGAGGAAATCAATCCCTTTGCTATATATGTTCATCCAAGATCACACATTTTCCGCGTCAGCCTATGTGTTGGACTTAATGTTGACATGGATGACAAATGGAAGATTGTTGAACTGAATGTTGAGGTTGTCTATGAGAATATTTGAAGCTAGTTTGAAGAAGTATATATAACAAGGTTGTACAATGTCAACGCAGTGACAAGACACCAACAATAGTTACCAACATAAGTGCGTAGTGGTACACACGTTGAAGCAGATGCAGATAGTTATGTGTGCAAACAGTCGATATGTTGAAGCAAGTTGTGTGTTGAAGTGTTCATGTCGAAGTACACAGATAATAGATAAGTCGAAGTAAATACAGATAAAAAACAAGTAGTGCATCGAATTGTGCATGTCAAAGTATGTTTGTCGAAGTGTGCAACACAATCGACAACCCCAGGAAGTATTGAAGAAGGATGGGGTACAAGCCCTTCGTTGTGGTGCAAAGCCTTATTCTTCGGATAACTGTTGTGGTCAATTGATTAAATTAAGGTAATAAAGAAAACATGTAAGCCTTCATGTGGACATAAGAAAAGCTATAAATAGACAAGGACTAATGCACTTTGTGAGATGCATGTGTGAGTGTGAATAATTTGAAGTTTTAATTTATGGGGTTTTGAAAGGGAATCAATGGTTAGTTGAATCAGAGAAGAGAAAAAATTGAAGCAAGTATAGAAGCAAGTCACACATCGCAGTTACATAAGTCGCAGTCTGAAAGAAGTGAAATATCACAGTGGAGATTGAGGCAGTATAGAATCAAGTCACACATCGCAGTTGGATAAGTTGCAGTCCAAAAAACATGGAAGACTACAGGAGAGATTGAGGCAGGTTTAGATTCAAGTCACATGTCGCAGTTGGATAAGTTTGCAAGTTACACACAGAAGCAAAGTTTGGAAAGTGTAAGTAAGTGCGAAGCTATGCAAAAGGAAACAAAGTAATATGAGGTTGAATATGATTGATAATGAAGATGTCAAGATAATTTCCATCTACAACATACAATGAGAATCATCTGATGAACCGAGCAATGAATGAAGAAGTCAAAATCATGGTTGAAGTGTGCAGTTAGAAGAAGCAATTGCAGCATTCTTTGAAACATATCTGAAGGATCTCTGAAGACAAATTGTGCATTAGTCATAATAGGTGTCACTCAGTGGAGGTTGATATATTCACTGGACAAGCTGGGCCTTGTCTGTAAGTTGGGTCTTGCACTAAGGATTGGATTCCTCGCAACAGGTTGGATTCTATCAACAAGTTGGGTCTTGCATGAGGGTTGGATCCCTCACCTCTTAGTTGGTGTTGAGAACCCCAAAGATTGGTGCCTTTTGAAACTGATGTACTGTTAATCTTATGAATATTCAAAAATTACTCTTGGTGTCTTTTACTTGTGATGATCATTGGTTACTTAGAGAAACATTTATTATACATGATAATTGTGACATGCTAAATAATGGAATGATTGAATTAAATATGTGATTCCCTTATTCACCCCCCCTCTCAGTGCACTTGATGAGTTCAACAATTAGTATCAGAACATGTTCCTTCACACAAGTATAATAAACTTGAAGGAGATCCTTGAGAACACAATGGATGGGAAACGAATGTCAACTACAACCGAAGATATTTTTTTCGACGGGACATAATACTCTTCTTGGAGAAAAAGAATGAAATGATACTTGAAAGAAAAATTCTATAAATATCATATTCATCAAAATCATAAAGGATGTTCGTTTGTCACTTTCAAAATATCCATGGGTCTTTTTCTCAATTTTTCTATATAGACCAACTTATTTATCATCTAATAATCACAATAGGAAAAAAATTATATAAGAAAATGAAAGGTCTCTTTAATTATAGGTTAACTTACTTGGTGTTAGGATTGATTTTCATGAATGAGAGTAACAAATTGCCTTACTGTGACGACATTATCCAAATCCCATTTCAAGGCAGAAGGGTCCGCCCCCACTGCAACATACACTTCCTCTTCCCTCATGTCTGTACTAGTATCCACCACTATCTCTATTTCTTCTATTTCAAGGTCCACTGTCTCTTTCTCTGAGTTTGTCCGTCTCCATTTTCTCTTTCATTAGATTCCCATCAATCAATGCTTCCCTTGTCCCCATCTCCATGGAGGAAATCAATACCTCTACTATATTTGTTTGTCTAAGAGCATATTGTTAAGATTCAATATGCTAAGATAGATAACATCAATATTCAATTCAATTTCACAACAATAGTATATACATGAGAAAGAAACACAATCACAAGATATACACAGATTTATCCCGGGAAACCCTCTAGGGGAAGAAAACCCAGCAAAAAATTCCTCAATATAGATGATCAAAAGTACAAAGACAAAACCCCAAACAAGTGCTCCTTATCCTTGCATATCTCTCTCTCTCTCTCCTATGCGAATTACATAAGTGAGTGTGTGTGTCCAAATGAGGAGCACATCACTCCTATTTATACTTTATCTTCCACTTGACTTTTTCACTAACTAGGTCGGCCCCAACAAACTTAACTGGGCCGACTTACCTAAGAAGACTCAAAACAATATAATATTACTTTCTTGAGGGTTCTATAGACTTGACTTACAAAGGAGGTTTTACCTCATGACTTTATGATGACCAAATATAATAATAACATCCCCACAGAGGAATAAAACATCTTCGAATAAATTACAATAATAAAATACAATAGAATATTCTTCAAGTTACAATATTTCAACACTCCCCCTTAATGAGAAGGGTATTATACTGACAACAACAACATCAACATCAACTATAGAATCAAGGAGAGAGAGCATCATCGACAACATCAAGGTGATACATTTATAAATCATCGAAAGTTTTCTTCAACAATATCAGCAACCGGAACAATTACTGGAACATATTCAGCATCTTCAGTACTGGAGCATCATCTTCTACAACATTGAGTCTTCATCTTCTGTAGCACTCGATCGCTCAATCGTCTACATCAACACTTAATCTCTCGATTATCTACAACAACTCTTGATCTTTCGATCAACAACAACTCTTGAACTTTCGATCAACAACAACATCATCTGCAGCACATAACCTGCAACACACATGATCCAATTATGGGATGATCAAATCCTCTCACTTTAGGACATAAGTCCAAGGATGATGCAATCCTAACCACATCACTGAGACAAAAGTCTGAGGATCACTTTAGGACTAATGTCCATGGATGATACAATCCCAATCACATCACGTAGACAAAAGTCTACATATCACTTTAGGACTAATGTCCAGGGATGATACAATCCCAACCACATCACGGAGACAAAATTCTGCGGATCACTTTAGGACTAATGTCTAGGGATGATACAATCCCAACCACATCACGGAGACAAAAGTCTGCGGATCACTTTAGGACTAATGTCCAGGGATGATACAATCCCAACCACATCACAAAGACAAAAGTCTGCGGATCACTTTAGGGCTAATGTCTAGGGATGATACAATCCCAACCACATCACAGAGACAAAAGTCTGTGGATCACTTTAGGACTAATGGCCAAGGATGATACAATCCCAACCACATCACAGAGACAAAAGTATGTGGATCACTTTAGGACTATGTCCAGGGATTATACAATCCCAACCACATCACTGAGACAAAATTCTGCGGATCACTTTAGGACTAATGTCCAGGGATGATACAATTCCACTGCAACATCATCATCACTGCAACTACATCACGGAGACAAAAGTCTGCAGATCACTTTAGTACTAATGTCTAGGGATGATACAATCCCACTGCAACATCATCATCAGTGCAACTACATCACGAAGACAAAAGTTTGTGGATCAATTTAGGACTAATGTCCAGGGATGATACAATCCCACTGCAACATCATCATCATTGCAACTACATCATGAAGACAAAAGTCTGTGGATCACTTTAGGACTAATGTCTAGGGATGATACAATCCCACTGCAACATCATCATCACTGCTCCCCCTTTCGAGGAAGGTTCTTTCGAACCACACCAAGCTTGTCACAGAAGTACTCAAACTTCACTCGAGACAGAGGCTTAGTCAACACATTAACAACTTGCTCATCAGTGCTCACATACTAGAGCTTTATAGCTCCCTTCTGTACCATATCCCGTATGTAAAAATATCAGATTTATATGTGCTTTGACTTGTCATGGAACACTGGGTTCTCCATCATCTTTATACAACTCTGGTTGTCACATAGAATCATTGTGGTATCCAACTCCAAGTCAAATAGACCTGACATCAACTTTCAAAGCCATATGGTTTCACAAATAGCAGAGCAAGCTGCTATATACTCTGCTTCAGCTGTGCTGAGAGAAACACTGGATTGCTTCCTGCTAAACCATGAGATCATGGCGGATCCCAGAAAATAACATCCACCTGAGGTGCTCTTGCTATCTGAGACACTTCCATCCCAATCTACATCTGTATAACCATACAATCTGTAGTCATGATCTCCAACATAGTATAGACCAAAGTCTATCGTACCTTTCAGGTACCTCATCACATGCTTTACAACTACCAGGTGAACACGTCTAGGCTCAACTAGATACTGACTCAGGGTGTTCACATCAAAGCATATACATCAAATACATCAACGACCCAATAATCTGTTTGTACTAAGTCACATCTACTAACTCCGACGATTCATCAACTAACAATTTCAGGTTGGTATCCATGGCTTTACATTTCAACATATCAAATATTTTTAGGATCTCCACAACATACTTTCCCTGGTTGAGAAATATTCCTTCTAGGCTCGACCATACTTCCAGGCCTAGAAAATAGTGCACCATCCAAGGTCTTTCATCTCAAATTCTTCAGCGAGCTTCTTCTTGCACTCTACAATCTGTTTCTCATTTCCTGTCAGAAATAAATCATCCACATACAACAATAATATGACAGGTTCATCATCCATAACCTTAAAGTAAAGGTTAGGGTCATCTTTACTTTTGGTAAAGCCCATAATAATAAAAAATCTATCTATCCTTTTGTACCGAGCTCTAGGAGCTTGCTTCAATCCATATAGAGCCTTCTTCAACTTGCATATGTGAGTCCGTTTGTCTTCAACTTCAAATCCTTGTGGCTGTTCTATGTACACTTCTTCCTCAATCACACCATTCAGGAAGCTGTCTTCACATCCATCTGGTGTAAACTCCACTTCATCATGGATGCAAGTGCCATGATGGTTCTAATGGAAGTGTACCTTGCTACTAGCGCGAATGTCTCTTCATAATCAATTCCCTCTTTCTGAGAGAATCCTCTAGCCAAAAACCTTGCCTTGTATTTCTCAATACTTCCATCTGCTGCATGCTTTATCTTGTAGATCCACTTGGAAGATACCATACTTTTGCCTTCTGGTTTGGGAACTATATCCCAAACATCATTCTTCATTATTGATTGGTATTCTTACGTCATTGCTTCTACCCATTCTTTCTTATGTATAGCTTCTTCATAACTAGTAGGTTCTTGATCTACAAGATCACACATCAAAGCCACATAACTGGAAAATGGCTTTGGCCTCTTGCTTTCTCTAGTGGAGCCTTCTGGAGCTCCATACTTCTCAGCATCTTGAATAATTTCTCGAGCCCAAGATGGTTGCTGGATATCTTGATCACACCATGAGTCTGGCATCTCATCATAGCCGACTTCCTTTACTTTATTTCATAAGTATTTTATAGTTGAACCATTGTCACTTATTCTACGGAACAAGTCTCGTCATTCTTCATTTGTAGGTGATCGTTGTACGATACTTCCTACAATTCAAATTCAATAGCATGGTTAGAAACAT
This sequence comes from Larix kaempferi, assembly GCA_027924585.1. Lineage (NCBI taxonomy): Eukaryota > Viridiplantae > Streptophyta > Pinopsida > Pinales > Pinaceae > Larix > Larix kaempferi. The sequence goes on from BSBM01000576.1 coordinate 7,715,455, forward strand.
CTCATAGTTTCCAAATATATGCATAAAAACATAAGTCACACTATCTTAGCCAATGCTACAACATTAATCCATATCCCATATTCATATGGTAACTTTCTAGATGCCTTCCATCTCTACCAGGAAGCCAAATGGCTAGTTTCCATCAACCCTAGTGCCACTTGGCTAGTCTCAACCATGCATATATAAAGAGAGAGCTAGCCCATAATTCCATTCATTCCTTCATGTTAGAGACACCTATATTTGGCTGGCCGTAAATCATTTTTTCATGATTCTTTGATGTATAAACCTTCTTTGCTATCAAGCCTATGCCATCATCACCAGAACGAGAAATTGGGGTCAGACTGAGAATAGATGATTGGGTAGGTCTAGCAGAAGCTCAATACCTTCTTGTCGATGGATAGCCCCAGCTCGAGGGTGGCTCTGTCAAAGAAAGATATGGCTTGATAGAGCCTATGGATGGGAGGAACTTCCTTGGTTTGCAGTCAGTTGGCCATATTTTAGATAAGTGCAATATGCGAAGAAATGTATGGTATTTATTTTTGATTATATTACACGATGTCATCATATGAACTATGGAATTGAAATAATGACTGCGTAAATGCATTTGTATGGAAACAATTGGTAGAGATTTCACATATGTTTTATGAATAACTATACACATAATAATTCTACTGTAAATGTATAATTGAAATTAGTAGAAGAATAAAATTGCATACCAGAGATATGAAGCTAGTAGATTCAGTACCCCATGACCCCAGAGTTATCGTGAGGTCACTGGGTACATGACAGACACAATTTCTATCATTTAGTTAAAATATATAAAACATCATTACATTCATGTTCAAGTAGAGTCAACGAGATTTCTTTTACGAATATTTTTTTTATTTGAAAAAAATGTTAAGGATAAATAAATTCTATGGCGTTCAAACTTCAATTTTGTTACTCTTTTGTGACAATAATTTTTTGTAAAGTTTTACAAAGTTGCCACCTTTTGTTAATTTAGAATTATATGCTATGTCAATATTCTCCATTTTGAAAATATCATTTTTCCATTATTTAATTTAGGTGGTCTTCTAAAACCACCTTATAAATGAACTTAACACATAAATTTTGCATTCTACATTTTGAGAGTAATATATATATATATATATATATTTCTTTTTAAAAATTTTAATCTATTTATTTTTTCATTGGAACATGTCATGGGGAAACCCTCAGGAGTTTCCCCTCATTTTGAGGATGGTACCCAAGGTAAACCATCGCCCCTGATTATAGGGCCTAACCGGGTGGGGACATCAAGTGATGCCCTTATAGAGCAATGTATAGCCACCCGTGGATTCAACCCTGAGACCTTCTGCTCACAACTTACAACACTCAACCACTTAAGCTATCCCACATGGCTATATATATATCTATATATATGAGATAAAAAATAAAACAACTTAAAAAAAATAAAAATTATAATCATAACAAAGATCATCATTTTACTCAACTAATTAACTATAATCTAATTCAACACTTAATTGATATTTTAAAAATCAATTTAAAAAAAATCAACTAAATTAAATTAAACTATAAAAATAATAATTACCCTAACTCTATTATCCCATATATTCTCTATTACCCAACCATTAAATAAAATAATACTAATTAATGTTGATGTATATGTAACTTCGGAATGTATTTCACATATATGTATATTGTATTCCTATAGAGATGGTATTATTCCTCTATAAGGAAGTGTCGTCATTTATATTGTAAGTGTCGTAACTTATACTTGATGGGTTATTAGACCACCTTGTTTGGGGTCGGCCCTGTATAAGTCATGTGGGTCAAAGGGTTATTAGACCACCCTATTGGGGGTCGGCCATGTGGGTCAAAGGGTTATTAGACCACCCTATTGGGCGTCGGCCCACTCAGCATTATGTTATGTGGTTAAGTTCGGGCCGACATGAGTTAGGTAAAAAGGCAAGTCAAGTCAAGTATAAATAGAGTGCGGGAGGCACTCTATTTACTCACTCACTTCTCACACATGCTCTCAAGGAGGAGAGGCGCACTTATGGAGGAGGAGGATTGCTGCTAGGTTATGGCTATCTCTATTGGTTGGTTGTATCATTGCTCTATCTATCTCTGAGGAAGTTATTGGGGTTTTTCACCTTTATGGTTTTCCCCAAGTAAATCTTTGTGTCTCTTGTGTGCTTGCATTATTGTCTCCATGTTTGATATGCTGTAGATATGCTGTACATGTTGTTCTCTCAGTTAAGATCCTAGATCATATTGAAGTAAATTCAGAAAATCTAACATGGTATCAGAGCTAGCCTGAAAGAAGGCATGATATGGCATGTATGACACTTGTTGCACTTACGATGCTAGGGCTTGATATAGCAAAAACCAGTCATCGTAGCACTTTCGCTATAAATCCGTTTTGGCGAAGTTTTCGGATCTGAAATTGTTACAGGCCGAAGCTAAGATCTCCAGGTATCTTGTGTCCAAAGGACAACCTCTAATTCGTTGTACTTTGGGATTTATGATCTGTACAATATAGGGTTTCTGCCTCTTCCAGATCTGAGTCAAAATCAGGTGACCTTGGGAAAAAGGTCATATCTTGGGCTAGGAAGCTCCAAATGAAATTTCGTAAAACGTGACAGGTAATACACAGTCTGTACTATCTCAGAAAACTTTTTCAGAGGCCGAAGTTGAACCAGTGACACGTGGCATGCCGTACAAGTTCGCTCTCCTGTATTATCCCATAAACAGGTCACGTTGCGACATTTGGCATAACTCTCTCTCAGAGAGTCCAATTGAGGTCAGACCTATCAGGATGGAAAGGTAACAGGCCGAGCTATCTCAAAAAACTTTTTCAGAGGCCGAAGTTAAAACAGTGACATGTGGCACTCCGTACAAGTTCGCTCTCCTGTTTTATCCCAAAACAGGTCACGTTGCGACATTTGGCATAACTCTCTCTCAGAGAATCCAATTGAGGTCAAACCTGTCAGGATGGAAATATAACAGGTCAGACTATCTCAGGAAACGTTTTCAGACCCTGTGGATCAAAAATTTCAGAGTTACACCAGAAACAATCAGGTACATATTTCTGTCAAAACAGAATTATTTTTTGGTACCTTCATTCATGGCTTCCGGAATTTAGGGCTTTGGAGAAAGTTGGAATTTTTGTAATCAGAGACCACGGCTGGATGCTACTCATCAAAATAGAAATTTAGAGACCAAGATCAGAATTTTTGGTTGGGCAGAAGGCCGGGCTTGATTAGACCCTAGTTCGGGACTTTGATCAGAAAAGTGGAAAATTAGGGCTTCTGTAAAAATGGGAATTTTTGAAATCTGTGACCACGGCTGGAAGCTCCTCAGAAAAATAGAAGCTTAGAGCTTTGGATCAAACATTTTGATGGGGCAAAAGAGTGGGCTTCATCAAACCCCAGTTCAGGGTCACGTCCAGTGAATCCGGAAGTTTCAAAGGAAAAATTGAGGAGTGAAACTTTGCAGTTTTCAATTTCTGAATATACCAGTTTGATCAGTTCATCAAGGCGCATATTCCTATCCTATCGGAAGGTTGAAATTCAAAGTTTGAATTTTTGGGGTTTCTTTGACAAACCCATATCCATCTCAAGGTCCAGTTCTTGCAAATCAAGTGGATTGGGTTAATCCTAGAAGAAGATGGATTGATCACCTGCATAAGTGAAAGAAGTTCCTGTCTCAGAGGGAGATGAGGATAAGGCCTTACATAAGAAGATTACAAGCGATCTCGACAGGTATGACTCATCGAGGTATGTTTTGAGATTTGTTCATAATTAAGTTTATGGTATGTTTGTCTTCATGTTATCACGGTTAGTACAATCTTGATTTTAGACTTATCATATCACCTTAATAAAATTATGAATGCATGATAGAAGTCATTCATTTATTAGGAGTATGAAACTTATGTTTGTACTAACACATTGTGATGTTGTATGAGTTTTATGTTGTCTACTAACATGAAAGGTACACCAAGAAGACAAATCATGTTCTGGTTCAAGAACATATGATCATGATGTCATGAGGACAAAGATTCATCCATTGCCATGGATCTCATAAGAGATCCATTCTCGAGGTATGTATAACTTGGTTTTATAATGGTTAACTTATGAGACATGCAGGTTACTAGCACAAGTCACTAAAGAGAACTAGAAGACATTATGCGGGTATGTTAGACATAAATAGCTAGCATGCTAATCCAGGTATGTTTTTCCTATATCAAGATAGAATCCTACCTTGGGATAGAATCTTATACTACTGTTGATAATGATTATTCATGAAGTCATAGGTTTGAATAATCATGGTGGTATGCATATTATGTTTCGTACCATAATTGATGATATGACTAACCAGAAGAATCATGAAGGTATAGGTTCGAAGAATCACAGGTTTCATGCATATTATATCTCTTATCTTGAGTGATGATTCAACTAAACAGTCATAGGTTTGAGTAATTATAAGTTTAGACATGTTATGCTTCTTATGATTTGACTAACCATAAGAATCCTACATAAACCTTGAATGATAATGCTTATTATTTCTGTTTGAAATGATCATGACTATACATGCTTGAGATTATTGTGTTTTTAATAGTATACTAATGAATGTATGATTTTATATGAGATCACAAGGATAACACAATCATGATACTAATAAGCATGCATAGGAACCAAAGATGAATGTAAGTTCAAGGACAGGTAATCCAGGAAGCAAAGATCAAGAGGGAGCACACTCCAGTTGTTCCTGCAAGAAAGCAAAGGAGCACACTTCAGTAGTTTATGCAGGGATGCAAATATTCAGAGGGAGTTGACCATCTCTCCACATCCCACAACATAAAGGTGTAGAAGAAGCTACTTCAGATTAGGACTCCAGCAGCTCCTACAAGGAAGCGAAGACTCAGAGGGAGTCCAACCAACGAACAAACAAAGATAAGTATTTTGAATTGTCATTTCTTAAATAAAACTGTTCAATAATGTATATACTGATGTTCCTAGAATTAGGTTGTGTATTATGCATATTAGAATAATTGCATTGATGAACAGTATACTCCTAATTTGCATGGGTAAGTGGCCTATGGCACTGTACAACATTCCATTGCTACTTATCTAGAATGAAACCTCTTTGCTGACATGTTGGGAGTTGTGCACACTCTTAACAATGTTCTGGTAGAGATTGGAAGGCATCTAGAAAGTTACGGAATATGGATAAATGTTGTATTGAAGCATTGGCTAAAATAATTGCATGACTGTATGACATATTTCTTTATGTGTAAGAATTTGTTCTGAAAATTATGAGATATTTCTAATCATGCAATTTAACCTGTTTTGTAGGAAAGACCGTATATCTTCACCTACAGAAGAACTACAACATTTGTTCCAACAACAAAGATATCTATTGAAGATATTGAAGTTCCCAGGATCTGGGATGAAGAAATGAAATGCCATGATCCGTCGATCATGAAGAATGATGTTTGGGATGTAATCCCAAGACATGAAGGGAAGTTTGCTATGACTTCCAAATGGAACTATCAGATCAAGCATGTTGCAGATGGCAGCATTGAGAAATATAAAAGTGATGGAATCTTCCTTGGACAAGGGAAGTATGCAGTAGAGATCCTGAAGAGGTTCGGGATGATGGACTGCAAGGCTATGGCCACACCTATGGCATCGAATCTGAAGCTTCTATGTGATGCTTCATCTGAGCTGGTTGATGTCTCCATGTATCATCAGATGATTGGGTCCTTGATGTACCTGATGAACATGAGACCAGATATTTGCTTTGCTATGAACACATTGAGCCAGTTCCTGACGGATCCGAGGAGTGTTCACCTGGTTGCTGTAAAGCATGTTCTGAGGTACCTGAAAGGTACAGTGGATTATGGGCTCAGGTATGAGGCGAATCAAAAGTTTAACCTGCAGGGTTATGTTGATTCAAATTGGGCTGGCAGTGCTGCAGATAGGAAGAGCACATCTGGGTGTTGCTTCAGTATGGGATCAGGTGTGATCTCTTGGTTTAGCAGGAAGCAGTCCTGCGTAGCACTGAGTACAGCTGAGGCAGAGTATGTTGCAGCATGTTCAGCTAGTTGTGAGGCAGTATGGCTACGGAAGCTACTGTCTGAGTTATTTGATCTCCCGTTGGAAGCTACTGGTATCTTCTGTGATAACCAGAGTTGTGTGAAGCTGTCCGAGAACCCAGTGTTTCATGATAGGTCGAAACACATAGAGATCAAATACCACTATATTAGGGATATGGTGCAGAGAGGAGCTGTGAAGCTCCTGTATGTTGCGACGGACGAGCAGATTGCAGATGTGCTGACGAAGCCACTAGCCAGGGTGAAGTTTGAGTACTTCAGAGAGAGGCTTGGCGTTATTCAGATCGAGGACACTTCGAGGAAGAAGTGATGGACACATTTGCTGAAGCCATTCCAAGCATGTTGGAAGGAGGATCCTTCACATGGCTGTGGATGTAAGCGCTGGATGATGAGCATCAGGATGATGTTCTGGTTTCTGCTTGGATATGATCAGTTGGATCATTTTATGTATGTATGTATGCATCATGTTGGATGCTTGGACCATGTATCTGTATATGTATCAGGTGGATACATTGTATGATCAGGTGGATCATGTATGGTGATATGTATCATGTATTTGTATTTGTATCAGGTGGATACATTGATGATCAGGAGGATCATGTATGATACTTGGTATGCATCAGGTAGATGCATTGATGATCAGGAGGATCATGTATGATGATATGTATCATGTATTTGTATCAGGTGGATACATTGATGATCAGGAGGATCATGTATGATACTTGGTATGCATCAGGTAGATGCATTGATGATCAGGTGGATCATGCAGCAGGATGTTGCAGTGATGATCAGGATGATCATAGATGACGAGCTTCAGGATGTTGCTCCAGATGACATGCAGCAGGACGTTGCAGTGATGATGATCAGGATGATCATGGATACATCAGGATGATGTATGGTGAGTATCAGGTTGATACTCTATGGCCGTGGATCAGGTTGTGCAGATGAGCATGTAATTCGTTGCCCTGGGAGATTTGCAGATGGTCTTTCGAGGTTTTGCCTATGGCATGTAATTCGGTGCCCTGGGACATTTGGCAAATGCTCTTTCGAGGTTTTGCTCTGGGAGGACATGTAATTCGTTGCCCTGGGAGATCTGCAGATAGTCTTTCGAGGTTTTGCCTATGGCATATAATAGCGCCCTGGGATATCTGGCAGATGCTCTTGCGAGGTTTTGTCCTATGGCATGTAATTCGTTTCCCTGGGAGATCCGATAGGTTGGGCTGTGTGCCCGTAATCAGTCCTGGGATGCTCTTGCGAGGTTTTTCCATGACCACATGTAATTCGTTGCCCTGGGAGATTTCAGGTTGGAGTTGTGTACCCGTAACATCCTGAGATGCTCTTGCGAGGTTTTGTGGTGGACCACATGTAATTTGTGCCCTGGGAGATTTCAAGTCGGAGTTGTGTACCCGTAACATCCTGAAATGCTCTTGCGAGGTTTTGTGGTGGGGTCACATGTAATAGCGCCTTGGGAGATCCTACAGGTCGGAGTTGTGTACCCGTAACATCCTGGGATGCTCTTTCGAGGTTTTGTGACGCACGTAATAAGTCCTGAGGATTCCACAGTATGGCCAGTGATGATGAAGACCTGCAGGTGGTGGGCCTACATCCAGTATGAAAAAGGACTGGCTCTGTAGAACTTCCTATGACGAGTAGATTCAGAGATTGATTGAGATAGCAGCAGCAGTGACGATGATGATGACTCGATGACGATTATCTAGTGACGATGATCCAGAGAAGATGACTTGTGCTAGAAGAACTGTGCTGAGAAATACCTTCCTAGTTAAGAGGGAGTGTTGATGTATATGTAACTTCGGAATGTATTTCACATATATGTATATTGTATTCCTATAGAGATGGTATTATTCCTCTATAAGGAAGTGTCGTCATTTATATTGTAAGTGTCGTAACTTATACTTGATGGGTTATTAGACCACCTTGTTTGGGGTCGGCCCTGTATAAGTCATGTGGGTCAAAGGGTTATTAGACCACCCTATTGGGGGTCGGCCATGTGGGTCAAAGGGTTATTAGACCACCCTATTGGGCGTCGGCCCACTCAGCATTATGTTATGTGGTTAAGTTCGAGCCGACATGAGTTAGGTAAAAAGGCAAGTCAAGTCAAGTATAAATAGAGTGCGGGAGGCACTCTATTTACTCACTCACTTCTCACACATGCTCTCAAGGAGGAGAGGCGCACTTATGGAGGAGGAGGATTGCTGCTAGGTTATGGCTATCTCTATTGGTTGGTTGTATCATTGCTCTATCTATCTCTGAGGAAGTTATTGGGGTTTTTCACCTTTATGGTTTTCCCCAAGTAAATCTTTGTGTCTCTTGTGTGCTTGCATTATTGTCTCCATGTTTGATATGCTGTAGATATGCTGTACATGTTGTTCTCTCAGTTAAGATCCTAGATCATATTGAAGTAAATTCAGAAAATCTAACAATTAACCAACATCCACCAACCCATATTTCCTTTACCTCGCCACATTATCCCATGTATTCCCCATAAAACCCCAATATATTAATACTCAACAACAATGTATTAACCTCATGCCATGTATTATTACTTGATTTAGTGAATCAAATCACTTTATTTCAATTTTAAAATTAATATATTAATATTATTGAATATTTTTACTATAAATTTTTAATAGAATTAATATATTTATAATAGAAATTTTAATAATAAAAAACTAAAAATAATGTTTATATGATGGATTAATAATAATTAAATTAATAGTGAACCCTCGCGCTCCTGCGGGCTCCTCCTGAGCCATAGTCATGGATCCGCCGTTGGTCCCCTCTCTCAAGGAACGAAAGTGTCTCCTGGATGCAGCCTTCCGTTCCTTGGTTGACTCCACCCCCCCTCCTCCTGCTCATTCTGATCCGTCTGATGCTAGTTTTGTCAAATGAGCAGCCGCCCCTCGTATCTAGATCCCGTCGACAACTTCGAAGTTGAAGGCCCTAGCTCTGAGTGATCGTGGTCTGATCGGATGATTTACAGGAATCTGGCCGTCACCAAAGTTGATGGATGCTTGGATAAATAAAAATTGGATGCCATTAATTTCTGGAGGTTTACAACATTGCTTCTGCGATAAGAGTTATTTTATTTTTCTGTTTGAAAACAAAGCTGATAAGGATCTTATTTTTCGAAGTGGCCCGCACTTTATGGGCCCCCGTGGCCTCTATCTTAACCATTGGAGTCTCTCCTTTGACCCTGAAAAAGATGTCCCCTCTGCTGTCCTGGTATGGGTTCGCTTACCTCATTTGCCTCTGCATTGTTGGGATGATGATACCCTGCAAGCCATTGGAAATGCCCTTGGAAAATATATTGATAAAGCAGAGCCTAAGGGACCCCTGTTCGCTTGTGCTAGAATTTGTGTCGAGGTAGATTTGGAGAAAGGTCTACCGGAAGAAGTAAATCTGCAAATGGAGGGATGGGAACACATGCAAAAGGTTGACTATGAACAACTGCCTTTTAAATGCAAAAAATGCCATGAATATGGACATTTTGTCAAAAACTGCCCCAAAAATGTCCATGAAAGCACTGAGCAAACCCAGGACGAAGGATGGCAACAGGTCAAAAAAGGGAAAAAAACCATGGTAGCTCCACAACCCACCAAATGTGTCCAACCCCCCCTGTCAAAGGAGTAGCTTCGAAAGCTAAGGAGGCTGCAAATATCAACAGCTTTCAAGACCTGCAGACTGAAGAAGGAGAAATTGCTATCTCGGAGGAAAGCCCAATGGAACCAAATAGGGAAGAAGTCGTTACCCTCTCTATTCCTGAAAAAGAGCAGAATGGTGAAAACTTTGGTGGATCTACCACCCCAGGTGGCTCTTGGGATGATAAGGTAAAAATCAAGTTTGTGCCATCTTCCTCATCCCTTGATGTCTCCTCTGACTCTCACGAGGAAGGGGGCTTGGTGCAACCCCCAAATACCAGAGGCAGGAAATATCTGAGGTATCATAGAGAGCTCGAAGCTGAAAGAGAAATCGAATCGGGGAGACAAAAAAGTCTGGAAGACATGAATATACTACAACATCCCAAATCTCAAAGTGAAACGAAAGATGGTAAGTCCTGAGCAAGACCTACCCCAGCTAAGAAGTAATGCTAGTAGTCTCTTGGAATTGCACGGGTCTCGGTGGGCTGAATAAAGTTGAAGTGATTACAAATATGATAAAATCTGAAAAACCGGATCTCGTGTTACTCCAAGAGACTAAGATGCAGAACGCTGAGATCTTAAATATCTTAGGTTCATTTTGGAAAGAAAGTCAGGGTAAGGCAATCAGTGCCTGCGGAGCTTCGGGGGGAATAACTACCCTTGTCTCCTCAAAGTATTCCATCATTTCCTCCATTGAAAACAGTTATTGGCTACTCACTGAAGTAAAAGAGAAGGATAGTGACAACTCGATATTTGTTTGCAATGTTTATGGGCCCATTCATCACAGGGATAGAATCAAGTTTTGGGATGACCTCAACAATCTCAAAGATAGTATGCATGAAGAAAAACTCGTCATTGCTAGAGACTTTAATGTTACTACGTCTCAACAGGAAAAGCGTGGTGGAAGTATCGTTCATGACCCCTTTGGGGAAAAGCTTGAGGATCTTCTCGCTGATTTGGATCTTGTCGACATTCCTTTAAAAAATGCCAAGTATACCTGGAGCAACAAGAGATGTGATGTTGGACACATTATGGCCAGGTTGGATAATTTTCTGGTATGTTCCTCTTTCTTTCAATCTAATCTCTTACTCAGTTCCTTCACCATCCCTTGTGCCTCCTCTGATCATAAGCCTATTGCTCTCTCCATTACCCCTCCTGAAAACCTTGGACCTATACCCTTCCGTTTTAATCCCCTTTGGATCCAAACCCCCAGTTTCTTTGATATTGTCACTCACGCCTGGAACTCAAGCTTTTATGGCTCTCCTAGTTTCATTTGGGAATCCAAACTTAGAGATGACAAATATGCGCTTAAAAATTGGGCCAAGACCGCCTACAAAAACCCCTGCAGCTCTAGACTCATTCTCCAGTCTAATCTAGGCAATCTGCATCAAAGAATGGAGACAGAAGAAGTCACGCTACCCTCTCTCAATGAAGAAAAATCCCTTGAACTCGAAATCCTTAAGGTTGGAAAGCAAGAAGAGGAAACCTGGAGAATCAAATCCAGGCAGCTTTGGCTTAAAGGGGTGACAACAACACTAAATATTTTCACAACTAGGCCAAAGCTCGCCGCAACCAGAATGCAATCAGGGAACTTAAAAACAACAATGGAGAAAAAATTAGCGGGCAAGAGAACCTTAAGCTTCACGCCTTCAACCATTTCAGGGAACTTTTTTCAGACTGTGGAGAAACTGACCCGGCAGCTCAAGCAGATCTCTTAGAGGGGATACCCAATCTAGTCTCAGACAGTGCAAATCGAGAGCTTGCCAAACCAATCTTGGAGTTCGAAATAAAGAGTGCTTTTTGGTCTCCTCAAATTGACAAGGCCCCTAGCCCTGATGGCTTCACCATCAACTTCTATTGGGAAGTATGGGAGATAATCAAAGAAGACCTGAAACGAATGCTAAATTGGACCAGGAAAAAAGACAAAATCGGAGGGGCCACTAACTCCTCTTTTCTTTCCCTAATCCCAAAAGAAAAAGCCCCTTGCTCCATGAATCGCTTCTGACCAATCTCTCTCTGTAATACCTCCTACAAAATCCTTACCAACATTCTTGCCACCAGAATGAAAAAAATCATGGGAAAATCATCTCCGACTCCCAAGGGGGATTCATTGCAGGTTGCCAAATCCTAGATAACATTATTATTGTTTGGGAAGCTATCCACTCTAATATGGAAAAAAACCATCAAGACATGGCCATTAATCTTGATGTGGCAAATGCTTTTGACAGAGTAAATCATAGCTTCCTTTTTGTCATCATGGAAAAATTCGGCTTCTCTAAAAGGTTTGTGAGATGGATAAAATCTTGTATCAACACCCCTTGTATTGCCCCGTTGGTCAATGGCAGACCTTCAAACTTCTTCCCGGTCACTAAAGGTCTGCGACAAGGCTGCCCTCTGTCCCCTTTCCTTTATCTTTTAGTAGTTGAATCTTTGAGTAGAAAGCTCCACTCCCTGCAAGCCTCTGGAGATCTAAAAGGAATCAAAATTGTAAGAGGATTCAGACTTGATAACCACTCTTAGTTTGCCGATGATATAATCTTACTTGGAGGAGCCTCTGCTATTATCGCTGTTGAGTTTAACCTTGTCCTCACGTCTTTCCTCAAGGCATCTGATGGCAAAGTGAATTTTGAAAATTCCAAAATATACAGCTGGAATTTCCCTCATGGGACCCTTGCAAGAATAGCTAGGACCTTTGGGTTCAAAGGAATAAGAGATTGGAGCTCCTTCACTTATCTCGGGGTTCCAATATTCAAAGGCAAGAAAAATGGAGCTGATTGGCAATGGCTTATTGTAAAAATTAAAAATAAAATCAGCACCTGGGGCTCTTGCTGGTTAAACCCTACTGGAAAACTGGTGCTCATCAAATCCATCCTTTCAACCTACCCTCTCTATGCTTGCTCCATCTCCCTTGCCCCCAAATCTGTGATGCTCGAAATCTCCAAGGCTCTTCGAAACTTCCTTTAGCAGGGTGGGAAAACTAATGGCTCGAAAAAATTTCATCTAATTAGTTGGGACATAGTGTGTAGACCCAAAGCTTTTGGGGGGGAGGGGATCAAAGATCTCTCTTCAATGAACCTAGCCCTTGGCGCCAAAATTCTCTGGAGGATTATCTCCGGAAAGAAAGCGTGGTGGAAGGAGATCTTTTATAAAAAATATATGCAGGGAAGCAGAAGCAGATGTGTGGAACATATAGAACAATATATGAAAGGAATGTCCATATGGAATCTCTGCAAGAAAGCAGCCTTCATCATTCAAAATAATCTTTCCTGGATCCCAGGCAATGGTAAGAAAATTCAAATTTGGAAAGACAATTTCTGCACCTACCCTCCTGCCGATTCTCTCCCTGCTCTCTGTGATTTGAGATGCTGGATGGAGCAGGAAAACATTAGTACCATTTATGATGTTTCTTCTTAGTCTCCTCATGGCAAATGGATGGGTTGGAAAAAGCTCGATCTCCCTGAAAATTTACAGCACGACTACAATGCTCTTCTCTCCCGGTTTCATGGTGCGATCCCCATCCACCTCTCTATGAGGGACAAGCACAGTTGGGGGAAAAGTGGCAATTACACAGTAAAGGAAGGCTATAATTATCTAGACTCTCTAAACAATCGAAGCAGCAAATATAACAAATGGAATAGAGTTTGGGATAGAGACGGGCTCCCTAAAGTGAATGTTTTCAATTAGGCTCTTGCTCACAGAAAAATCCTCACTGCATAAAACCTCAGGAGAAGGGGGATTGAAGGCCCAGCTAGATGCGTTTTCTGTAAAAATGTGGAGGATTCAATTGATTATCTTTTTTTGGAATGCAAGTTCTCCAAAGAGGTGTGGCATAGGGCCTATCAAAACATTCACCCAAATCTAATCCTCCCCACTGACTGGAATGACCTCTTTGCAAACTGGCACTTATACTATCCTTATTCATTCTCTAAAAAGTTAAACTTTAAAAGAGCCTGGATCGCTTTCCCAAAATTTCTCTGTTGGAAACTTTGGATTGCTAGGAATCATGAAATCTTTGAAGATATCAGAGCTATCCCTGGAAAAATTGTCTCCTCTGCCAAAGCTCTGTGGATTGACTCCCTCTCCTCTAGAAACATGAAAAAACTTCGCAATGAGCCTTTAAGTGTTGAAGAAAAAATATGGGTGGCTGATTTGTTGACTCCCCCCCTTACCTCTCTTCCCCCCCCCCCCCCCAAGACAAGAAAAACTCAGAACTGGCACATCAGAATGGATTCTAAAGATCTCCAACTTTGGATTCGAACGCTTGATAGTCACATCCTCTTTTTCGATGGTGCCTCCAAAGGCAATCCTGGGTTGGCAAGCGTGGGGGGATTCCTTATGGACTCTGATAGAAACAAAGTGAAAGACTTTTCCTGGGGAATTGGCAAGAGAACTAATAATGAAGTAGAATGGCTAGCTATGATAAAAGGTATGGACGTTGCAAGGAGCAATGATGTAAAAAACCTCATGGTTTTTGGAGATTCCATGCTGGTGATAAGGGAAGCCAGGGTTTTAATCAAACGTCGTCGAAAACCAGTCTCCTCAATGCACCATCACTTCCTTTTCTTGGCCAAGGAATTTCACTCCATATCCTTCCTTCACATCCTTAGGCATAATAATCAGACTGCCGACACTATGGCTAACTTAGGTGCAGGATTGAATGGTGGTCTCGCTATTATTAATGATCTCCTTCATGTGGACATTTGGGTACCTTAAGTTATTTTCCTTGGCTCTCTTGATACCTAGGCTCTTCCACCCTTATCTCTCCATCCCCACCCTTCTGAATCCTATGAAACTCCACCCTTATTTCTCCATCTCCACCCTTTCTTGGATCACATTAACTCCCCATATCTACGTGGGATCCCCTCGCTCCCTTCAATTGTCCCCTCGCCCAAACTGGCGGCCACCCCTGGCAGGCACCACCTGTCCCGCATGCAGGAGTTTAATGTGGACGATCTCCAAGGCGATGAAAGGTTATATTATGCAGGAAGGTGGCGCTCAATGCACCCTGCGAAGTTCTCTGCGAATTTGCTTCCTGCTTTCTGCTCACCTTTGTGAAATTCTCGTGTGCGAAGTTCCTAGAATCCGGTTGTTCTGGTTAGTAATGGAGGAAAGCAATCAATGCCCTCCTACTCTGCACTGTAGATGTTAAATTTTGAGCATTAATTCACAATACTCTAGGATCTTCACTGAGAGAATAACATATGCAGTATATCAATGCATGACAATCACAATAAGCATGACAAGCACCACAAGAATCAAAAGCATGAGAGACAAGAGACACAAAGTTTCCGTGGGAAAAACCCTAAGGTGAAAAACCCCACAACTTCCTCAGAGATAGAGAGAGCAATGGCTCAACCAAAGTACAACCAAAATACACTGAGATAGTCTCCTAGTAGCAGATGATCCTCCTCCTCACTAGTGCGCCACTTTCTGAGTGAGAGAGATATACTTTTCCGAATGATCTAAATAGAGATCACCTGATCTCTATTTATACTAACCTGTTTTCCCAGTGACCTTATGGGGCTGACTTGTCTAGCTAGGTACATCCACATTATAATATATATATATCAGGGCCGACCCCACACATGGTGGTCTAATAACCCATCGGCAAGTACACACACTTGCGACACTTTTCAATCCACATGATGACACTTCCTTATAGATGAATAACACATCTCTAATAAGGGTACAATAAATATATATGAAATACATAGATGAAATACATTCCGAAGTTACATATACATCAACAGTCCCTCTTAACTAGGAAGGTATTTCTCGACACAGATCTGCTAGACAAGTCTTCTTCTTGGGATCATCGTCATCGTCATCGTCACTGCTGCTGCTATCTCAACCAATATTTGACTCTACTCGTCATAGGAAGTTCTACAGAGCCAGTCCTTTTTCATACTGGATGTAGGCCCACCACCTGTAGGTCTTCGTCATCACTGGCCATACTGTGGAATCCTCAGGACTTATTACGTGCGTCACAAAACCTCGAAAGAGCATCCCAGGCTGTTACGAGCACACGGCTCTACCTATAGGATCTCCCAGGGCCATATTATATGTGACCTCACCACAAAACCTCGCAAGAGCATCCCAGGCTGTTACGAGCACACAGCTCTACCTATAGGATCTCCTAGGGACAGATTATATGTGGTCATGAAAAAACCTCGCAAGAGCATCCTAGGACTTATTACGGGCACATAGCCCAACCTATCGGATCTCCCAGGGACATATTATATGCCATAGGACAAAACCTCGAAAGAGCATCTGCCAAATATCCCAGGGCCAGATTATATGCCATAGGCAAAACCTTGAAAGACTATCTGCAGATCTCCCAGGGCCAAATTATATGTCCTCCCAGAGCAAAACCTCGAAAGAGCATTTGTCAGATATCCCAAGGCCAAATTATATGCCATAGGCAAAACCTCGAAAGACTATCTGCAAATCTCCCAGGGCCAAATTATATGCCATAGGCAAAACCTCGAAAGACTATCTGCAAATCTCCCAGGGCCAAATTATATGCTCATCTGTAAAACCTGATCCACGACCATAGAGTATCAACCTGATACTCACCATACATCATCCTGATGTACACATGATCATCCTGATCATCATCACTGCAACATCTTGCTGCATGTCATCTAGAGCAACATCCTGAAGCTCGTCATCCACGATCATCCTGATCATACAATGCATCTACCTGATGCATACCAAGTATCTACCTGATACATATCATCATACATGATCCACCTGATTATACAATGTATCCACCTGATACAAATATGATACATATCACCATACATGATCCACTTGATCATACAATGTATCCACCTGATACATATATAGATACATGGTCCAAGCATCCAACATGATGCATATACAAAATACATACAAATGATCCTACTAATCATATCCAACATCCAACATGATGCATACATACATATAAATGATCCAACTGATCATATCCAGCATCCAACATGATGCGTACATATATAAATGATCCAGCTGATCATACAAAGCAGAATCCAGAACATCATCCTGATGCTCATCATCCAATGCTTACATCCACAACCATGTGAAGGATCCTCCTTCCAACATGCTTGGAATGGCTTCAACAAATGTGTCCATCACTTCTTCCTCGAAGTGTCATCAATCTGAAGAACGCCAAGCCTCTCCCTGAAGTACTCGAACTTCACCCTGGCTAGTGGCTTCGTCAGCACATCTGCAATCTGCTCGTCCGTCACAACATACAGGAGCTTCACAGCTCCTCTCTGCACCATATCCCTGATATAGTGATATTTGATCTCTATGTGTTTCGACTTGTCATGAAACACTGGGTTCTCAGACAGCTTCACACAACTCTTGTTATCAGAGAAGATACCAGTAGCATCCAACGGGAGATCAAATAACTCAGACAGTAGCTTCCGTAGCCATACTGCCTCACAACTAGCTGAACAGGCTACAACATACTCTGCCTTAGCTGTACTCAGTGCTATGCAGGACTGCTTCCTGCTAAACCAAGAGATCACACCTGATCCCATACTGAAGCAGCACCCAGATGTGCTCTTCCTATCTACATCACTTCCAGCCCAATCTGAATCAACATAGCCCTGCAGGTTAAACTTTTGATTCACCTCATACTTGAGACCATAATCCACTGTACCCTTCAGGTACCTCAGAACATGCTTTACAGCAACTAGATGAACACTCCTCGGATCTGTTAGGAACTAACTCAATGTGTTCACCGCAAAGCAAATATCTAGTCTCGTGTTCGTCAGGTACATCAAGGACCCAATCATCTGACGATACATAGAGACATCAACCGACTCAGATGAAGCATCACATAGAAGCTTCAGATTCGATGCCATAGGTGTGGCCATGGACTTGCAATCCATCATCCCGAATCTCTTCAGGATATCTACAGTGTACTTCCCTTGAACAAGGAAGATCCCACCTGCACTCTTCCACCTCCATACCTAGGAAATAATGCATCATTCCCAAATATTTCATATCGAACTCAGCAGCAAGCTTCCTCTTCGTATCTGCAATCAATCTGTCATCTCCTGTTACAAATAAGTCATCCACATACAGGAGTAGAATCACAAGATTCCCTTCCTCAACCTTGTAATAAAGGCTGGAATCCGCTTTACTCTTGGTAAAGCCCAAACTAGATAGGAAATTGTCCATCCTCCCATACCAAGTTTTGGGAGCTTTCTACAAGCCATACAAGGCTTTCTTCAATTTGCACACGTGTGAATCCCTTTCAGGTCTTGGGACTGCATCCCAAACATCATCTTCATGATCGACGGATAATGGCATTCCATTTCTTCATCCCAAATCCTGGGAACTTCAATATCTTCAATAGATATCTTTGTTGCTGGAACAAATGTTGTAGTCCTTCTTTTGTAGGTGAGGATATACGGTCTTTCCTACAAAACAAGTTAAATTGCATGATTAGAAACATCTCATAATTTTCAGAACAAATTCTTTACACATAAAGAAATATGTCATGCAGTCATGCAGTTATCTTAGCCAATGCTTCAATACAACATTTATCCATGTTCCACAAGTTTCTAGATGCCTTCCATTCTCTACCAGAACATTGTTAAGAGTTTTCACTACTCCCAACATGTCAGCAAAGAGGTTTCATTCTAGATAAGTAGCATTGGAATGTTTTACAATGCCATAGGCCACTTACCCATCACATGCATATTAGTAGTATACTGTTCATTAATGCAATCATTCTAATATGCACAATACATCTCCTAAGTCTAGGAACATAAGCATAATATTATTTAAACAAACAAAATAGGCAAAAAATGATAATTGAAATACTTATCTTTGTTTGTTTGTTGGGTGGACTCTCTCTGAGTCTTTGCTTCCTGGCAGGAGCTGCTGAAGTAGCTTCTTCTACACCTTTCTGTTGTGGAATGTAGGAAGATGGTCAACTCCCTTTGAAAATCTGCATCCTTGCAGGAGCTGCTGGAGTGTGTTCCCTCTTGATCTTTACTTCCTGGATTATCTATCCTTGAACTTATATTCATCCTTGCTGACATAAATCTTCTTGAACCCTGGAAAGTATATTCTGTAAGCCTTCGAGCTTTCACTGTAACCCACAAAGATACCCTTATTTCCTGAAGGATCTAGTTTAGTCCTATTTTCCTTTGGGACATGAGTGTATACTGGACAACCAAATATTCTGAGATGGTTGACTTCGGGTTTCTTACCAGAAAAGACCTCTTCTGGTGTCTTGTTGTCCAATATCTTGTGGGATGTTCTGTTCTGCACATATACAACTGTTCTAGCTGCTTCTGCCCATAGATGCATAGGTAGATCCTGGTCATGCAGCATTGCCCTTGCTGCTTTCATGATTGTTCTATTCTTCCTTTCTGCAACTCCATTCTGTTGAGGATTATAAGGAGCAGTCAACTCCCTCTTAATCCCTGAATCACTACAAAGCTTCTTGAAGTCACCTGAGGTGAATTCTCCACCATTGTCGGATCTGAATGTTTTGATCTTCTTGTCAGTTTGATTCTCCATCAAGGCTTTTAATTCCTTGAATTTATCAAACACCTCATCTTTGTTCTTCAAGAAGTATACCCAAGTCTTCCTGGAGAAGTCATCAATAAATGAGACATAGTAAACATAGCCACTAAGAGAACTGGATGACATAGGACCACATACATCTGAGTGGATGATTTCCAGGATATCTTTGGCCTTGCTTTCACTGCTTGGGAAAGCCTTCTTAATGTTCTTACCTTTTGCACATCCTTTGCAAACACCTTCATGTTTGGTCTTGATTTCAGGAAGACCTTCTTGCAATTGGAAGTTCCCTATAGTGCATATGAGCAAGTCTTCTATGCCAAAGTTCACTTGGCTCCATGGATTCATGCACCATGGCATGTTCAGGTTGTCCTTTCAATTTATACAATCCTCCCTCTTGCTCTCCAATCACTACTGCATCATCGATGGTATTTCCCTTTGGCCACATTAGGACTTGGCCATCCACAAATGCAACCCTCATACCTTTTGCATCCAATGCAGAGATGGAGAGTAAGTTCTTCTTGAGCCCAGGTACATAAAGGACTTCTTTCATCTTCAAAGATTTTCCAGAATCTAGGTTGTAGGAGGCTTCACCACTTCATTTGATTGGGTATTGATAATCATCCCCAAGTTTCACCTTATGGGGTGATTCATGTTCAGATAGATTCACAAAATATTCCTTAAACCCAGTCATGTGTTTGGAAGCCCCACTATCAATCAACCAATCATTACAACCATGGGAGATATTACCTGTGAGAGCAGAGATTAGAACATACTCTTCTTCACTTGATGAGTCATCATCACTTTTTTCCCTAGCCTTCTTCTTTGGAGGTTCATCATCCTCGGCAGCATGAGCATGGAACTTTATTTTGCTGCCCTTCTTCTTCTTGCTGAAGTTGTTGTTATTATCCCTTTTGTTCTTGGGACAATCTGAATCAAAGTGACCCTTCTCATTGCATGTGAAGCATCTTAGATCCTTCTTATTCTTTTGATAGGATTTTTTGTAGCCAAAGTGCTCCTTCTTGGGCTTGCTTCTTTTGGTGTGAGTTGCGAGAGCTTGATCTTCACCTCCCATCTTTTCCTCACGAGCTACAAGCCTAGCTTCTTCTTGAGAGCATTCCTCCCATAGTTTACTGAAAGAGATCAATTTCTTTCTTGCACAGATTCCTTGAATAAAGGAGTCCCATGACCTAGGTAGGCCATTCAGAGTGGTCATAACAACTTCACCATTGTCCAATACTTCATCCACAACTTCAAGTTGCTCCTTGATCTGAGAGACATTGGAGAAGTAAGATTGAATGGTTTCTCCATTCAACATCTTGACCCCTTTCAATTGATTCTGCAGAGTCATCTTCCGATTTAAGTTCTTCCCTTCAAATAGCTTGGTCAAAGAGTCAAACATCTCCTTGGGTGTCTTTAGAGAAGACACATGGGGTATGAGATGGTCTTTGATAGAATCAACAATGATTCTCTTTTCCTTGACCGAGTTATTTTTATGCAATACCTTGGCCTCTTCATCCTCTGGGATAGGGATGTCTTCTTTTATATATGAGTCCAACTCATTATCTTCCAGGATTAACCCAATCCTATACTTCCAAGCTCGGAAGTTATCAGCCCCTTCAAGCTTATCCTCAAGCTTGGTGTGGTGAGACATCTTAAAGAGTACTTCAAATGGAAATAGAAAAGATTTAGGTCTTACCACTTGAAATGCTGAAAACTAGATCTGGTCCCGGATTAGGGTTTGTCGGAAAAACCCTAAAAATTCAAAATGTGAATTTCAATTTTCTGAAAGGATAGAAAGATGCGCTTTGATGAGCTGATCATCCTGGTGCATTCAGAATTTGAGATCAGCAAAGTTTTACCCTTCAGATTTTCCTTTTTGTCCTCCCGGGTTCATTAGGGAGAGCCCTGAATTAGGGTTTGAGTTTCCCGGAGATCTACCCAGCCAAAAATCTCGATCCAAAGCTCTAAACTTCGATTTTTGCAAGGAGCTTCCAGCTATGTCTTCAGATTTCAGAAATTCCTATTTTTGTGTAAACCCTAATTTTTAGGGCCAAATCTGAAAATACTCGGAATTGAATTCTGATTGGATAGATAGATGCGCCTTGATGAGTAGAGTCAATCTACTATACTGCTTTTCCAAAATATGTGGAGAGAAACCCAATAAACAAGAAAATCAAGTTTTCGTCACTGCAAAATGTCTTCTTCTCAGGTTAGCTCTGATACCATGTTAAATTTTGAGCATTAATTCACAATACTCTAGGATCTTCACTGAGAGAATAACATATACAGTATATCAATGCATGACAATCACAATAAGCATGACAAGCATCACAAGAATCAAAAGCATGAGAGACAAGAGACACAGAGTTTCCGTGGGGAAAACCCTAAGGTGAAAAACCCCACAACTTCCTCAGAGATAGAGAGAGCAATGGCTCAACCAAAGTACAACCAAAATACACTGAGATAGTCTCCTAGTAGCAGATGATCCTCCTCCTCACTAGTGCGCCACTTTCTGAGTGAGAGAGATATACTTTTCTGAATGATCTAAATAGAGATCACCTGATCTCTATTTATACTAACCTGTTTGCCTAGTGACCTTATGGGGACGACTTGTCTAACTAGGTACATCCACATTATAATATATATATATATCAGGGCCGACCCCACACATGGTGGTATAATAACCCATCGACAAGTACACACACTTGCGACACTTGTCAATCCACATGACGACACTTCCTTATAGAGGAATAATACATCTCTAATAAGGGTACAATAAATATATATGAAATACATAGATGAAATACATTCCGAAGTTACATATACATCAACAGTAGAAAGTGTAGGAAGAATGTTTAGGGGCAACCCGAGGGGGTTGGCACGAAGCGCTACCTCTCTAACATCTTTTAGGGTCATTGCAATGGCGACAACGAGAATCCTAGGGGTGGCGTGACAAAGCTAGCTTGCCATATCCATTCCAAAGCAGAAGACCCAGGTATTGGCAAAAGATGGACGCCCCTTGACGTTGAACAAGGCCAAGGCATCAGGGGCCCTGTGCAGCCTTCTGGTTGTGGTTTCGATGCTAGAAATAGGAACTAGAAGCTCCTTTCGATGCCGAATTCTGGGTTCCTTACGACCTCCCTTAATGTTGGTTATGGTGCACCTCAACAGCTATTTCGTGGTAGTCCCGGGGAAATTGGAAGCAAAAATTGGAAGTATGCGGGGAGCGATAATGGAGGTCTAGTCAACCTGGAATCTCCTCGCGGACAGGGAAGCCCTTCCCCTGAACTCCACACGCAGATTCTAGACCTGGAAGCCCAAGTTCATTGGCTCAGGGGAGACCTAAAGGATACGGAGAAAGCAATTTCGCACCTCGCCACCTTCATGCAAATCTCCAATTCTGAAGTTCGGATCAGCAATGGTAAGATGAAGGAATATTTTGATAAGTTGACTGGCAAGTTTGATACTTTCTACAATTGTCTCAGAATAGTAGAAGCCAAATTTGATTGTGTCAGGACCAATAGTGGAAGCAGCCCCTCCGTCATCCTGAATATCGACGACGAAACTGCTGGTGCAGCTTCAAGAAGCAAGGATAAAAATGCCTGAACTCATTGTGTCAACTGATTTTCTTTTTGTCTTTTCTTCACTGTGTATGGGCAACTCTTTTTTGGTCTGGTTGTTGCACTACTTGCTATGTATCACTTCTGTTGTCTTCTATTAGAGCAGTTTGTCGATATTTTCAGTTGTATTAGGCATAAGGCCATTTTTGAATATCAGACGCTGGTATGTGAAGAGTCTGTCTCGGCAGCTCTGGTTTTGTAGGATCAGCCTCCCCTACTCTATGTACTATGTTCTATCTTTTTAATATAAAGCTCGTTAACCGTTTGTGTAAAAAAAAAAATAATTAAATTAATAAATTAAGTAATATATAATAAAACATATTTATATTTTTTGTTTGTTTGTTTGTTTATCCATGACTTGTAGGACTGGCATGTGGTTTGAGAAACCATGACCTAGGGGTATCAAAGTCATCAAAATCACCTGGGGATCACACCCAACCTGGGCCACTCCAACCCTTAGCATAGCTATATTTTAAGTGTCTCCTCCCAACTACCTTGTGGGATTCGAGCTCGGGTCACCATGCAGAATAAGACTCATTGAAACCAACCTTACTACCAATATTTGACATATAACATAATTTATATGATTAAAATAATTATAAATAATTTAGTAATAAGTTAGGCAACATGCATTATTAAAATTATTTTAAATCTGGTAATAAATTAGCATTTTTCATTATAGTAAGTTAGTAATACTTCAATAATAATGAATAATATAGTAATAAATTACTTTAATGTTAATAAGTTAACATATAAATATAACATAACATACATAATAAGAATAATTTTCAACCATTGGGGTGGCAGGTGGGGGGGGGAGTTCTGCTAGACTCCAATGGACAAAGATCATGATCTATCTGTGGGGAATTGGAAAGACATCTAATAATCAAACAAAACTTTGCTCATAGGCTTAGAACTGGCCTATGGCAACTTCTAGTCCTAGGAGACTCTTTGTTAGTCATTAAGCAATCGTGGGCAAGGAAGGTCGATGATGGATCAATCCTCAAGAAATCATGAGCGGATTATATGGAGGATAAATCAATTTCGAGATGTTAAGCTCCTTCATGTTAGAAGACACAATAACTTGGGACACTAATAAGCTTGCAAATGAGGCTTCTCGATTGGATTGTTGGGTGCTGATAAAAAATCGAGGCCCTCACGAGAGAAGGTGGCTCCCTTAGTTTTTATTTCATGGGTGGAGATAGTTCACAACATTCAATGGCAAATTTAATATGCTTTGGAATTGCCAATATGGATCATATCAAGGATCCTCCATTGCATGCAAGGTAGCATTTGGAGGCTTCTTCGTACAAGGGAGCCTTAACACTCCCCCATGCTTCATATTCCCCCAATTATGTGACTATCTCTACATATTTGTGCATCTTTATGGCTCCTCTTCAGTTTCTCCTCGGTGTAAGTGGGATTTTTCCTTGGTAGGATCTTGGAGATAAGGAAAGGATTGGTGTGCATGGGCAGAGGATTGGCTCAGGCTTGTCGCTTGTAGGTTCAATTCTTCGTCGGGGGTCAAGGATTTATGGTAGGTTTCCTTTCCTTTTCTGCTTTGGCTTTGACCAATGTGAGGTCTGTATTATTGCTTGTGATTGTGAATATTTTGTATTTTGGTGGTTTGGTCTCACTGGGGGTTGTTTTGCTACGTGGAGAAGGGGGTTCTCTCCTTGGGATGGACCCTATTCTCTCACCTTTTTTTCCATGGACATCCCCTCAGGTTGGAATGTTGTGCAACAGATGGTCAGAGAGACATGTGTGAGCTTCACCAAATGACGAGACACTTAAATGCAAGATTGGATAGACATAAAAGCATTGTGGATAATATGAATTCTTGGTTAGCTCTCCAGGAGGAAAAACAAGGAATTCTCGAGAACACGGTTCAAGAATAAGGAAGGTAGATTATGAATTTTCTTATTGATTCAAAGATGCATTTTAATGCAATTTTGGGGCTGTCGGAGGATGCACACTATGCTAAGGCTCAATCAACTGGATCACATCATATGGAGGAGGATATACGATTCAACAGAAGAGTATCATTGCAATGGAAATCTCTAGTTCAAAGGATCTTGAGCAAGAACAACAGTTGTAGCAGGAAGACCATAATGGCCATGATTTCCTTTAATATGTATGCTTTTTATGAATTACACTTGTATTAGGATAGTAGGACAATTTATAAGGATTTATATATCTCTATTTTTTGAGAATTTGATAGGTTTAGTATTACAAAGATATGCGGAGGAGAAGTTTTCTACTGTCACAATAATTTTTTTGGCTATTTTTAACTCTCTCTAGTGTATATTGTTGGTTGAATCTCCTCAACTGGTTTAATACAAAAAATTCTCTACTCATTTTGGTTTTTAAAAAATGAAATAAACCAGGTGTGTGAGGGTTGTTTATGACCCTAATGGAACACTAAAAGCAAGTTTTGAATGGGGGTTGGGCAGAGCCACTGATAACCGGGCCAAGGTTCAAAATGTTGACATATAAACTATGTGTACAATTCCTCTTGAATATCTTATAAACATTGAAAAATACCATATACCATTGTTGAAAATCACACATTAAAATATATCTCTTTTAAAAAGCATTGTTTTTTAACTTATTTATATAACCTATATTTATCTTTAAAATAAACGCAAAAAAATTAAGTTTATAAAGTAAGGCAAAATTTGGCCACAAAAAATTAAAGTTTATAAAGTAAGGCAAAATTTGGCCAATGATTATATTTCTTAATTTACTTATAGATACAAAAATATAAATCTTAATGTTTTGGAAGATTTGAAAATTTTGAAAATCCACATATTTCAAAAATACACACACACATATATAGTCAATAATTCAATTACTGAAAGAGAAGTTAACAATAAATATTTTAAATTATCAATTTGAAGGGAAAAAGTTGTTTTAAAACAACTTGTGATGAAAAACACTTCAATTTTACACTTTTTGAAGGGAATCTTTAGATAATCTTAATGAAAAAATCACAAATTTGCTGCTATATTCACAACATTATTATTAGTTAAATAGTTTGAAAAACTTGCCATGGTATTTCTCCATTTCATTAGTAAATTTTCACCATTACATTTGGTACAAACTCATATGCACACCCCATTCTTGATTCTTGTGTGGAGGGAATTATAAAGTGATATATAGACAGTCAGATCTACCAATTGGATGTGATCTACCAAGTGAAAATTAAGCCAGATCCCATAAAAAATAATGCAAGAAAGGAAATCTACAACTTAAATAACTCATTCCCCAATGGAGTCACAAGTTTTGTTAACGGATAAATCCGTCGGTGCGGATACCAACCGATCTCCCTAGTCCGAATGGTTTAGATCTAGAACAAAGAAAAACAAGAATGAGAACCTTTCCCTAGATCTATCAAATTACTTGAATACAAAGTGTCAAGTATCCCACAGTCTCTTTGTATCCTGTTACACGGAAATTTTGTGCTCATCATGATTACAAACCATGTATACTTTATCCTTTCCTAAATACCTGAAGTACTTGACCAAAATCCTTAGATAATGAGTCATGAGGTTTTTTACCTGTAAAAACCCTGTTTAGAGAGCTCGACGCACCTTGCCTTCTAGCAAAGCACGTCTTTTCCTGATCGACGCACCTTGCTCCACTACAAAGCGCATTACTGATGAATGTTGCTAGTGTCTAGGGTGTGTCGGTGCCTGTACAGAGGGAAAAAAGAGAAGTTTCGAGAAGTCTCTCGAAGGAGACCCTTGTGGAGGCTTATCCCTTCCATATAGGGTGGATCTTACTCGCCTCTCATCTTAGTAGGATCCGACCTCCTCCTTCTCCCTAATCCTCTCCTCTCCTCCTCATCTCTTTTGGCCTATAAATGAAGCTCCTCTTCATGGGATAGGGGTGTTGAAATGAGGGTAGCCAAATGTTGTATAAATTGAGCCAGGAATCCATTCTTCCATGTTTGGAAAATGAGGCAAGGTTCCATTGGAAAGGATCTTCAACACCAAGGATTTATTGGTTGTAATTCTTTCCTCTATTGTAATTAATACATCAATGTCTTCCTTTCCCATAAACGATGTGTAATTTCATTTATAGTAGTTCTCCTTGGTCAATTGATTATATGTATCATGTTATCTTGTAGTCTCTTGTCTTTGTCCTTTTGATTCTTTTGTAGGTAATCTCTTCATCAATAAGCAGGACTGCGAAAGCCTCAAGCCACGAGGATGACCTTCGTAAATAAGATCCGAACCATTCAGACTAGGGAGCGAAAGCTTCAAGCCACGAGGACAACCTTCGTAAATAAGTTATGGACTTGACTCTTTGTATTCAAGTAATTTGATAGATCTAGGGAAAATTTTGAAAATCCACAAATTTAAAAAATACACACACACACACACACACACACACACACACACACACACACACACACACACATATATATAGTCAATAATTCAATTACTGAAAGAGTAGTTAACAATAAAATATTTAAAATTATCAATTTGAAGGGAAAAAGTTGTTTTAAAACAACTTGTGATGAAAAACACTTCAATTTTACACTTTTTGAAAGGAATCTTTAGATAATCTTAATGAAAAAATCACAAATTTGCTACTATATTCACAACATTATTATTAGTTAAATAGTTTGAAAAACTTGCCATGGTATTTCTCCATTTCATTAGTAAATTTTCACCACTACATTTGGTACAAACTCATATACACACCCCATTCTTGATTCTTTTATGGTTTAGTGTCAATGGTGCCACATGTTGCTAAGGTATCACATGATTCCTTGTTTGTTTATGATCTCTCCTTAAAAATAAATAGAAGGCTATTGTTTTTTTCAACGTATATGAAAATAGATTTTGCAAGGATGTAACTCTAATTAATAGTCACAAGAGTTTCAAAACTTTGGTGAGTTTACACGAGACAAATAAACTCATGACATCACAAGTGAGTTGAAAATTTTGGCCAAACTTACTGGAATTTTACAAAAACTTTGTGAGTCTTCAATAACTTATCGAGTATGGAATACTTGGTTGTCACACATATGAATACAAATTATAAAGTCCAGTGAGTTAGCTCAATTGGTTTGAATGGACCATTTGAAAACATATTTTCCCATGAGATCTATGATTCTATTGCAGTTGAGTTTGAGTCGAGTTCAGTTCCACTGGGTTATGAATTGCCATTGTGGTTGGTGGTTGAGTTCCCTCCATCCATATATTTAGGGGAAGAGGAGGGGGATCCCACAATGTTTTCTTTGGGAAAAAGGAAAATACAACTTACACCCTTTTTATATCATTCTTTGTTGTTTTGCCAAAGATTCTTGTTGAGAGGGAGGGATTTATGCTCTAAAAACAAATTTGTAGTAGTTATACCTCGTTTCAAGACCAAAAACAAGTGTTTTGAAGATTTGACAAGTTAAGAGTGCCTCGTTGTTGAGTGACCTACTTGAATAAGTTGTGTTGGAGGTGGTTGGTGTGGAATGTTGTTCACATTGTCATAGACAATTCTTCCCATGTAGAAGCATGTAGATTGTTGATAAATCAATTCCCAACTATTTTTTGGACCTCCCATGTAGGTCATCTTTTAGACTTGTTGTTGGAAATTGGAAAATATGAATGGGATAAATATATTATGTAGAAGGTGAAGTCCATAACAAAAGATATGCACAATCATACATGGTTATGCAGTGAGAAAATAAATAAAAAATTAAGAAGTTTGTCTACTCTGGCATGTTTAGATTCAACAACTTTCTATCTTTGCAGTCCATTTGTGCTTGAAAGTTGTAACTCAATAGAATGTTATTAGTGATGAGTGGGAAGAAATAAAATACAACAAAAAGAAACATTTATGGCATAGAAATTGTGTCACTTGTATTTAATAATGTTTTATGGGAGGAAGTGGCATCTTAGGAATATGTCAATTAGTGATGAGTGGGAACAATCAAAATGAAATAGGAACATTGATGGCATAGAGGTTGTGTCACTTGTATTTATTAATATTTTATATGCGAGGGGAGCCAATGAGGTGATTCCCATATCAAAATCACTAGTTAAGGTGCTTTGCTTGGTTTATGGGAAAAGCACCGAATGGGATACATACACAAGCCATGCCTAGAGCCAAGGAGGGTCCACATTTGGGAGTAAGGAGGAGAAATGCATGCCATTTTGGGAAGTCATTAATTCAATGGAAAGCATAAGATTCACCTACCACTACATGTTGTTTGGTACTATCTCAAGCCCCCTTTTTTATGCCAACGATGAGAAGATAGAAGATTTTTTGAAGTGCATATAAAAGAGGATGTTCCTTAATTATCCAACTCATGGCCATCCAACACTAGGTACAAATATACAAGAGAGATGAGGGGATATTTGAATTTGAAATAACGATTAAGTCAAATAAGACATTGTTACCAAGTAAATTTCTATATTCAAATCCATTTTTTATTTGTTAGAACTTTCCATCCTTTTAAATTTAATGTTCAAATTACTAAGTTGCATGGATACATATACATATACGAGAATGGATATAGATACAGATCCAATAAGTTTATAGAAAATCAATATACTATATGCTTAGGATACATTAATACATGCGTACATATCATGTGTATGTATATGTGTGTTGCGTGTGTGAAAGAGACCAAGAAACATACAAATTTCATCGTACAATTCATGAATTTTGAATTTGGAAATAAGGAAACACAAAAAAGAGTTATAGTGAAGAGAGTCATCAATGCTCTATTTATAACCTAATTATAAGAAATTAGTGTTAGCATTCTTCATTTTTTCAATAGTTTTGATTTTTTTTATCCTTTGTTTAATGAGAGGAATGGCCATTGATGTTGTTGATACAACATTTCAAAAATATAAAATGCTACTAAAACATTTTAGCCTTGTTTTCAACTTGTGTGCACTGTTTTGTAAATGAATCATGTGGAAGAATGGGTGGTAAAATTCTTGAGCTATAGAAATTTGCGGTCCATATGAACCAAACTTGTAGTTCCTTCAGATTTGAAAACAATTGAAACACGTTCAACCGCATTCATTTCAAGAAACACCACAAGTTGGGTCCCAAAAAATCTTAATGATTTGATTCTTGTGCGCTATAATCTTAGCCTTTGCATATTGCAATAGACAATTAGATACATATGAATGATATTGTTTCCATTCAACTAGACGAGAATGATCAATGGTACAAAGGATCACGCGTGATTGGATGGAATGGAAAGGCCCTCCCAATCATCAACCAAGAATTATGATTAATCACTTATCATTTATTCCATCATCTATCATCCTTGGCATTTGAACTTCGGTTCTATACATTTGATTTTTTAAACTATTGCCCCATAAATTTTAACTATTTGAAAATTTGAGATCCTTTATTCAATGTTTATGTCTTATGAAAATTGAAGCCATTCAATACCTAATCGATTATACATCTATGTTGTTCAAATGAAAATTTATTGATTTTTATTTTATAAAAATCTAAATCTATGTATGTTTTAATGAGACTTCAAGTTACTGCAAAGCTTTGTGCCAAATTTCGTTAAGTTATTATCGAGTTTTGTACCAAGTTGACTCCATTTTAATTTTGTTGGATCATCATTGAGTTCAAGTCCCATAACTTTGAAATATTACATACATATGAAGTTTAAACATAATTCCTAGAATGTTAATGAAATCATTAGTGAATCATTATCAAGAAGAAGTTGAAATATTACAAAGTTTTCATGAAAATTGGTTAATCAAAATTAATTTTCCAACATTATTGGCTTAAAGAACAATATGAGCATTGCCAAATATTGGGCTAGTGCTCAACCTTAATTATGAAATCAATCATTGTACTAACCCAAACCACCTTGGATGAATGATTTTGTAAGAATTCCAATACAAAAAAGGTTGACAATGAAAAGCATTTTCCTTTTAACGTGTTCTAGCCTTAATAATATAAGGCATAAATTTTCCTACTTTCATAACTTGATTACTCTTCAAGACCTTTTGTCTTGAGAAAACTATAATGACCTTGGTATTTTAATTTGTACCATGTGAAAATATAGAAATGGAATTATGAAGAATAATTAGTTTGATTCCCTTTATTTGTTAGATAGTCATTGCTGGTCCTAGGGGAAAACACGCAACATCACCATCGCTATTCCATAAATAGGAAAGGGCTAGGTTCCACAAGTTGGTTCACTTCTGCAACATGTTAATCGTTAATAATTTCCCAGTCTACTTTAAATAATATTCTTCCTAGTGCCATAAGTTGTGTTATAGTGGTAATTTGTAGTGCTTACTATGAAAAATACTCTAGTTCTATCACCATTAAACATCCTCTCCTTATACTAAGTCAATGGTAGGTACATGTCCTTGTTGAAATGGATTGAAGTTATCATACTCGAACTTGGTTCCAACTCAGTGAAGCCTTCTTTTGAGAGGATTGTTGCAAATATCATTTCAAAGAATATATCGACCAAGGTGTATAAAAGAAACTTATAAAAAATATAACGAAATATCGATAAGCATAAGCGTGAACCTGAAAAGCTAAAAAAATGACAACTTGAGAAGCTTAGAAAAATAGGAAATAATCAAAGAGAGATAAATCAACTAATTTTAATAATGTCCAACAAATGAGAAAAGTAACAGGTCAACGAGATTCAAAAGTACATCCAATCTAAGTAGAAGAGAGTGGGTGTGCAAAATGATCTCATATAACTACTATATGAAAGAAGAAAATAATAGAAAAAATAAATAAGTATCTAGGTATCCAAGGTACAAAATAAGTACAAAAACATAATTATCACATGTAACAAATAACAAATATCGAGGCATAGGTAGAGAGAGAGAGAGGGGGGGGGGGAGAGAGAGAGAGGGGGGGGGGGAGGGGAGAGGGAGAGAGAGAGAGCGAGAAGCAGAGGGAGGGAGAGGGAGCGAGAGAGAGAGAGGAGGGGGGGAGGGAGGGAGAGGGAGTGGGGAGTGGGGGAGAGAGGGAGGGAGAGGGAGTGGGAGGGAGAGGGAGAGGGGGAGGGAGAGGGAGTGGGGGAGAGAGGGAGGGAGAGGGGGGTGGGAGAGAGAGGGAGGGAGAGGGAGGGAGAGAGGGAGGGAGAGGGAGGGAGAGAGGGAGGGAGAGGGAGGGAGAGAGAGAGAGAGAGGCAGGGAGAGAGAGGGAGAGAGGGAGAGGGAGAGAGGAGAGAGAGGGAGGGAGAGGGAGTGGGAGAGAGAGGGAGGGAGAGGTAGAGGGTTAGGGATAGAGAGAGAGAGG
This sequence comes from Larix kaempferi, assembly GCA_027924585.1. Taxonomy (NCBI): domain Eukaryota; kingdom Viridiplantae; phylum Streptophyta; class Pinopsida; order Pinales; family Pinaceae; genus Larix; species Larix kaempferi. The sequence goes on from BSBM01000576.1 coordinate 7,747,659, forward strand.
GGAGGGGAGAGGGAGTGGGAGAGAGAGGGAGGGAGAGGTAGAGGGTTAGGGATAGAGAGAGAGAGAAGGAGGGATATGGAGTGGGAAAGAGAGGGAGGGAGAGGGAGAGAGAGAGGGGAGGGATAAGGAGAGTGAGAGGGAGAGAGGGAGGGAGATGTAGTGGGAGAGATAGAGGGAAGGAGAGGCAGAGGGAGAGGGAGAGGGGGGAGTGAGAGGGAGGGAGAGGGAGTGAGAGAGACATAGGGAGGGAGATGGAGTGGGAGGGAGAGAGGGAGGGATGGAGAGAGATAGAGGGGGTGTGGGGAGAGAGAGAGAGAGAGAGAGAGAGAGAGAGAGAGAGAGGGGTGGGGGACATTGAGGGGGAGAGAGAGGGAGAGCGAGTGAGCGAGAGAGAGAGGGGGGGACATTGAGAGGGAGAGAGAGGGAGAGTGAGAGAGAGAGAGAGGGAGAGGGAGGGGGAGAAAGAGAGGGAGAGGGAGAGAGGTAGGGAGAGAGGGGGAGAGGGGGAGATCAGGAGAGGGAGAGGACAGAGGGAGAGGGATAGAGGGGAAGATGGGGAGAGATAGGGGGAGAGGGGGGAGAGGGAGGGAGAGAGGGAGGGAGAGGGAGAGAGAGGGGAGTGAGGGAGGGAGAGGGAGAGGGATAGAGGGAAAGGGAGAGAGAGGGAGGGAGAGGGATAGAGGGAGAGGGAGAGAGAGGGAGGGAGAGGGAGAGGGAGAGAGAGGGAGGGAGAGGGAGAGGGAGAGGTAGAGAGAGGGAGGGAGAGGGAGAGGGATATGTATAGAGAGAGAGAGGGAGGGAGAGGGAGTGGGAAAGAGAGGTAGGATAGGGAAGAGAGAGGGAGGGAGGAGAGAGAGAGAGAGAGGGGGGAGGAGGGAGAGGGAGAGGGAGGGAGAGGGAGGAGTGAGAGGGGGGGAGGCAGGGAGGGAGAGGGAGTGGGAGTGGGAGAGAGGTAGGGAGAGGGAGAGGCATAGGGAGAGGAAGAGGGAGAGGGGGAGGGAGAGGGAGTGAGAGAGAGAGAGGGAGGGAGAGGGAGTGAGAGGGAGAAGGAGGGAGAGAGGGAGGGATGGAGAGAGAGATGGGGGCGATAAAGAGAGAGAGATGGGGGGGAGGGAGAGAGAGAGAGAGGGGGGGGGAGGGAGAGAGGGAGGAGAGATAGAGACATAGGTGAGAGGGGGAAGAGAGAGGAGAGAGAGAGAGAGAGAGGAGAGAGAGAGAGAGAGAGAGAGGTGAGGTGGAGAAGGGATAGAGATATAGAGAAAGGAGAGGGAGTGGGAGAGAGGT
>BSBM01000577.1:0-97500 GCA_027924585.1 Larix kaempferi
GATAATTTCAAAGTGATGGCTTACATAGGTTTCATAGATGGCGCTAGACGTCACAGTAGGAATCTCTCCTTATTTGCATGGGTGATTTATTTTCCTATCAGCCAGTTAGTTACATCCGGTGGGGCTTGTCTCTATCCAACAACCAATAATGTTGTTAAGTATAGTTCCATTATTGAACTCTTTAACAATGCCATTTTCCATGGCATTCAATGTCTTGAGGTTTGTCTTGATTATTAGCTGGCTGTTTATCAATTGAATAGGGAATTCCAAGTATGTGATCTTTCATTATTTAGATACTTTTTATTAGTAAGACTTATTTAATAACAATTTATTACAATAACTTAATCACATGTTTCAAGAAATCAAAATATTATCATATACACATGATAACTACATTTTAACTTATATATATATAAAAGTTAATATATATATATATATATATATATATATAAAAAGTTAATATATATATATATATATATGTATATAAACTTTTATATATATATATATATATTTATGTATATATACATAAATATATATATACACATAAATATATGTATATAAAAGTTAATATATATAAATATATATATACACATAAATATATGTATATAAAAGTTAATATATATATTTATGTATATATATATAAAAATTAATATATATATATATATATTAACTTTTATATATATATATATATAAGGCAATATTTACTTATATATATATATATAAATACATATATATATAAAAAGTAATATTTACTTTTATATATATATAAAAGGTAATATATATATATATAAAAAGTAATATTTACTTTTATATATATATAAAAGGTAATATATATATATATATATAATATGAATAGTTGCTTGTATTTATATCAAAAGAAAAAAGGATGCGGCCTGATCATAAATCCTTGAGTTATATTTGGAAACCTTGAAGAAGGCATATATATTTCATTCCATTGCTCAAATTCATGATTTTTTGTATCCTTAGGAACTGCTAAACTACTACAAAAGGACAGTTCTTTTTTGCAATTGTAAATTCTACAAAAATTGCCTAACAACAAAAGGAACTTAAAAGGCATTTACAAAGTAAAAACAAAGGACCTAGCCAATACTACCTTGATTCTACCCCTTCTTGAGGTGTTTCCTGCTGCTCATCAATCTTCTTGGTTACATCTACATCCCTACTTCCATTCTCCGTATGAACAACCCTTGTAGGACTATCACTGTGATCTGCATTGCATGATTGAACTAGTATGTTATCAGTAACCGATACTAAATCTATGGGATCATGCAACCCATAATTCTGTAACATACTCTTTAAAATACTGATTTCTTCCTTAAATACGTCAACTTTGACTTTCAACTCTCTATTTTCTTCTTCAAGATTCATTACTTTACCTTGATAGTGTGCTATAAACTAGGTAAGATCGTTCTTCCTATTAATATAAGCTCGTAAATCTCTAATCCGCCTCTCCAATCCATTGACCCGTCTTAATAACACATCTTGATTATTGCCATTCCTTCCTTCTTCATTCAAAATTGAGTTTTTACTATCATTCATTTTGTTACAGTGCAAGCAAATCAACTTCCACATGCAGGAATTTTCGCACACCACCATTAGAGTTGCATTGTAACAAGTTATACAACTTGACAAGAACCTGATAATGTTTTCGTTTTTTAGGGGGTCAATTTTAGTATCCGTCTTTACCTCCATTTCAGAAAGTGTGTATACTGGTAGCACCATTTTTCATTTTGAGCAATTTTTTTGCAATTTTAAAAATTCTTGGTCATAAGAAAACTATACCTTTTATTTACAAGGGCATTTTTTCAAAGTTTACAAAAAAAAAAATTTAGTAGTTAGTTATAATTCAAAAATACATACATTTTTGAACTTTTTAACATTTAGAAGCTAGTTAGAATGAAGAATATATACATTTTGGAAGTTTTTTATCTAAACTTTTCTCTTAAACAAGTCATTCTTTGGGGCAAATTTGTAAACAAAATGAGAAAATAAAGACATTTCAAACAATTTTTAATGTATTTTTCAGAGATTTTATTTATAAAAATGATATTATTTAACATTATTTCCATAAAGTGATGATTCACATAAACTCAACAAAAACTATACTATATATTTGTAAATAACATATTAAAAACATAATATTTATTCTCAAAATAAAATCTAAAAGTAAACATTACAAAAATTTGTCAAATTTGACATTTTCCTCGACGACATGAAACTAATCAAGAAAATTATTCAGGCCAAAATCTTCATTGAAATTGACATTTTTTACAACTGGACTCTTTTCCTAGACCTCAATATGCTGTTAATAAACTTTAAAAACCATATCAAGTTATTTAAACACCATAATAAAATATTAAAACAAACAAATATAAAAATATATAATTAAAATTTAAAACATAATATCATAAAAAATAAATCATAATTTTTTTTTTTAAACATGTAAATAGTTTAATATTTTAATGGTTTAGTAATGAAAATAAATAATAATCAAAATAACATATAATAACGAAGTAGTCTATTTATTCTATGTTTTTGACTTTACGGTAGGTTTTAGTCGGAATCAAGTAATTTATTTTGATAAAATCCAAATTTCTATGTGTTTACATTGTATTTTTGAATCCATAAATAGATTCAACATCCTCAAATAGTCTCATAACACCCAAATTATGCAATTTCCATAGCTAATATATGTAATTCTAATATTTTTTAAAAATTTCCAACCAAAATACAAAAAATATTAGACGGAAAATATGCTAAAAAAGATTGAAAACATAAAATAATTAGACTACACCTATAATAACACATTATACCACATATATACAAAATATAACATAAAATATATAAAATAACAAATAATACCACCTATAATAAATTACATATAATACCACATTAAAATATATATATAAAATAAAACAATAATAAATAATAATAAATAAATAAATAAATACATAATAACACATATTATATTTTTTATGTTTTCGTTGGTGTTATGTGGTAATGGGTTAGGTATGGAGAGGGTGATTCTCGGAATCGCGTCGCCTTCCAGGTGTAGGTTTCGGAGAATCACTTTCCCCTGCCTAGCCCCATTACAACATAACACCCAAAAAAACATAAGTAATATGTCTTTTATATATATATATATATATTATGTTTTTGTTTTAAATATATATATATATATATATATATATATATATTTTGTTTTTTATTATTATTGTTGTGTTATATATATATATATATATTTTTAATGTTTTGTATTTTTATTTGTTTTATTATGTGTGTATTTATATTTTTTTTTTTAAATTTATCAAACATTTTGTTATGGTATTAAAATATAATGGAGAATTTTTATTTTTTTTTAAGAATAATTTAATTGTATTTTAATGTTTTTTCAAAATTAATTTTGTTATTTAATTGTTTTTAATGTGTTTTATGTTTTTTTTTCTTTTTTTGTTATTTAATTGTTTTTAATGTGTTTTATGTTCTCTTTTGTATTTTTGCATTTTTTTTAATTTTAATTTTAGGAGTTTTGGTTGAATGATGTCGGTTGTTAGGGTCACAATTTGGAATAAGGCGTAATTTTAACCTCCTCCTTCTCAAAAGGTGATTCTGGGAGCACCACTTTTTGATTGAGGGGTTGATTTAGGGTTTTGATTGCAACCGCATCGGTTAGGGTTTCAAAAAAATTGTAATTTTAGCTCTGAAAAAAAAAGGGTGCTACCGGTAGCACCACTTTTTAAATCGATGGTTGTTTTTAACAAAAAAAATGAGTTTTTATTGCTAGAGTTCTCGTTTTGAGTATAAAGTTCTCGTTAAGTTGTATAACTTGTTTTGTTCCTTGATAGAACAAGTTCCATATAATTAAATAGTTGATAGCCCAGTAAAATTAAGGAATATAACAATGTCCAAGGCCTTTCCCATCTATTAAAAGGCTACCTTGCCCAAGGTTACATGCAACATTTGCCTGCATATATGCCATGGAGTTCAGAGCTCTTAGGACATGCTAGACTTTGATACCTTCAAAATCCTCTATCAAATGTAATATCCCCCAAGATTCTTAACTATCATCATTGAGTCTCCCACTATTGTTATACATTAAATATTACATTGATACGCTTGAATTAAACCTTCCCATAAATCATAGGCTTCTGCAAGATTATTGGTCATATCTCCCAATTCCTAAGAGAAATATTGCTTCTGCTTTCCACCGGGGTCAAATATCACCCTCCCCGCCTTCCACCCCTGGATTATTTTTGGAAGCACAATAAAAAACAAATATGGGAATTTTGCTTATTTATCTAGTCCTTTAGTTTTGAAACCTTTATTCTTAGTAACCAATTTGATTTGACATTTTGTTGATGTCCAATTTTGTCATCATTTTTTATCATTGAATACGCTCTCTTTGCATTATTTTCACCATTTTTGATATGATAAGTCATATTTCTTGCCATTCAGACCACCATTTGAACTCAAGTATGAATATATTTGGATATTTCATAAATCTTAATTGATTATCATCCTTTTATGGTTTATTAACATTAATTTGGCATTTCTCGACCTGCTTGGCATGTAGACTTCATTCTGCAGGTTATGGTTTTCAAACAGACTCTCATCCAGCCACGCATTCACGTTCAAGACCCCCAGTCGTATTCGGACCATCGTTCAGACCTCCGTTTGCACCCTCGAATTCGTTGGTTAGCATATTCTGGGGAATTAAAGGCGAAAACCACGACGTGGGTTCTGTTGGTGACGTGGCCCTGATGGACCGTGAGCCCTTGTTTGAGAAGATCCGCATCCTCACTTTCCCAGCCTACCAATGCACCAACTGCTCACGTGAAGGGAACCAACACGCACAGAATCAGGAAGACGGCCTGTGTGTTGTAATGGACCATTGTTGCAGCAGTAAAAGACTCTCTTTTTTACAGGGTTAGCAGGTTCGGGGGGAGTAATTCTTGACTCCACGGGGAACAAGCAGAAAGAATTTGCCTAGGGCATTGGGAGGAAGACCAACAATGTAGCGAAATGGTTTGGACTCATCAAAGGAATGGAGATTGCAGCCAGCCTGGGAATTAAGAAACTCACAGTTCTCGGAGACTCTCTAATCATAATCAGAGAAGCCAGACATATTATTGCAAAAAGGAAAGACCCCATCTCCAAAATGCATCACCTCCTTCATTGCATCAGTATTGATTTACATGAGCTCACCTTCCTTGATATTCTGCGAGGGTTGAATGATAAAGCAGATGAGATGGCGAATATTGGAGTCGAGCTAGCTTATGGCATCCTAAGGCTTGATAATGAAAGTTTGGAAACCTCTTGGATTCCTTAACCCAAGAATTGGACTTTGGTATTAGTCCTAAGACCCTCCAAACTACCCCCTCTCTCATTTATGGACTTTTTTCATTTAATTTGCATCATTATTGAAATTTTTTGGGATCTCTCCCTTAGAGATTTGATGGCTCTCCCCTCTCTCGATCGTTCCCCTCGCATGCATGAAATTAATTCCTCACAACAAACTACCAATTGGCTGGCATGCGGGCTCGTTGGCTTGATATACCCTCATTTTCGGGAAACCCTCAGACCTCATTCCTTTGTCTCCCCTCTCCTCGTCGCCCTGATCAGTCTACGTTTGCTGTTTGTTGTCTGGAACGGTCTCTGTGTTGGTAGGATAATGGCTCATCATGGAGTCGGGCATGGTGGGGAACACTATTTCCGTGGTGTTGGGCGCTACTAGGGGGAAGAGAATCCCACCTGTGGAAGATGTTGCAAGACCGAAAGAGGCTACAATGTTGGGTGCAACAGGGGAGTACAATCGGAGGAAAGGTGGGGCGACTCAGTAGAACTCGAGAGCCACCCTGGACTTGGTCCCTATCGTAGGAATGCAGGGGTAGGGAATGTCACTGGTCAGGATGTGAAACACAACATATCCAAGTTTGAGGTGGAGTTTTTGGACCATTTGCAGGAATTGGAGCTGCAGGTGAGGATGATTCGTGGTGAAAACATAGAGTTTAAGAAGGTAATATCTTGTCTCTACAACTTTGCAACTGCTTCTCACTCTGAGGTCAAAGCTCATAATATATGTGTCGCTGAAAAAATAGAGCATTTGGAGGAAAACTGGGGTATGGCCTACTCTTGTAAGGCTCGGAAGCTCAAAGTAACTGGCAGCGAACTCGAGGACATCAATCGAAAGATGGAGAAGCTGCAGAAGTTCATGAAAACAACTGGTAATTTCGTGGACCTTAGCACTAAAAAGAATATGGCTGCAGACTCTGTGGGCGCGGCCATGGACATTGGTCCTCACTAGCAGCTTGTCTACTCTGGTCACGGGTTGGATTTTCTAGTTTATTTATGTTATTTATGCTTTCTAGCACTATGAACAGGAACTATGCTACTTTCAGTTTAGGCTCTAGTTGTTTTGCTGGCATCTTGGTTGGGCTCAATGCCCAGATTTTGTATAAGGCAGACTATCAGAAATGTTCTTCTTTTGCATACTCCTCCTAGGTTAGTTTGTTAGATGTTATAGTTTTCACAGGACATAAAGGTATCATGCTAATTATTAGCTGGAACATGATGAATTTGGAGTGATGGTTGTCTTCCTTTCATGGGAGCAATCTGATCAGTCTATTGTGATGTAATTTTCCTTTTTATATATAATCAATGCTATTAGCCGTTTCTGTTTAAAAAAAGACCTTCTATTTTTAGAGCGGTCGACCACTGAAAGGGTCGACTTGCTCTCTCTTTGTAAATATTATATAAAGACATCTCAGGTTGAGAAACGAGATGATAGACAATAGAATGATAGATATAGAGAAGAACGTTGTGTAACTTTGCTTCAATTTAAGACAAAGACTCTGTTTCAACTGTTGATGATCATCTTCTGTTAATGACTGGTGACTGAGTAGCTTAGGAGATAAACCCCTATTGCTGGGAAGGGCCCCTCAACAATCAGAGGTTCCATTTGTGTATATTCAACAATTTCTTTTTATATTTACAGCTAAGTCATTTCGTTTTTGCATGTATCTATTATGTTTCCTGTAAGTCATTTCGTTTTTGCAAGCAAATAGTTCATTTTCCTGTAGGTGACATTTTGTTGTTTATAACGTATAATTTTCCCGTGTTATTATGCAATTTATGCCTTCAGAATCCATTCGGCTGGCCATTCGCACCATTCTTTCAAATTGTTTTTCAGACCTTCTTTCAGCCTTTCATTCGCATTTAGATAGAATTTTCCAGAATTTGCAGTCATTTCCAGAATTGCTAGTATTTCATTTTATGCAGAGATAGTTAGTTAGGATATAGGTTGATTTTCCAATACTTCATCACATTCTGTAGCTAGTTTGGGATTCGAATCCACCCTTAACATTTCATATCTCATTTTACATTTACACATAGGTTAACCATTTCAGTTTTATTAATGATGAAATCTATTTACATTTAGCATATGTTTTATGGTTCAAATGAGAAATAGTTTTGGTTCAAGTAGAAGTAGTATAAATGTCTTTTTGCTTATGATTTAGGTAGTTTATGAATTATTTCACTTACTTTCATGCCTATGACCTAGATTAGCTTAAATTTGTTCACAATGTTATCATAGACTTTGTTAAATCTCAGTTTGTCTTATTTCCGAATTAGTTCAGTATTTCATTTTCAGTTTTCATTCAAGTTTCTAATTAGTCTTTCACTTTTATTTACATAGTGTTCTTGGTTTAATTTCATTGTTTCAAGTTCTTTCATTTCTGTAGGTAGAATAGACTAGGAACTAGTCTCAATCCAAGTTTAATAAGTTCATGTGTGTTTAATATAGATGCATTAGTTTTCAATCTCTAAGAGTTTTCATAGCTTAGTTTAATATAGGTTTAATTCTCAAGTTATAGATTAGCTTTATTGCACTTTCATAGTTGTCTTAGATTATAGTTTGATTTGCAGTAGAGGTAGCGTAAGAACATCTTGTTTTTCTATTGTAGGTTTTGATCACAAGTTAGCATTGATTTCAGTCATTTAAGTTATTGTCTTGTACTTAGTTTCGTTTGCTTTTCTTGTAGTTAATGTTTTGTGAATTAGTTTGGAGTAGTGATAGATATCATTTGATGTTGATAGGCATGTGCATGAGTTAGTTAACCATTTCATGTTTAATTCCAAGTAGTCATTAGAGATCAAATAACTTAGATTTTGTACTTTTGTTAATCAACATTTCATTTCAAGCATCATAGTTAGTTTTTGAATGTCATTTGTTTATGGATGAATAGTAGTTTACAATGTTTAAAATTAATTGTAATTGGTCACTTTTTAGCTTGCATCTCTTTGTAGAAGTTAAGTTAGATTTACTTCCGTTTTGTTTCTCTATCGCATTTGAAATTCATTTTGATACATTCCCCCAAATTCCTCAAGGGGAGTGGAATTAGGTAGCTTAGCTTAGTTTTAAGTATTTGTCAAATGCATGAGTAGTTCAACTGTTGGATTTCTTAGGTTCATTAAGTAGTTGTAATCTTGCTCAAGATAGTATAGTTTCTTGTCTTTACATAGTTATTTGTAAACCAAATCATTTCATAGATAGGTTTCTGAACTTGTTCATAGTTATTACATAGTAGCTAGTTTTTCTAATTCTTAGATTAGAGTTTGAATAATTGATCAGTAGTTTCCATTTTCAAAAGAGTAATTTGTTTTTGATCAAGTCTTATTTCCTAGAGTAGTATTGTTCTTTTCAATTATTGCCCATAGAGTAGATTAGTATAGATTGATACAATTCTGATCTATTGGTTTGGTTAGGTCTAATCAGCTTAGTTGTATTTCTGAAGTTTGACTCGGTTTTTCATTTTGAAAGATCTTTCGATATTTTCATTATTAAACTTTTCTAAGGTCGGCCGATCCAATATCTTAGGTACCCTTCTACCTCAGCATATACTTTTCCACAACTCTAAGATTACCAACCCTGGTCGATAATTAAATATTTGGTGAATTCATTAAGACAATAAAACACCCAACATTTTGGCGCCGCTGCCGGGGACTTGTAGATAGATAGAATTTTCTTTCTAAACCTTAGTGATAGGTAGAATTTTTCCTTTGAAACTTAAATATAGGCTGGTGGCGGGTGAGCGGTAAGACAAGAGGTAAGAACCCACACATTTGTTATAACAGGCATCCCCAAAACCCATAAATAGTAGTAATGAAATTAAAATTTGTTTTGGTTTTAGCTTTGTTTTCATGAATAGACCTAGAGATTTAAAAGGTAGATATATTAAAACTAGTCCCCAAAACACTAAAATTCCTACTAACCTATACGGGGGGCGTGCCATCACAACTACTAACTCAGCATAAAGGTATCGGAAAACACCAAAAGGGGATAGTCCTACTTGGAAAGATAAGGAAATCCTTTCTGGAAACCATTCAGGGGGAACCATAGGGACATCAGAAAAATCAGTCCATAAAGAAACACTACTAGAAGAAACTCAGTCTCGTATTGAAACTGAACTTAGGAAGGAAGAAGCTCAAAAAGACAAACCATTAGAACCTCTTAATCCTCCATTAGTTTCAAAACCCAAAGACACAACCTTCTCACTAGTAGGGGGTCTGAATTTGGTACATTTTGTTGTTCCCTCACAGATATACACTCTTTTTGAAAACTCTGCAAACATAGTTGTTTCACAAATAGAAACATCAACTATAGGACCTACAATCCCTGTAGAGATGGACTCTCAGATAGCTGACAACTCATCTCATCGGAGGAATACTCCCCCTGAAACAAAACGTTGGGACATTCCATATTCACTAAGAAAGGAACCACCTAGGTACACTCTCTTTGGAAATCAAGTTTACATGGAGAATGAAAACGAAGATCATGTCCGACAAGATGAAGAAGAGGCAGAGGTTAGAACTGAAGGTACTTTTGGGTTCCCTATTTTAGACACTGCACAAGATGTAACTGTTGGTCTCCTATTATTGGCTGTCCAATACATTATTTTCCAGCATAAAACCTATAAGACCACATGATAAATTAGTTTTATTAATGTTTATTTGTGTATGGTTATGCTTTCGTAGAGATCAACGTGGACAAAGGCTTGGTAAGTGATTTTTTGGTTATTTTACATTGTTTTATGCATAAATTGGGTTTTTAAATCTCCACATATATATATCCGGTAACCTGATGGCTCGTTATTTCTTTGTGCAGGGTTTTCGGTGCTCTAGGGCAGGTTCACGTTAGCTGCACCGGTGATTCGGGGGCTTCGATCCACATTTGGGGTGTCTCTTGAGCTTTCATCGCCTTCCAGATGCCTATGAAGTTTATTCCGGTGCTGTTTCATGGATTTCCTTCGTTCAAAGAGCTGTTACCCTCCATTTTTAGCAGTGTATGGATCTCAAGCAATCTGGCAATGTCATTTCCGTCCTTGATCAGGACCCTAATTTCGGGCTCAATTTTTGAACAAACGGTTGGGAATTTTTCAAAACGGTTCGAAACCCACTTCACAAATGGCCCCATTTACCCCTAACCGCGGACAGTTTTCAGAATTTCTGAACGGATGTGGAGAAATCGCTTCTGGAACAGACGTGGTTTTTCCAGATTTTGTGTTGGCCGTTTTCTGGGTAGTTGCTCAAATCTCTGCATTCTGGGATGGATCTTGTTCATCTATCCATCTATAAATAATCCTTAGGATGGATACTCGAGGGGGAGAAGACTGTAACACTTTATTTCATCAATAAAATCAGCGTTTATCTCCTTTAAGGTTTTGATTTAAAGCTGGAAGGCGTTGAGGGTAGGGCCCCCTTCAACACCAACCTCTGGTATTTTAGTATTGTGCATTTTTACAGTAGTAGAGTAACGTTTTCTTATTTTGACAGTGTTTTCAGAAATAGTAATGATTTTGCTGACTGTGAGTGGAAATAGAACGTGTGCCTGCAGGTCATTAGTTAATTTCATTTGTATTGTGATCTAGCGCAGAGAATAGATTTGGGAGTGATCTGTATTTAAAATCTCCTTTGGTTTTCAGTCTGAGTGATTATTAATGGTTACGGCAATGATGAAATGTGTGATAATTTGGATTGGATTTATTATAGAATTGATTTAATGAGATTGAGGAATGGTGTGTATTTAAATTTCCTTTTGATTTCCAGTATGAATCGTGGTATTGGCAAACTGGATAATGAACTCGACTCTAGCTGTTGAAGAATCTTTTTGCTGCAGCATGAGAATAATTGATGAACAACCCATCCTTTTTACTTTCGAGCTCGCAGACCTGTAGGATATTTTGTTGGAGTTGAACAGCATTTGTAATATTTTGTGGAGAGTTTGAAGACCGTAGTCTACAGAGCGTATAGGGTTTGTTAAATAGTCTTTTAAATAAGTGATTAAATAAGAGTTGAAGTTGTGCTGTTTGATATTGAATGAGTTTGGAAAGGAATGCCGGTTTATAATACTGCTTCCTCAAATTAACATTAATTTCACAGTCTGTATATACAGGCCAGAACCAACGAATATTTCTTACACAGCCTTGATATTGATTAATGAGTATTGTCTGAATAACTTTGGCATTTTCCTGTGTGCATTAGTATGTATAAAATAAAACAGAGTACATTGGGATAACGATAACCAGCCAAGCTTCATTGTAATAGGCTGTGTGTTAACAATTCAAAGTCAAGAGGTCACAGGTGTTACTTCAACAATAATTCTAGAAGTATTAGTGTGGAGTTAAGCATTAGATCTTGTAGGATTAATGGTGTAGTTTTCAGGTTAATAGATCATATTTATTCTGAAACTTATTAAGTTCTTTCATTTGTATAATAAATCATCAGTACTGTAGCTGAGTGTGGACTGTTGAGTATTTTACGGGATTGCTGTAGTTCAAGGGTTTGTTTAATTTATCAGCAGGTTGTTCTTTTGAAGTATTGCTGTAGATTAGTGTTTCCCTGGCAGATTAGTATTGTTTTGGAAATTACTGTAGTTTCATATTGCTGTAGATTGATGTAGGCTATGCTGAGTTTGATAGTCAGTAAATTGATTTCTTTTTGTTTTAGAACAATGAGTCCTTAGTATAGATCATCCAGGATAGCAATAGTTTCATCCATTTCATTGCTTTGTTTGAAGTAGACTAGCATTTCTGATAGCTCGAGCATTAAAACTGCCTTGCCTGCACATATAGTGTAGCAGCTCAAAGTATACGTACCCTGGTTGACAATTAATTGAAGGTAAATTAACTAGTGATAATTTTACCCAACATTTTGGCACCGTTGCCGGGGAGTTGCTTCAAGGTAAGCTGGTATTTTGCTCATTTTTTGAAATTGATTGAGAAGTTCAGGTAGATAGGATCCCTTTTACAGTACACAACAAGGTGGAGGGGAAACATTAAGACGCAAAGACGAATTCACGATGGGATTCCCATGGTGTAACAGCCTGCCGCATCCACTTTAGTGGGTTACCCCAAATTCTTGTTGTTTCCTTCTGGTAAGTGTGGTTATTTTTCTTCGCATGTTTGCTTTATTTTATGCAAAAAGTGTGTTTACCTTTCCTGAAAAGAGTGTTTACTTTCCGCAATTTAATTTCAAGAGTGTTTCATTTTATGCAAGAGCAGCGTGTAGTCTTGATTAGAATCATTTAAAACACATCTGAATTAAATAAAAATAAAAACTTGGGTGCTGTAAGAGCCCCAGACATTGATCCTTGTGCGAAACATGAACAAAACAACTGACAGAAATGGATACAGAAGTAACCATCAATTTGGGAAAACTTTCTCAAATCCTAGCTGCAGTTGGGAATTCTTCTTATCAGGTAGAACACATCCTGACAGAAGTTAAGAGTTTATCTACATCTCCTGAGATAACAAATGAACCAAAGTCCCAAGAGCCACAAAAATATATTCCTTGCCAAATTACAGAGGAAATTGACAACTTGGGTGTTACATTGGATGGAAAGCAGCTGAAAATTGAGGAGGTATCAGCAAATTCTCTATGTACTTCCGAAATCAATCAATCAGAAGAAGGGGATCTATATGATATGATGAAGGAAGGTGAGTACCAGGACTACTTCGAAAGTTGGTTCCAAGAGGCAACCAGACTACAACACCATTTCCTCCTTTAACACCTTTTGTTGCAGAAGCAAGTAAGTCAGTTGGTTCTCCTTATCCAGGTAATCATTGCAATAACTTTTTCGTATATGGATAAAGGTATATTTTTAATTTTACTTCGCACTTGGTTACATTGGAAAAATTCCTATACTTGAATAGAAATGTTTTCTTTCTTCTTAAGTAGAATAGGAAAATATGTATATAAATAAAAAAGTTGCATGTTCAGTTTAGAAATTAATGCAACTTCGTTGTTTTTCTTTTTTTTCAATAAAATGATAAGATCTTTAACCAGAATTTAGACCTTCTCTCCAGTCCATACTTTCAGAAAATTTATTATAACAGCAGCCCATAGCAAGGAAAAAATGTCAGAAGGTAATATGAAATTGTGACTGTTGTTTTTAATAATGGTTCTGTAAACATAAGACCAATTGGTGAACAGGTTGCATTTGTGGTACTGGATATTGGTTAAAGATATATCACAAACCTCTTTTTAAGCAAGAATTCCTTCATAACATGAATCAACAATCTGAGCTAGAGCTGGTAGGTGGAGGAATGACTTCATCTCCCACTTCCTCATAATAACATTCAATAAAATTGTTTTTTTTGTACATATGTACAGGAATTTGTTTTATTAGGTCTCTTTTTAAAAGGGGTGCAGATATTTTTTCAGTAAGGCTCAGAATGTTTTGAAACCTAAGGGAAGTGTTTTATCACTACTCTATTTCAGCCTTTTGATTATTTTTGCAAAACATTTTTTAAGGACTGTGTAAATTTGGGTCAATTTCTGAGTTTCACTGATTTATTGGAATGTCTGCATTAGGTCAATATCTGTGTGTGTCAGATTTTTCAGAACTGTTTTGGCTATTCATAAGAGTACTTTCCCACCAGGCATTGCCTACATTAATGCTTTAAGCTTCCCAAATATTTTCTGTTTATGAACCTATGGGCTGCTAGGACCATTTGATTTGGTTTCACACTAGATAGAGAGAGGGAATCGATGTTAGTTATAGCTATGGGCATGAAATTGTTTTTAAGATAGGCATCATGTTAAAAAGGTGTCCAGGACCGGGCAGTTTGGGGGTTATTATCTCTTGGCTGTTATAATACTAAACACATATATATATACATTGTCTTTAGCCACTTTATGACATTCACTTTCTACAGTTACAAAGGTTAGTTGTTCATATGGGCAAATCTTTACAGGCATATACAAAGAATACTCTTCCAATTCTGGTACCATCCCACTCCTAGATGGTTTTCAGAGCAGCTCCCCCACTCATCTATGCTTGAGAAAATCATAAATTTTATCTTTAAGATGAAATTGGGACAAGAGCCTCTGATAGAAAAAGGGTGTAAGAGATTAACCCGCCGGGATACTGAACAGGTCTGCTGGCAGCGGGTACCGACCTGTGGTATGAACAGGAAAACCCATCAGGGTGCTGAACAGGCCTGTTGGCAATGGGGCATCTGTCTGGGGAAGAAGCTTCTTAAGATGTTACAGTTACCCCACCGGAGTACTAACCAGGCTTGCCGGCAGTGGGTTCTGACTCTAATATCTTCTTTAACAGCCTCATCTATACTTGTCTATATGAACAACGTACCTATGTGAAGGTAAAAGAGAGGCCATAAGGATGGTTAATTAAAATTTAATAAATTCATTAAAAAAATAAAATGATAGCCAGTTGATAATCATCTCCAACTGTTCTGCATTTTGGGTTACCTGATTCTAGAAAAAAAAGGGTTTATGCTTGATGCCTAAACATAGCTGAGAAATTTAGTACTATTTGTTCCACTACTCAAATTATCCTGTGTGAAGCTGAGTCAAAATGGACCAGTACCCCATTAGCTTCTGTTGATATTTTCCTTGTCTTGTGGCATATGTCCTGGTGGAAAAAGTTCTGTATGGATGACAAGGATGAAGTCTGAATTTCTGATTGTTTGAGTTACGAGTGATTGATGAAGTCTGAATTTCAGATTGTTTGAGTTACATAGAAACAAGAGTGATTGATGAAGTCTGAATTTCTGATTGTTTGAGTTACGAGTGATTGATGAAGTCTGAATTTCAGATTGTTTGAGTTACATAGAAATAAGGGTGATTGATTGAGGTCTGCGTTCCTGATTGTTTGTTTTGTATTGTTAATAGAAATTGATTTCATGGCATAGTTTGGTTTCTTGTGTGATTAGGAGCAACAGTAAGCTGGAAATGAGGTAATTATGCTATAAACTGTTTTGGTCAAACCAATTTTAATTCAGTTTATTTGTTTATCAACTCATTTGAGTGTTGCATATTGGGAAAGTTAATGGTTTAACATCACTGTGTGAGTGCCTTTACTCGAATAGTACAGCTGCTGCTCAAGATGCTGGTAATTACTACTAGGCTGGTAACTTTTGTTTATTTTTATCAATTAGAAAGCACTGCTGTATTTTACATTGGCTGAAGTACTGGATTAAATACTGAATGAAATACCGGAATATAAAATTTTTGCAAATTGACATGGCAAAGGTAAGAAATGCTGATAAAGGTAATGCACATGGCATGATTGAGTAAGTTTTAATTGCTATGTATTGAGGTTTATGGTTATAATTAAATGCTTTTGCCATTACTAAAAAAGTTGATGAGCTATGAACTATCATAATAACTTTGGCATTCGTTTAATTGATACATCACGGTTTTCCTTTCATATTGTTAATTTGGACAATGTTTCATCCTTTATTATTGATTGGCAACCTGTAATAAAAATCATAACCTTGTTTTATTGCAATTGGTTTTTTTTTAGGTGTGATGAGGTTAGCTGTCCCAATTCAGCTAATTTATGGAGACTCCTTGATAGTTATTTCATGGCTCAATCGATTGTTGGCATTTGATGTTCTTTTCTGGTGCCTTGGTGCAAAGATATGAGATATTTGATCCACATGGCTCCTTAGGTGATCTTCAAGCACGTTTTCCGGGAGCATAATTCTCTAGCAGCTGGACTTTCTAAAAAGGCCATGAATTTGGATTTGGGCCATGGTTATTTCTTTGAGTTTTTTTGATGGCAAGGCCATTAATGAGGGCCACTTTCTTCTATTTTAGATGCTGAGTTTCTCAGCTTTGTGCCATCAGCTTTATGTATTTTTCTCATGATTTGTTTTGGATTAAGTCCTTCTGCTAGCAAGTTTTGCTCCTGGAACACTTGATTGTTGATCACCACCGATGTTCATCAGCATATCTGACCTGCTAAATGCAGGAATGATGAGTAAAGTCTGCAAAATCAGACTTTAATTCTATCAGACTTTACTTCGAGTTTCAATTCGTGTTGTATGAGGTTTTCTTGCATAGGGACATGCAAGATCTTTGGGTTGGGGGAGATGTTGGTCTCCTATTATTGGCTGTCCAATACATTATTTTCCAGCATAAAACCTATAAGACCACATGATAAATTAGTTTTATTAATGTTTATTTGTGTATGGTTATGCTTTCGTAGAGACCAATGTGGACAAAGGCTTGGTAAGTGATTTTTTGGTTATTTTACATTGTTTTATGCATAAATTGGGTTTTTAAATCTCCACATATATATATCCGGTAACCTGATGGCTCGTTATTTCTTTGTGCAGGGTTTTTGGTGCTCTAGGGTAGGTTCAGGTTAGCTGCACCAGTGATTCGGGGGCTTCGATCCACATTTGGGGTGTCTCTTGAGCTTTCATCGCCTTCCAGATGCCTATGAAGTTTATTCCGGTGCTGGTTCATGGATTTCCTTCGTTCAAAGAGCTGTTACCCTCCATTTTTAGCAGTGTATGGATCTCAAGCAATCTGGCAATGTCATTTCCGTCCTTGATCAGGACCCTAATTTCGGGCTCAATTTCTGAACAAACGGTTGGGAATTTTTCAAAACGGTTCGAAACCCACTTCAAAAATGGCCCCATTTACCCCTAACCGCGGACAGTTTTCAGAATTTCTGAACGGATGTGGAGAAATCGCTTCTGGAACAGACGTGGTTTTGCCAGATTTTGTGTTGGCCGTTTTCTGGGTAGTTGCTCAAATCTCTGCATTCTGGGATGGATCTTGTTCATCTATCCATCTATAAATAATCCTTAGGATGGATACTCGAGGGGGAGAAGACTGTAACACTTTATTTCATCAATAAAATCAGCGTTTATCTCCTTTAAGGTTTTGATTTAAAGCTGGAAGGCGTTGAGGGTAGGGCCCCCTTCAACACCAACCTCTGGTATTTTAGTATTGTGCATTTTTACAGTAGTAGAGTAACGTTTTCTTATTTTGACAGTGTTTTCAGAAATAGTAATGATTTTGCTGACTGTGAGTGGAAATAGAACGTGTGCCTGCAGGTCATTAGTTAATTTCATTTGTATTGTGATCTAGCGCAGAGAATAGATTTGGGAGTGATCTGTATTTAAAATCTCCTTTGGTTTTCAGTATGAGTGATTATTAATGGTTACGGCAATGATGAAATGTGTGATAATTTGGATTGGATTTATTATAGAATTGATTTAATGAGATTGAGGAACAGTGTGTATTTAAATTTCCTTTTGATTTCCAGTATGAATCGTGGTATTGGCAAACTGGATAATGAACTCGACTCTAGCTGTTGAAGAATCTTTTTGCTGCAGCATGAGAATAATTGATGAACAGCCCATCCTTTTTACTTTCGAGCTCGCAGACCTGTAGGATATTTTGTTGGAGTTGAACAACATTTGTAATATTTTGTGGAGAGTTTGAAGACCGTAGTCTACATAGCGTATAGGGTTTGTTAAATAGTCTTTTAAATAAGTGATTAAATAAGAGTTGAAGTTGTGCTGTTTGATATTGAATGAGTTTGGAAAGGAATGCCGGTTTATAATACTGCTTCCTCAAATTAACATTAATTTCACATTCTGTATATACAGGCCAGAACCAGCGAATATTTCTTACACAGCCTTGATATTGATTAATGAGTATTGTCTGAATAACTTTGGCATTTTCCTGTGTGCATTAGTATGTATAAAATAAAACAGAGTACATTGGGATAACGATAACCAGCCAAGCTTCATTGTAATAGGCTGTGTGTTAACAATTCAAAGTCAAGAGGTCACAGGTGTTACTTCAGCAATAATTCTAGAAGTATTAGTGTGGAGTTAAGCATTAGATCTTGTAGGATTAATGGTGTAGTTTTCAGGTTAATAGATCATATTTATTCTGAAACTTATTAAGTTCTTTCATTTGTATAATAAATCATCAGTACTGTAGCTAAGTGTGGACTGTTGAGTATTTTACGGGATTGCTGTAGTTCAAGGGTTTGTTTAATTTATCAGCAGGTTGTTCTTTTGAAGTATTGCTGTAGATTAGTGTTTCCCTGGCAGATTAGTATTGTTTTGGAAATTACTGTAGTTTCATATTGCTGTAGATTGATGTAGGCTATGCTGAGTTTGATAGTCAGTAAATTGATTTATTTTTGTTTTAGAACAATGAGTCCTTAGTATAGATCATCCAGGATAGCAATAGTTTCATCCATTTCATTGCTTTGTTTGAAGTAGACTAGCATTTATGATAGCTCGAGCATTAAAACTGCCTTGCCTGCACACATAGTGTAGCAGCTCAAAGTATACGTACCCTGGTTGACAATTAATTGAAGGTAAATTAACTAGTGATAATTTTACCCAACAGTAACCATGAAAAACATCCCTCCCTCCTCACTACCTACCTTTTATAGGAAGAGTAGTGAGGATCCGGATACATTTATGTTTGAATTTGACATTCTGTGTAGGAGCTATAACTACCTACAAGATGGCCAAAAGTTAAAACTTTTCCCTGCTACACTGAAAGATTCTGCTCTTAGGTGGTTTATGGGGTTAGGAGAATCTAGCATTAGAACTTGGGAAGACATGAAGACTGTATTTCTAGGGAAATATCAGGATTACTGTAAACCTAAGGACTCTCGGAATGAAATTTTCAAAATACAACAACTTGAGGATGAGAGCCTAGAAGACTGTCTCGAAAGATTTAACTATGTGTTACATAAATCAAAATATAGTGATATTTGAGAAGATGTAGTAAGAACACTCTTCCTTAAGGGAATTGCAGAAGAATTTCTAGAAAATATTAACCTCATGGATGCTGGAGATATTTCTCATAAGTCTTTTTCACAAATCTGTGAGTTGTGTAGAAATTACTCTAGAATGAGAGGGAAGAGTGGGAGACACTTTCGGGAATCTTATACTAGAAACCTAAAAGAAAATACATGTAGTCCTGGTGGAGTTACAAGGGTAGAATTGGGAAACTTATTAGAAAATTTTAAAACATATATCTTAGGAGCCATGGGTTCCCAATTAGATGCATTACAAGCTAATAAGAGACAGGATGAAGAGCGCGCAACAATGAGTATCTTCTATCCTAGGTGTAGAACTAAACATCCCAACAGGAATTCCCATTGAATAATGTTTCAGTATGTCACCTTTGTACAGAAGAACATCCAACTGATAACTTTCCATCGTTGCCTGGGTTCCAAGCCATGTATAAGAGTGGACATTTTGGTGAGACATCTAGGAGGCCTTGGAAACCTAGAGACCAACCATCATATCATGATCCATCATTACAATTTCCACCCTATTATCACTCTTATCAACCAGCTCAACAATGGAACACCTCAAATTGGAAAAACTGGCCACCTCAGTATCCTCCTCAAAATGCTCAGCATCAACAATGGTCACAAGGATGGTGGGGACAAGCATATGCTCAATCTCCACCTACTCATGTGCCTAACTATCCTTACCTACCTAATATCCAACAACCTTTGCCTGGATTTGTACCTCCTTCACTAACCCCTATCACACATCAGCCTCACCATTTCCAGAATATGAATCCACCAAGACCCACAATATTTCCTGCACAACCGATACCAAATCCTAACAATAAACCAACTCAAGCTCTTAATAGCATTGGGTTTCCACCCGTTCCATCATATGTCATTTCGACCACACCAGTGCAAGAGATTCAATTGTGGTCTGGAAGAGCTCTACAAGATCAGCCCAAATCATCAATTATTATTCGTGAAGAGAATGAAGAAGAAGACATGCCTAATGAAATCTTGAATGATGCCATTTTTGAAAATGTAGTTATTCCAAAAGTTCCAACACATGACCACCCTCAGAAAGAAGCAACTCTAGGAGAAAAGTTACCCCCATATCCGGAGCGTCTAGCAATAGAGAAACCTGTAACTCTTCTAGAGTATGATATTATTAACGAATTGAAAAACATTTGTATCAAGATCCCTTTATTACAAGCCATTAAGGACATACCAATTTATAGTAAACTAATAAAGGAACTCTGTATTAAAATACCAGATAAGAAGCAAAAAGACCCTCTGACAATTGATGTCATAGGTGAAATGTTAGATTACATAGCAAACCAACCTAGAATTCCAAAGTATACAAATCCAGGAAATCCTGTGGTAACTGTTATCATCAATAACACTGCTATAGGAAATAGCTCCTATTAACCTGATGACTACCACAATTTTAGAAGCTCTCCATTTAGGACAGCTTCTTTGTCCTACCCGAACAATGTTGGGATGAGCAGATCGCACTATGGTGTAGCCTGCTAGAATCCTAGATGATATTATTGTATTAGTGGCCTCATGGGAGTATCCTGTGGACTTTATGGTTATAGAATCAAAGGATCCTTCCAAAGGACACCCTATTATTCTGGGAAGACCTTGGCTAGCCACTGCTAATGCATTTATAGGATGTAGGGATGGAGAGATGATCATCTCTGATGGGTTATCTACAAGGAAACTTGCTTTATACCCACCAGCACAACCAATAACTGAAAATTTGTTCTGGTTAGACTGTCCTTTCGGGGATGAAAACTTGGAAGAACTTTCACTTGTTAGTGATTTCTCCTAGGCACTTCAAGAACAAAATACCGAAAATGTGTTGAACCAGTTTGTCTCTTCCACAACATGTATAGACTTTCCCCAATCGTTTTCCCAACTTGATCAAATCTTTGGAGATGAATTCCAAGAGAACATGAGCCTCTCCACATTTACAAAAACACCTTGTGTCTTTGCAATCAAAGAACATATAGGATCCTATACCATACTTTGTGAGGTCAGTCCTAAAAAATTTCTGCATATAAATGCAGGTTTAGATGAGAGTCAACAAAAACAATTACTAAAAGTTCTTAAAATTCAAGCTGGAGCATTTGCATGGGAATACACCGAAATGAAGGGTATACACCTAGATATTTGTATTCACCATATTTACACAGATATAAACATACCTCCTGTCAGGAAGCCCCAGAGAAGAATGAATCCAACCCTAAAGGATATAGTTAAAGATGAACTACAAAAACTCCTCAATGCTGGTTTCATCTACCCAATTTCTAACAGCAAGTGGGTGTCTCCTTTGGTAGTAGTTCCAAAGAAAGTTACAGGGAAATGGCGTATTTGTGTTGACTTTCGAGAATTAAACAAGGCCACTCTTAAGGATTATTTCCCTTTACCATTCATTGACCAGGTGTTAGATACCTTATCTGGGAAATAATACTTTTATTTCCTCGATGGGTATAGTGGATACAACCAAATATTAATAGCACCCGAGGATCAAGACAAGACCACCTTTACTTGTTCTTGGGGGACATATGCCTATAGAGTTTTACCATTTGGCCTATGTAATGCACCTACCACTTTCCAATGTGCAGTCTTAGTAATTTTTGTTGACCTTATACATGACTGTGTAGAAGTTTACATGGACGATTTTACAGTATACGGTAATACCTTCCAAGAATCCCTTGATAACCTTGAAACAGTTCTTATCCGGTGCCAAGAGACAAACTTAGCCCTTAGTCATGAAAAATGCAAGATGTTACTAACCGAGGGTATAGTTTTGGTACATCATGTCTCTCTTCAAGGAATCAAGGTGGATCCTGCCAAGATAGTATTAATTGTTAATCTCCCTCCTCCAAAAACTCAGAAAGAGGTAAGGAGCTTTCTTGGTCATGTAGGCTATTACATACGTTTTATTGAAAAATTTACCAAGATAGCTGCACCTATGTTCAAATTACTCATGAAAAATACAAAGTTTCAATGGAATGAACCTTGTCAACATGCCTTTGAAACTTTAAAGGCAAAGCTATCAGTGGCACCAATACTTAGGGGCCCCAATTGGTCCCTTCCCTTTCATATATCCACTGATGCTTCTGACATGGATATAGAAGGAGTCTTAGGTCAAAAGGAAGGACAAGCATCATATGCCATCTACTTTGCTAGGAAAAATTTGACTCCTACAGAATCAAAATACACTATCACTGAAAAGAGTTTCTGGCAGTAGTCTATGCTATTAATAAATTTCGTCACTATATCACAGGCTATGAAGTTTTTGTACACACAGACTACTCCGCCATTAGATTTTTAATGAACAAACCAATCACCAATGGCGGGGTGACTTGGTGGCTTCTTTTACTACAAGAATTCAACATCACTGTTGTTGATCATCTCGGTTGAGAGAATGTGGTAGCATATTTTCTCTCTCGTATTCAAATTGACGATAGTGCCAGTCCCGTCAATGATAGCTTTCCTGATGAACATCTCTTCGCTGTGTCTGTTCGAACCCCTTGGTTTGCAGACATAGCCAATTATTTAGCAACTGGAAAGTTACCAAACCATCTCTCTCCACCCGAGAAACGTAGGATCATAGTCCAAAGTTCTAGTTATTCTTGGGTTGATAATGATCTTTTTTGTACTGGTCCTGATCTTATTATTAGATGATGTGTATGAGAGGATGAGATGGCAGAGATCCTCCATGCATGTCATGGTGGACCATGTGGTGGGAACCTTTCTGATAAGAGAACATCATACAAAGTGTTGCACTCTGGATATTATTGGCCAAGCATTTTCAAAGATGCTGCCAAGTATGTCAAGGGATGTGATAGTTGTTAGAGAATGGGTAGACCTACACCATTAGATGAGATGCCCTTACATCCCCAGGTTACGATTGAGCCTTTTGAAAAATGGGCTCTAGATTTCGTAGGTCCAATTTCCCCTATGTCTCACACAAAAAAGTATATCCTAGTTTGTACAGACTATGTCACTAAATGGGTGGAAGCTAAAGCTTTATTCCGAGCCATAGAAAAATTTGTGGTAGAGTTTATATATGAAGAGATATTTGCCCGATTTGGTGTACCTAGGGAAATTGTAACTGATCAAGGATCTTAGTTTACCTCCAAGTTAATGAAAGAACTTACTAAAAAATATGGCATCAGACATTGTAAATCTTCGTCATATCACCCGCAAGCCAATGGTTAGGTAGAGTCTACTAACAAGGTATTAGAAGCCATCCTGACCAAGACTATCCAGTTACACCACAAAGACTGGGAAGATAGGCTTCCAGAGTCCTTGTGGGATTATCGAATAACATGGAGGAATACCAATGGCCACGCACTCTATGAACTTGTTTATGGCAAACAAGTTCTTCTACCCATTGAGTTTCAAGTAAGAACCTTTCATATGGCTGCACAATTAGGGATGGATTTAGAAGAAGCACAGAAACAATGAATCTTGCAAATAAATGAACTAGACGAGATAAGACAAGATGCCATTCGACGCACAATTCTAGTACAAAACCAACACAAAAAGTAGCACGAAAAATATATTAAACAAGAAACAATTCAAGTATGGAGATTGGGCATTACTATTTGATTCGAGATTTAAAAATTCTAAGGGAAAATTGACTACCCATTGGATGGGTCCATATGAAATTGTTACAGCTTTTGATAATGGATCTATTGAAATTAAAACAATCGATGATTCATGAATTTACTTTGTTGTAAATGGACATGGATTGAGACTTTATCATCAACCAATATATAAACAAGATTTTATGCAGAATATCTCACAACAAAAGGAGATGGAGCTGGTTGAAGGGGAAGTTTCTCCTTCTCCTAGTTCTTGACTTATTTTTGGGTTATCTTCATTTGTATATATGTAAATATGTTAATGTTTCTTTGAATAAATAAGATTCATTTCTGACAAGCTGGTTTGTATTTACACAGGAAGTTCATTCTTATGATCGGCTCTTAAGACTTTATCAATTACAAAGAGGAAGACTCTTTTTCCTTTCCCTAGTTTTTAATAAATTGTCAAATGATTTTCCTTTGTATATATGTTTTTTAAAATAAATTTGGATCATTAATTGATAAGTGGTTTGCAGTATGAAAATTTATATCTATAATCAGCTCATGAAGATCACTATTCTCAAAGGGAAGTGATCTAAAAACTCATAATGCATCTTAATCCTTCTCTTTTGATTATTGTTGAGAATTGAAAATTTATAGTGAAAAGATAAAGTGTTCTTTATATATATCATTTCTAACCACTCTCTTTTATGATTCTTTTTGATTAATTTCATTTTTATGCTTCTGTATGTTGTATTTGATTCATACATGCACATTCTTGATCTATCATTAGAACAGTTTCTCAAGACCTACTTTAGTCATCATGTTTTTCAAAGATCTATCCAACACCTATGGACTACTAGTTCATCCCAGACTCATTATCAGAACTTGTATCTTAAGCATTTTTTATTAAAAGGTAGCCCAAGAGTAAGTGATATTTCTACTCATGGGGAACATTACTAATCTTTTTATGAAGAAGATAGAATGAGAGGTTAGGGGACAAATTTAGGTTATTCTCTTTTGGCATGATCAGTAATGCAGGCTATTATAAATAAAGTTACTCATAAGGTTTGCTCTAAAAATTTGAGTTATGTGTTTAGCAAGCTTAATACACTCTAGTTCCAACCGAATTCCACATACTTAAATCATTATACGAAGCAAACCCGCCGGGGTACTGAACAGGCTCACTGGCAGCGGGTCCATGCTGAGTAAAATATTAAACAAGGAAGCTCGGTAAATGCAAGTAAACCCGCTGAAGGTACTGAATAGGTTCGCTGGCAGCGGGGCTATGCTTGCATGGTACCAAGTGTTAAGATTCAATATGCTAAGACTGAAAATATCAGCATTACATTCCATTTCACAATAATAGCATATACAGGATCACTGAAGAAACAACAAGCATAGCATAAACACAAGAGACACAGATTTATCCTGGGAAACCCTCATGGGGTAGAAAACCCAGTAAAGCTTCCTCAATATAGATGACCAGCAATACACAAAGATGCAAACCAAATATATGATCTCCTCCTCCACCATAGCAGACCTCTCCTCCACAAGTGCTCCTTTCTCAAGTGAGTGTATATGTGTATAATGAGGAACACACCTCCTCTATTTATACACTTCTCTGATATGTATTTTACACAAGTACATGTAGGCTCGTATTTAACCATTAGGTTAAATACCCCATTATAACTGACTGGGCCGACCCCTCTAGGGTGGTCTAATAACCCTTTGACCCACATAACACATTTAGGGCTGACCCCCACTAGGGAAGTCTAATAACCCGAGTTACCACATTCCGACGGAGGAATAAACATCTCCGGATATACAATAAGATCTTCACGGAGGAATGAATCATCTCCGGAATAATAAAGTACAAATATAATATTCTTTGAAGTTACAATATCTCAACACTCCCCCTTAACGAGAAGGATATTATAACAGCATCTACCCGAGCAAGGAGTCATCAACATCATACGTGATACGTCTATAAATCATTGGAAGCTTTCTCAACATCATTAGTAACTCAAGCAGTTACTGGAACATCTTCAATACTGGAACATCGACATCTTCAGTATTGAGTCTTTATCTTCTGTAGCACTTGAACAACTACAACAATATCATCATCTGGATCCTCACGATACACGATCATCAGCATCATCATCTCACGATCATCAACATCGTCATCACACAATCATCAGCATCGTCATCACACGATCATCAGCATCGTCATCTCACGATCATCAGCATCGTCATCACACGATCATCAGCATCGTCATCTCACGATCAGCAGCATCGTCATCACACGATCATCAGCATCGTCATCACACGATCATTAGCATCGTCATCACACGATCATCAGCATTGTCATCACACGATCATCAGCATCTGGATCATCTCGATCTACAGCATCTGGATCATCACGATCTACAACATCTGGATCATCTCGATCTACAGCATCTGGATCATCTCGATCTATAGCATCTGGATCATCTCGATCTACAGCATCTGGATCATCTCATCTACAGCATCTGGATCATCTCGATCTACAGCATCTGGATCATCTCGATCTACACCATCTGGATCATCTCGATCTATAGCATCTGGATCATCACGATCTACAGCATCTGGATCATCACGATCTACAGCATCTGGATCATCTCGATCTACAGCATCTGGATCATCTCGATCTACAGCATCTGGATCATCTCGATCTACAGCATCTGGATCATCTCGATCTACAGCATCTGGATCATCACGATCTACAGCATCTGGATCATCTCGATCTACAACATAAGTATCCTCAACCATACAAGTACATTAATCAATACATGTATCATCAAAAGTATGTATTCTCACCAATACATCTATCATCAAAACATGTATTCTTACTAATACATATATCATCAAAAGCATGTATTCTCACTAATACATCTATCATCAAAAGCATGTATTCTCACTAATACATCTATCAATACAAGTATCCACACTAATACAAGTATACACAACAGCAGCATACCCTGCAACACACATGATCCAATTACGGGATGGTCAATCCCTCTCACTTTAGGACATAGGTCCAAGGATGATACAATCCTGATCCACTTATGGGATGATCAATCCCTCTCAATTTAAGACATCTCTCATGTCTATGGATGATGCAATCCAGATCAACTTACAGGATGATCAAATCTTATCCTTTTAAGACACCTCACCATGTCTAAGGATGATGCAATCCCGAATCAACTTACAGGATGATTAGTCCTTATCACTTTAAGACACCTTACCATGTCTAGGGACGATGCAATCCCAATCTACTTACAGGATGATTAGTCCTTATCACTTTAAGACACCTCACCATGTCTAGGGATGATGCAATCCCAATCTACTTACAGGATGATTAGTCCTTATCACTTTAAGACACCTCACCATGTCTAGGGACGATGCAATCCCAATCTACTTACAGGATGATTCGTCCTTATCACTTTAAGACACCTCACCATGTCTAGGGACGATGCAATCCCAATCTACTTACAGGATGATTAGTCCTTATCACTTTAAGACACCTAACCATGTCTAGGGACGATGCAATCCCAATCTACTTACAGGATGATTAGTCCTTATCACTTTAAGACACCTCACCATGTCTAGGGATGATGCAATCCCAATCTACTTACAGGAGGATTAGTCCTTATCACTTTAAGACACCTCACTATGTCTAGGGACGATGCAATCCCAATCTACTTACAGGATGATTAGTCCTTATCACTTTAAGACAAGTCTCATGTCTAGGGACGATGCAATCCCATCACGTACATTTTGAACCCAGTTCATGGACGATGCAGTCCTCACGTACATTTTGAACCCAGTTCATGGACGATGCAGTCCTCACGTACATTTTGAACCCAGTTCATGGACGATGCAGTCCTCACGTACATTTTGAACCCAGTTCATGGACGATGCAGTCCTCACGTACATTTTGAACCCAGTTCATGGACGATGCAGTCCTCACGTACATTTTGAACCCAGTTCATGGACGATGCAGTCCTCACGTACATTTTGAACCCAGTTCATGGACGATGCAGTCCTCACGTACATTTTGAACCCAGTTCATGGACGATGCAGTCCTCACGTACATTTTGAACCCAGTTCATGGACGATGCAGTCCTCACGTACATTTTGAACCCAGTTCATGGACGATGCAGTCCTCACGTACATTTTGAACCCAGTTCATGGATGATGCAGTCCTCACGTACATTTTGAACCCAGTTCATGGACGATGCAGTCCTCACGTACATTTTGAACTAGTAGTTCCGGGATGATGCAATCCCCATCACGTACATTTTGAACTAGTAGTTCTGGGATGATGCAATCCCCATCACGTACATTTTGAACTAGCAGTTCCGGGATGATGCAATCCCCATCACTTTATTCTCGGAGACCTCACGTCTACGGCTCTCTTTAGGACTGAAAGTCTAGGGATGATCCAATCCCCTCAACTGTCCACTAAGGACTTCATTCTCGGAGACCTCATGTCTACGGCTCTCTTTAGGACTGAAAGTCCAGGGATGATCCAATCCCCTCAACTGTCCACTAAGGACTTCATTCTCGGAGACCTCATGTCTACGGCTCTCTTTAGGACTGAAAGTCCAGGGATGATCCAATCCCCTCAACTGTCCACCAAAGACTTCATTCTCGGAGATCTCACGTCTACGGCTCTTCTTTAGGACTGAAAGTCCAGGGATGATCCAATCCCCTCAACTGTCCACTAAAGACTTCATTCTCGGAGATCTCACGTCTACGGCTCTTCTTTAGGACTGAAAGTCCAGGGATGATCCAATCCCCTCAACTGTCCACTAAGGACTTCATTTTCGGAGACCTCACGTCTACGGCTCTCTTTAGGAATGAAAGTCCAAGGATGATCCAATCCCCACCTGTCCACTAAGGACTTCATTTTCGGAGACCTCACGTCTACGGATCACTTTAGAACAAGTGTTCAAGGATGATGCAATCCTCACATGTATTCTCATCAATTTATTATCGATCCTGGGAACCCATACAGAACCCGATTCACACTTATTCTTTAATTACACCATTAAGAGAATGGTCTTATCTAGCCACTTGGAGCAAACATCTCATCATGATTCTCTTCCTCTTTCTAAGAGAATCTTCTAGCCACAAGCCTTCTATATTTTGTTTGATTTGTAAATCTTCTTGTTGAACATCCATCACTTGTTCGGTGTTCTTTATTCTTCATGATCTTTCCTACAAAACAAAATTAAGTACATGATTAGTAATCCTTCATAATCATGAAATCATGATAACCTATTATGCATACAGATATCATTTACATAGTTATGCAACTATCTTGTCCAATACTTTGGCACAACACTTTCCCATATCCTGTATGCATACAGTGGCTATCTAGATGCCTTCCACCAGAACATACTATCGAGAGTGTGCACAACTCTCAGCATGTCAGCAAAGAGGTTTCATTCTAGACAAGCAACAATGGAATGTTTGTCCAACTTACCAATCATATGCATATTAGTAGTATACTGTTCAATGTTCTATGAATATTTACACTCAGCATGATACATTATAGGAATACAAATATGCATACAACCTATTACAGGCAATATCATTTACTATTTCAAATAACAACTCAAATACTTATCTTTTATGTTTGTGTGGTTGCCTCCCGCTTGATCTTCTGTATGTCTTTTGAACTTCTATTCATTCTGTACCACTGTGCATGTTCAAGTGTCATCCTCATGATCTCATACACAAACATACACCCATTAGTATGTTCTAAATGTTATCAAAACATTATAGTTCTAAATAATCTTGAAAATGTATAGTCATGATTATAGTTAATAAACATTAGTATTCAAGATTTCAGGGAAGTCTTATTTTACTCATGCATATCATCAATCAAGATAAAAGACATAATATGCATAATCCCTTGATTACTAACTTTATGAATAAGCAGAACCAATCATACCAAGTATACTTATATAAGGGATCCCAATACAAGGTAAGATTCTTAACATGACATAGGAAAACATACCTGGATTAGTATACCTACTTAGTTATGTACAACATACCTAAACAATCTCTTCAATGATTTAGAGATCCTGAGCTAGAACCTGCATGTCTCATAGGTTAAGCATAATATAATAAAGTCATACATACCTTGTAAGTAGAACAAAGATTATGGATGAGTCTTTGTCTTCATGATGTCATGGTCATGGAACTTGATTTGTCTTTTGTGATGTACCTATATCTTGTTAGCAGACAGCATCAACCTCACACAACACCATAATGCATTAGTACAATCATATAGCCCTAATCAATGAATGTCTTTGATCATTCACATGCATTCATATTGTTACTAGGGTGATAACACAATTCTAACATTAATCAAGATTGTACTAGTAAATAATATGAAGACAAACACATCATAAACTTAATCAAGAATTATACCTGAACTTCCTTAAGTCATACCTGTCGAGACTTCTTGTAGTCTTCTTATGTAAGGCCTTAGCCTCAACTCCCCCTGAAACTTGATCTGGAGCTTAATTAGGGTTTTCTAGAGAAACCCTAAAGATTCAATCTTTGACTTTCACACTTCTCAATGGATGAAAGAATATGTCTTGCAGAGCTGATCAAACTAGCATACTTCAATTTTGGAATTTCCAAAATTTGACCCCTCAAAATTGCCTTTGAAACTTCTGGATCTTCTGGACAGGAACCCGAACTAGGGTTTGATGAAGCCCACCCTTCTGCCCAAACAAAAGGTTCGATCCAAGGCTCTAAACTCTTATTTTTCTTAGGAGTTTCCAGCCGTGGTTACAGACTTCAAAAATTCCAACTTTTGCTGAAGCCCTAATTTTCCATCTTTCCGATCAAAATCCCGAACTGGGGTTTGATCAAGCCCGGTCTTCCACCCAACCAAAAAATTCGATCTTGGTCTCTAAATTTCGATTTTTCTGAGTAGCATTCAGCCGTGGACTCCGATTCCAAAAATTCTAACTTTCTCCGAAACCCTAAATTCCGGAAGCCATGAATAAAGGTGCTCCAAAAATAATTCTATTTTGACAGAAATATGCACCTGATTGTTTCTGCTATAACTATTAAATTTTTGCTCCACAGGGTCTGAAACCTTTTTTATGCAGTAGCCTGACCTGTCATCTTTCCATCCTGACAGGTCTGACCTCAATTGGATTTTCTGAGAGAGAGTTATGCCAAGTGTCGCAACGTGACCTGTTTATGGGATAAAACAGGAGAGCGAACTTGTACGGCCTTCCACGTGTCACTGGTTCACCTTCGGCCTCTGAAAACGTTTCCTGAGATAGCTCTACCTGTTATCTTTCCATCCTGACAGGTCTGACCTCAATTGGACTCTCTGAGAGAGAGTTATTCCAAGTGTCGCAACGTGACCTTTTTATGGGATAAAACAGGAGAGCAAACTTGTACGGCGTGCCACGTGTCACTGGTTGAATTTCAGCCTCTGAAAAAGTTTCATGAGATAGTACAGTCTGTGTACTACCTGTCACTTTTTACGAAATTTCATTTGGAGCTTCCGAGCCCAAGATATGACCTTTTTCCCAAGGTCACCTGATTTTGACTCAGATCTGGAAGAGGCAGAAACCCTATATTGTACAGATCATAAATCACAAAGTACAACGAATTAGAGGTTGTCCTTTGGACACAAGGTACCTGGAGATTTAATATTCGTCCTGTAACAATTTCAGATCCGAAAAATTCTCCAAAATGGATTTATAGCGAAAGTGCTACGATGACTGGTTTTTGCTATGTAAAACCCTAACCTTCAATTTGTCGTAAGTAAAGCAAGTGTCTTTAGTGCCATACCTTGTCTTCCTTCAGGTTAGCTCTGATTCCATGTTAAGATTCAATATGCTAAGACTGAAAATATCAGTATTACATTCCATTTCACAATAATAGCATATACAGGATCACTGAAGAAACAACAAGCATAGCATAAACACAAGAGACACAGATTTATCCTGGGAAACCCTCATGGGGTAGAAAACCCAGTAAAGCTTCCTCAATATAGATGACCAGCAATACACAAAGATGCAAACCAAATATATGATCTCCTCCTCCACCATAGCAGACCTCTCCTCCACAAGTGCTCCTTTCTCAAGTGAGTGTATATGTGTATAATGAGGAACACACCTCCTCTATTTATACACTTCTCTGATATGTATTTTACACAAGTACATGTAGGCTCGTATTTAACCATTAGGTTAAATACCCCATTATAACTGACTGGGCCGACCCCTCTAGGGTGGTCTAATAACCCTTTGACCCACATAACACATTTAGGGCCGACCCCCACTAGGGAAGTCTAATAACCCGAGTTACCACATTCCGACGGAGGAATAAACATCTCCGGATATACAATAAGATCTTCACGGAGGAATGAATCATCTCCGGAATAATAAAGTACAAATATAATATTCTTTGAAGTTACAATATCTCAACACCAAGGTAAACCCGCTGGGGTATTGAATAGGTCTACTGGCAGTGGGGAAATATCGAGTAAAAGAGATATGGTTAATGCATTGCTATGCACATGGCTCATTAAAAAAAAAACCCGAGTACACAAATACATGTTTAAGCTAATTATTCATACTGTCACTAGAGAATGGCTGTAAGTTGGACTTGGACCCTATCATCTAATTCAAACAATACCTAGGATATGGTTATCCTAGAAGTGGAACCCATAACCATAGAAATCTAACGAACTCCAGGGTAAAATTTATCTATATTCTTTGGATGACAAGAGATCTTTCAAAATGAGTCAAAGATGACTGGTTTTCCTATGGAATTTTCGCATCGATTACACTTTCATTATTCTATGGTCTTCATAAGCACTGTTATTTTTTTTTGATGAATTTGCATGTATGAATCATCTCCATTATTAGTTAGTATTTTTTTTTCTTACAAAAATAACAGCTTTTTGAGTTATCTACTGACTGTCAATTGGAAATATTTGAATATCAATCAGTTTTTATTCGATGGCTTGAGGAAACGCCATAGTTTTGGTTTGGGGGAGGATCGTAATTGTCTTTATTTTCTGATTATTTATAACAAAAAGTTCATTTATCTCTGATAAAATGATATGTGTTTCAGGAATAATGCGAATAGTGGAAGAAAGACTGTTTTGATCCATGTTAAATAAGGACAGAGTGACTGAAGTTTTCAGAAAAACATAGTTACATAATCCTTTTATGTGTTGGCAGCCTCAGATATTCTCTGCATAATCAGCAACAGTCAGATCCAACAAGCACATCTTGTACATATAAAAGGTCTGTATGAAGGGTTGAATGAGGTGTTGAATGACGATCCGAATGAAGTGACGAATGAAGCGAATGAATGAGATGTCGAATGAAGATCCGAATGAAACCATATCTTGATAACAACATGATCAAGTATGCTAAGGTATCTGACTTTTGAATTCTGACTATAAACAAGAAATTTAATTGACTAACCATATCCAAGACTATCAGGTCTCATCTCTATGCTCATGAAAACACTACAATCTCATTCGTTGAATTATCTCGACTTCACCAAACGAATCGACTAATCCTGCATCAATGTGATTTTCAGAATTTTTGACTATCATATGGTTTTAACTCTTCATGAAGTTATATGCAAAAATCATCACCTGAGCTGTCATTTTATTACTTAAAGGTCATCATGATTTTTCAATGCACCATATGATTATAATTCCATGATGAAAATTTCATTCAACCTCTCGAAAGTTTACTTTAGACATGGTTGAATATTTCACAACCATACAAATTCATTAATGCACGCATCTTTATTAGGGAACACGATTAAAAGTTTTGAATGATGGCATGATCGTTTAACCATGCAAAATATCCATCTCACGATCACTCAAACATTCAAATGGACCATGATTTAAACTAACGCCTACGTGATTTTTATCTTCATTCTGCTCATTCTTATCCCTGCTGAGTCCATCCAGTCGCATTCCTTGCACTCTTCGCATCCCCTGTATCCCATCATATCCATCTACCTCCGTTCAACAATGTCGATCTGCCTTGAGGCTGGGAGCTACGAAGATTTGCTCCGAATCCCCAAGTTCCAAGCATGCTGTGAGATCTTTCTTCGAGAAGGTTGGGTCCCATTTCTTCATCTTCTTCAGGGCCACGATGATGAGATCTCGCTGCTATTTTCCAAAGGATTCGATGGCAAGATGGCTAGGGTTGGCCACCTTAATTTTCCTGTGATGGAAGAATCCATCATGGTGGCTACAAAGATTCCACGGGAGGGTGCTCGTTGGCACAAGCACCTCTTCCTCCCTCAGACAACTCATGAATTTTCTCTCAGGGCTGACTATCAACACATTGCAGGCACAAAAGGGTTCCACGGGGAGTGGATTAAGCCAGAATATCTTGAGCCCCTAGCCGTCATCATCCGATCTATAACCTGTGAGGGTAAGTTTACCTTCTTCAAAGCCTGTCATCTCAGGTTATTAGCTCATTTTGTTAATGACCAGGCTCTTAATTTCTCATTTTATTTTCTGAAGAGCCTTGAGAAAATGTCGAACCAGGTGAGGAAAAACGTTGTTAACCCCACTGGTGGTTTATATCACTATTGCCTCATTAAAATCATGATCATTCATCAACTGAGGGAAAAGGTGCAAACATGGGAAAGTTTTGTGTTTGAAGTATTGAACCCCCATTTGGCCAAGAAGCCCCTTGCTAAATACTATGCCTCTCGAAAGTGCCATTGATTTCAAACTCGTGCTGATGAGCCTGCTCGAACCTCTGCCCAATTAAAAAGAGTCACTAAGTTTGTGCGGTTTGATGAGGGTACCTCAGGGGAAATGAACCTTGTCCATTCATCCTCCTCTCCTGATCTTGTCCATGAGGACACGACCATGAAGCCCCCACTCTTTTCATCAATACCCACTAAATCTAGAAGGTCAAATCGTGATCAGTCCGTCGTTTAGTCCATCGTCCAGTCTGTCATTTAGCCTGTCATTCAACCGGTTCATTCAGACAGCCTTGACGCCTAACCGAACAATCCTATTCCTAAAACGTCCCTTCTTACATTAGCCGATGTCTCTGCTCTCTTGCTTGAAGTCCTTGTCCTCTCTTGCTTGAAGTCCCTGTCCTCGAACTTACTCCTGCAATCACTGAAGGCAAGGTTTCTGAAAATCAATACACCTCTGCTGATCTTGAAACATTTCTAAATGGATCAAGTCCTCACGAATATTCTGAGTATTTTGTAGAGCCATCCATTGCAAGCCATCAGACAGTGGATAGTTTGACCCAGGACGTAGCACGATTAACAAGCCAGAATCAGAAATACGATGAGATAGTTTCTGAGCTTTTCCAAGAGAATAATGAAATGCATCTACAAGTGAAGAGTGTCAAAGACCTGAACAGACCCATAACATCTTCTTATGACTCTCTCTGGATGAGGCACAATACCTTGAGATCCCAAGCCAAGAAGTTTAAGCCCAAATCTACTTCCTCTTCTAAGTCGAAGGCAGCTGCTGTTGCAGCTCAGCCTTCTTCTTGACTTCTTCTCTTCTTTGCTCAGTGGGACCTGGCATATCTCTGGTTTGGGGGAGTGTTGATGTCCAATTTTGTCATCATTTTTTATCATTGAATACGCTCTCTTGGCATTATTTTCACCATTTTTGATATGATAATTCATATTTCTTGCCATTCAGACCACCATTTGAACTCAGGTATGAATATATTTGGATATTTCATAAATCCTAATTGATTATCATCCTTTTATGGTTTATTAACATTAATTTGGCATTTCTCGACCTGCTTGGCACATAGACTTCATTCTGTAGGTTATGGTTTTCAAACAGACTCTAATCCAGACGCGCATTCATGTTCAAGACATCTAGTCGCATTCGGACCATCGTTTAGACCTCCGTTCGCACCCTCAGATTCATTGGTTAGCATATTCTGGGGCATTAAAGGCAAAAACCACGACGTGGCCCTGATGGATCGTGAGCCCTTGTTCGAGAAGATCCACGTCCTCGCTCGCCCAACTTGCCAATGCACCAACTGCTCACGTGAATGGAACCAACACGCACAGAATCAGGAAGACGACCTGTGCGTTGTGATGTGCCGTTGTTGCAGCAGTAAAAGACCCTCTATTTTTAGAGCAGTCGACCACTGAAAGGGTCAACCTACTCTCTCTTTGTAAATATTATATAAAGACGTATCAGGTTGAGAAACGAGATGATAGATAATAGAAGGATAGATATAGAGAAGAACGTCGTGTATCCTTGATTTAGTTTAATACAAAGCCTCTATTTCAACTGTTGATGATCATTTCCTGTTAATGACTGGTGACTGAGTAGCTTAGGAGATAAACCCCTGTTGCTGGGAAGGGCCCCTAAAAAATAAGAGGTTCCATTTGTATATATTCAGCAGTTTCTTTTTATATTTACAGCTAAGTCATTTCGTTTTTGCATGTATCTATTACGTTTCCTGTAATTCATTTCGTTTTTGTAAGCAAATAGTTCATTTTCCTGTAGGTGACACTTTGTTGTTTATAACGTATAATTTTCCTATGTTTTTATGCAATTTATTCCTTCAGAATCCATTCGGCCGGCCATTCGCACCATCCTTTCAGACCTTCTATCAGCCTTTCATTCGCATTTAGACAGAATTTTCCAGAATTTCGAGTCATATCCAGAATTGCTAGTATTTCATTTTATGCAGAGATAGTTAGCTAGGATATAGGTTGATTTTCCAGTACTTCATCACATTTTGTAGCTAGTTTGGGATTTGAATCCACCCTTAACATTTCGTATTTCATTTTACATTTACACATATGTTAACCATTTCAGTTTTATTAATGATGAAATCCATTTACATTCAACATATGTTTTACTATTCAAATAAGAAATAGTTTTGGTTCAAGTAGAAGCAGTATAAATGTCTTTTGCTTATGATTTAGGTAGTTTATGAATTATTTCACTTACTTTCATGCCTAGGACCTAGATTAGCTTAAATTTGTTCACAATGTTATCATAGACTTTGTTAAATCTCAGTTTGTCTTATTTCTGAATTAGTTCAGTATTTCATTTTCAGTTTTCATTCAAGTTTCTAATTAGTCTTTCACTTTTATTTATATAGTGTTCTTGGTTTAATTTCATTGTTTCAAGTTCTTTCATTTCTGTAGGTAGAATAGACTAGGAACTAGTCTCAATCCAAGTTTAATAAGTTAATGTGTGTTTAATATAGATGCATTAGTTTTCAATCTCTAAGAGTTTTCATATCTTAGTTTAATATAAGTTTACTTCTCAAGTTATAGATCAAATTTATTGCACTTTCATAGTTGTCTTAGATTATAGTTTGATTTGCAGTAGAGGTAGCATAAGAACATCTTGTTTTTATGCTGTAGGTTTTGATCATAAGTTAGCATTGATTTCAGTCATTTAAGTTATTGTCTTGTACTTAGTTTCGTTTTCTTTTCTTGTAGTTAATGTTTTGTGAATTAGTTTGAAGTAGTGATAGATATCATTTGATGTTGATAGGCATGTGCCTGAGTTAGTTAAGCATTTCATGTTTAATTCCAAGTAGTCATTAGAGATCAAATAACTTAGATTTTGTACTTTTGTTAATCAACATTTCATTTCAAGCATCATTGTTAGTTTTTGAATGTCATTTGTTTATGGACGAATAGTAGTTTAAAATTACTTGTAATTGGTCACTTTTCAGCTTGCATCTCTTTGTGGATGTTAAGTTAGATTTACTTCCGTTTTGTTTCTCTATTGCATTTGAAAGTCATTTTGATACATTCCCTCAAATTCCTCAAGGGGACTCTACATGCTCTGCAGTTGAAATATGGAGAAGTAAAATTAATGTTCACCATCTGCAATGTTATATATAAAATTGTAGCATATGAATAAATTAATTACTAGGATTCCAAGCATGATCTTCGATTTTTTGTTGTCCCTCCTCGACATTAAGGGGATCATTGCTTTCCTGCTCAAAACAGAGTCAATATTTTATGTCAATTATTTATAACGAATAGATTGCACAAGTAATAAATCTTCATTAAACTATATAGATTTTATATACCTGTGCACCAGATGGATCGGTACCAGAAGACTTTGTTTTCCCAGAAAAGATATTTTGGCATTCAACAACAGCTCCAAAGCTGTGTTGGAAGCCAAGCTTCAAGTCTTCCTTAGTGGGCACTTGTTTGAATTGGTCGGCATGCATATTTTCCTAACATCGTTAATTTACATTTTTCGGTGCAATAAAACGAAAAATAATTTGCAGTTTATTATTTGGATGCATTATTGGTTTTTCGAAACTTACAATTCGTGCTGCCAAATTCGAATAAACACCAGGCCCAAGCTTGTGTTGACCAATTTTTCCCAGTCTTGCCTTTGTGGCCTTTGATGTGTTTGACAGCCTATGCAAGTGTTGAAATATGTTAGATGTTCCAAATTTGATATAAAAATCAATAATAATAAGGTTTAGAATTACATTGTGGAAAGTATAGCATACCTCCCTGTGCCTGGTGTTATCTTTCCTTCTTTTCTCAGACCCCTCTCCTTTCCATCTTCCACTAGAGATTTCTACTCTCTTGCTGGAATCATCGGAGGGCACTCATACCTAGGGTTCCTTTCTAGGTGAACCCTATATTGGTCTCGGACAATATTCATATGTTGTCCAACCTTTTTCAGGACTGCGGCTCGATCGAAGGTCTCGTTGCCAAACATGCCAACCAATCGATTAGTGCTCACTCATCTTTTAATTTTTTTAGTTGTATATCCCACCTTGTGTGGATGGTGGGACGGAAGATCTCCAAGGACAAATCATTCAAATGTTTATAAAAAACATCATTTCTTGCAAAACAATCATGCCATGATCATAATTAGTTGAAAACAATGTTTATCGATATATTACAATCAAATTATAAACACTAACTTGATCAACGTATAATTACCTCAGATCTTCACTATCTTTATTGGAATGAGATATTCGTCCACCAAAAATGTTGTCTCGATTGTTCCCGTGCTAGTGAAACGGGAAGATCCAAGAAATGCAGCTTTGATAATATCAATAATAGGAGGCTCGGTGTTGACCCCTTCTTCTGGACGATCTGGTGTGCATCGATCACTAGTGGTCAGTGCACTCACAACTGGCATCTGGGGTGTTGTGGAATGTGTTTCCGACTGTTCAGTCGAAAACAATTGTGAATGAGTCGAAGCATGTGGAGTCGTTTTCTCATGATGTGACGTCTCTCCACGAGCATCACTAGGGCCAACACCGCCTTGACCACTATTGTGTGGTCTCAGAATATCCTGTAAATACAAATCACATTTTATAAGTTCACTATCATATAAAAGTCAAAATTATAAATTTATAAATGAATTTATATATATTATGATACAAGATTCCACAACTTACATTCAAGGCTTCAGATCTCTTACTCAACACTTGAATCTTGGCTTTAATCTCGTCTGTCTGCGAAATTTGGAATAACAGACGAGGGATTTCTGAACTCATTTTTTTTCAAGGTGTTCTCTATCAACTTCACCAGGTCTATAGCTGAACCAATTATGTTAGCATCGGCCTGTTGAGGCCTCGGGGGTGCAGGGTGATTACAAGGTGCTGGAATGGGTCCAAGGCTCCCAACAGAGGGTGAAAACCTAGACTGAAAGGCTTCGAAAGACCCTACGCAAGGGCAGTTCTATCCCCAGCCTGTTTCATATGGAAATCTCCCACGGATATTCGGCCTCCGCCGGCATTCTATGAGTTGATGTTTCGATCAAAGGATCGGTTCTCCACTTAAGGAAAACAAAGTGTGAAAAAAAAAACTTAGAAGTGTCCTAACTTAACCTATTTAAAACAAAAGGATCTACTCTAAGTTAGACCTATTCTTAAGATAAAAGCTTGTTGTTGTGCAGATCAATCTTGATGTAAGAGGAACAAGTATATTAGCCAACTTCGACAGAAATGTAAAAGATGCATGTACTTGTTTACTTAGATCATAATCAATTAATGAAAATCAAATGAAAATAATATAAGCATGTAAACATGTTCAAGATAAATCTGTAATCACGTTGTTAATTGAAAAATTAACAATGATTATTTGAATGTTGATCATTTGCATAAATCGATAAAGAAAATAACTTAATTGACAGAAATTCAATTAATCATTTTCACACACAGACTAGCTATAAAGAGAAATCAATACAACAAATCTCTATGTAAATCAATTACTTGCAAAAATCAGACACTGTAGATGACAATTCAAAGTAAGAAATCAGGCATCGTCAAATAAACTTGAACAATAAACAAGAGATGATTCAAAAGATTACTTTACTGTATAAACGAGGTCTGTAAACAAAATTACAAAGCTCTACTAAGACAGAGTATCTCCAGTTCGTCTCCTGCTGATTCCTTAAACCCAAAATTACCAACCGCTAACAAAGAGAGGCATTCCTATTTAAATAGGAAATTACAACAGAGTACAAAATAGAAATTCCCAAAGGATAGGGATTACAAAATCAGATGAAGCTACCAATCCAGGGAATTCTGCCAAAATAATCTAAACAGTTTAGCTCGAGCGACTCCCTAACAACCTGGGATAAAGTTTGAAATATGGGTCATCCTCTTATTTCGAGACAATCCCATAAAAAAATTGTGGAACTGAACAATAACCCACTAGATGTTGACAGCAGAAAAGAGTCAGTCCAGGAAATCTTCCTGTTGAGTCGCCACGGGATCCTCCAGCTGATCCATTACGTTGTCAAAAGCAGAAAAATCAGACAACGGATCCTGTTTCTCAGGAGCCAGTAGAATATCAGGTTCCCCATTGATTATAAAATCATGGATAATAGAATCATCTCGCTCACACTGCTGTTCATCAATTTCCTCTTCATCCTTCTGAGGGAGTGGTATGCAAAGGGGAGGAATTTTAGAATTTTCCTTTTTGCTATCAGTGCTGGTATCAAGAATGCCTGTGTCAAAAGGTGGTGACATCGGTTTAGGAAATAGCAAAGCATGAAGTTCTTCTTGCATATAACACTCATCAGAGGATTCATGACTTGCCTGCATGTTACTCATCAAATCGTCAAGCAGAAAGCTTTCACAGTAAACTGGAAACTTATCTAACAAATACAGATGACGAACCAAATGCTTCATACTTGTGATCATTTTTAAGAAGCATTATAGAATATCATAATGATTAGAAATGATGAGCTACTATGATTAAAATCATACAAATCCAAGATTGTAATCATTTGAATTGGAATGAAATGACGTCGCAGCATGTGTTAGCCCAGATTGGATCACTACAAAGTACAATTTTAACATAATCACGCACAATTCGAAGTTGCCCCTGGAAACTGTCATTACGAACAAATCTAATCAAGCAATCATATCTTCAAAAACGATCATGAGGTAAGAATTGTGGTGAAAAATCTGGTCGCAAAAACAACATGAACAAGGCATAAAAAACACAAGTTTGAATGATGGAATCTCATCCATTAGATCAACTGAATCGACAACTAGGATTAACCGAAACATGATGCGGGATGAGGTCTTGGAGATTTATTGATAAATTTATTCATGGTACCCAAAAGCTGCAACCCGAAAGTAGCGGGTTTCGGGTTTGTAAACCGAGCCAAAACACATAAACGGGTTTCCGAAAGCCGCAACCCAAAAATTGCAGGCTGCGGGTTTCAAAAACATGCAATGCAACTAAACGGAGGAATGAAAATCCAAAATCTGGAAGCCGCAACTGCGGGTTTCGGTTTTCGTGATGAAGATTTCTAAAAAATTATTAAACAAGGGGTTCCCGCAACCCGCACCTTTCGGGTTGCGGGTTTCGGGAGGACCAAAACCAGGAGACCACTAATGAACTCCAGCAACCCGCAACTTTTGGGTTTGGGGTTTCAGGGTGTTGGAATGCCGGGTTTCGGGTTGGCTGAGGTAAAGTGCCAAAATACTCAAAATTTAAATCTTCCTCGAAACAAAAAACTCAGAAATTTCTGAGAAGAAAAATGACAATCAGGCCTAACAAAGGTACAAGCATAAGATCAAAGAAACCAAGTTCAAAATATGATGTTCATAGGAACACTTACCCAAATACCTTTGTGTTTATTTAAAACGAGGCTCCTATGCTTAGCTGAAGCATGGGATCTGTTGTGGCCACAACAAATGGCGACTGGCTAGGAAGGACCAGTTATCTCTGCGAACAACTTCAGTTCGAGAAAATATATCAGTCTACTGCTTTTCGAAACTGAAACTTTTAGAAAATATTTATAGAAGGGACAACCAACAAGCAGAAAACATAAGATTGATACATTCCCATCGATGATCATATTAAAGATGATGCAAATCCGATAAGGAGATTTAAGAAACAGCGGAGATCTTGCACCATTATGCAATCAATGTACATTAGCTTGTGATGAACCTATGACATACTTAAAACTGCTCATGGATATCCAATTTACATATCACCTTGGTTTATTAATTGGTTTTATATACAACAGTTCTTTTGGTCATATACACACATTTTCTCTCTCTTTTTTTTTTAAATATATAGAGATAGCTGCACATAGGACCTTGTTGATAGAAGACCACTGCCCTGACTTGGTAATCAGATATCAGTAGTG
Organism: Larix kaempferi; assembly: GCA_027924585.1. Classification (NCBI taxonomy): domain Eukaryota; kingdom Viridiplantae; phylum Streptophyta; class Pinopsida; order Pinales; family Pinaceae; genus Larix; species Larix kaempferi. Next base: position 42,392 of record BSBM01000577.1, read on the forward strand.
CCATTCACAAGCCTGATTCAGATACTGATCAAGCTGGCTTGATAAGGAGACCCCTTGTCCTTCAGCTGTGATACTGAAGGCAACTATCGTGGCTTGGTAACCACATGATGATAGATTCAGTCCAAATTTGATCCGGATTTTATGGGAAGAACGAAATGAATACAGATTATTATTAGATGTTTAACACAAAATAACAGAGATACAGTAAAACTGTTTTTCTATTCAATAAGGAAATAAGCTAGAACTGTAAAATGCAGCGGAAAACAAGCTTGCTGGAATGGTGGCGGCTTATCTCTGAGAAGAGATGTGACGGCTGCGCTCATTTCGCAAGAAGATGGTTACAATGAGGCTCTCAAGGCCTTTTACAATAAACAGGAATGTCAAAAACCCTAGACATCCAAAAACCTAACCCTAGGAGATGAAGTGCCAAAAGTCATGTGGGCCCCGTTTGGGTAAGTTAGTACATCAACTTCCCGGGGTCGTAACTTTTGCATACGATCTCCGTTTGGGGCGCTCGGTAGCCCGTTGGAAAGGCCTATCCGAGATTTACAACTTTCGACTGGGGCCAAATGTATGCCGGGGGCAACCATTTGGCCCCCCAAATTGCCAAAAAAGGTCGTTTAGGGCCTCAAAATGGCCCCGGAAGTTCAGGACCCAAAAAACTGCTAAAAATAGTACAATACCAAAGTTGCCATAAAACTGTTTTGAGCCAGTTGGAAAGGTGGGTGGCCACCAATATCCACCTGGATCAAAATTAGGCCCATAATCATGGCAGGGATGGCTTGTGATAAGACCCCCCTGTCCTTGTACACAACAAGCATCTTATAAAAGGAAAATAAATATTTTATTTAAATAATAAACTACAAGGCACTGCTAAGGCTTGGTAACCTTATGACAGTAGCATTACTCACCAGTATTTTGCAGATCATGAATGGACCGACCTGTGATAGGATCTTCCACCTCTCAATAGAATTGAAAGTCATCTTCCAAGTGTGGTGGCTTGATGTGAAGATGTCATTCCACTAAACACCTATGAACCTAAAGGGCTGGCTTAAGATAAGACCCCCCTCCTTGTAATCTATGTTTAATTTAAGAACACATTATCATCAAGGTGATTGTAAAAGGATCCAGAGCAGATAAAGTTGATCAGATCATTATGATATGCTATGACAATGAGGCATAAGATAAGGATATTTCAACCGTTCCCGATATCTCAATTAAACAGATAAAACATATGAAAGATAATGACCAAGGTGGAAAGGTATCAATACCAAGGTCCTACGTTCATTGGCTGTACACTCTTTACAAAACAAATTCATATATTAGTCGAAAGAAACCGAGACTAACATACTATTGTGCAACTTTAGTTAAAAACTTGTTTTGAGCCATTGCCAAATGTGTGGAGTTTATTATCAATCAAACAAAAGGAACCAATCAAAACCAATAAAGAATAAAAAACACACCAAACCTATGTACAAAAGCACCAGTTGTTCAAACGAAGTACTTTTTGAGCAATGAAACATTCACTAGGTAGGTGTCCACGACCCCTTCCAATGTCTGCAATCGGACCGTAGTGAGACCTATCTTTTCTGTAATAATGAAAGGTCCCAACCAAAGGCGCTGGATTTGGTATACTGGTTTTTATATTTATGTTGTTTGTCCCATCTTAATACCAAATCCCCAACTGAAAATTCCTTGTCTGATGAAGATTTTTCGTCAAACCATCTCTTCACCATCTGAGCATATTGATATAACTTATTCTTGGCGACTTCCCTGTCTTCCTCCAGCTTAAGTAGAGTATCAATCCTTTGCTGAAGAGGAGAAGAATCATCTTCTTCAATAGATTGGGCTAATTGTAATGATGGAATGGTAAGGTTAGAAGGATGAATGGACTCTTTGCCATAAACCAAACAATAAGGGGAATTTCCAATGGCTGCTTTTGGAGTGATCCGATCTGCCCAAAGAGAATTATAGAGCTGTGTGTGCCAATCCCTGTGATGAGTGGCTATTGTCTTCTTGAGAATATTTATCAGGTTCTTATTCGAAGATTCAGCAAGCCCATTACCCTGTGGGTAATAATTGGCAGAAAATTTTAATTTAATTCCTCTTTCAAGGGAATATTGCGTCAAGTAAATCGAAGAGAAGTAGGATGCATTGTCGAAAACAAGATACTTAGGGGCGTAAAACCTTGTAACTATCTGACTGTCTAGGAAAGATATTACCTGGTTTGCATTGCACTGCTTCAAGGTAATTGCTTCTGTCCATCTGGTAAAGTAATCAATGGAGGTAAGGATATACCTGTGTTGAAGGGAGGAAGTAGGATTAATGGGACCAACAAAGTCTAATCCCCACTGCTGAAATGGGAATTAGACTGTCACCGATTGCAGAGGAAAAGTGGGTTTCCTAAACTTCCCTGCACATTTCTGACATGGTTCACACCTTCTTACATAGGCATACGCATCCTTGAACAATGTAGGCCAATAATATCCTGCCTTGAGGATCTTGTGTGCCATGGTTTCGCCTGAGAAATGGCCTCTAGTAGGTCCTGTATGAAATTGAAAAAGTATACCATTAGTTTCAGGCTTCTCCAATCACCTAAGAAATACTCCATCATAATTTTTTCTAAACAATATTCCATTAATAAACTGATAAGGAGCGGAATTTAATCTTAAATCCCTACATTTTTTTAAATCTAAGGTTTCGGGAGCAAACCCATTATTCAGAAAAAACCTGATATGGTCATACCATTCAGAAGGCGGAGTATCTATTGCATTGACAAAACCTATAGGGAGTTCTTCCTCCTGCTCCCATTCTGTCTGGTGCTGTACAGGGTCATTCGACTGAGCAGTTAGCAAGCATAAGCCTTGCCCCTTCACAATTTTAGCTGACCTGATTTCCAAATCATATTCTTGTAAAGCAATCATCCAATGGGCCCTTTTCTCACCCAATTCCTTCTGGACCAGTACATTTCTTATAGCTGTGTATGGGACAATTACCTTAGTTCTAGATTTCAGGAAATAAGGCCTGTAATGTTTAACAGATTTATAAACCACATAAGCCTATTTATCAATTTGGGAGTAATTTAATTCAGCTCCCTTGAATGTCGAACTCATGAAGGAAATTGGAATTTCTACGTCAGTGTCATGCTTTTGTGTCAAAACAACTGCATAAGAGAAATCAGTGGCAAAAGTATAGAGAATGAAATCTTTATCAAAGTCAGGGGACATGAGAGTAGGAGCCTCAGCGATAGCCCTTCTAATTTCAACAAACACATCTTTCTATTCCTGTGACCAAGTAAACTGTACATCTTTCTTGACTAACTGCTGCAAAGGTTTAACTATTTGTGCAAAATTAGGTACAAATCTGCGGACAAAATTTATCCTACCTAGGAAGGACTGCATGGCCTTGCGCAAACCGGGCAAGCCAATATTTGAAATAGCATCAGTACGTTTTGGGTCAATTATCATACCTTCTTTGGATACAATGAAACCAAGAAGCTTTCCTTCCGTAACTGCAAAAATGGACTTTTTCGGATTGAGGGAGATCCCGTACTTCTTGCAACGTTCGAAAACTTGTTTTAGGGCAAAAAGATGGTCATGTCGCTTCTTAGAATATATAGTGATATCATCTAGATAAACCATGATAGATTTATGCATCAAACCTCTGAAATCTATATCCATAGCTCTCTGAAACGTATCCCTGACATTTATCAACCTGAAAGGCATTTGCTTGTAGGCAAAAGTGCCCCAAGGGGTTCTAAAAGCAGTTTTGAGTTGGTCATCGGGAGCAACCATAACCTGGTTGTATCCTGAAAAACCATCCAGGAGTGAGAACATCTCTGATATTGCTATCTTTTGCAGAATTTGTTCCATGGGAAGAACAGGATAATTGTCTTTTTCAGAGGCCCGATTCAGATTTCGGAAATCAACACACAGTCTGATTTCGCCTCTCTTCTTACGCACAGGCACCAAATTGGTGATCCATTTGGTGTGTTTGATAGGAAAAATGATTCGTGCTGTCAACAGCTTTTCTAGTTCTTTTTTTATAGAAGGTTCTAAGCTGGGGTGCGTTTTGCGCAGTTTCTGTTGATAAGGATTCACCTCCGGCTTCATAGGTATGTTGTGGTGCATGATGCTTGTATCGAAAGTTTTCAATTCGTCATAAGTCCATGTGAAAACGTCTTTGTATTCTTTACATAATTTAATGATAGCCCTTCTTTCTTCGGGAGAACAATCAACTCCTATGTTAATAAAATGAGGTTCTTGTTCAGTACCTAAGTTGACCGGTTCGTAATTAAGTGAGGAGCTCTGGGTTTTGCAATTGGTTTTGTGTCTAAACTTATCCTGTAAATCGTAGAACTTCTCTAGACTGATAACAGATTTCGGGATAACGTTTGAAGTATTAGAGAGTGATTTCTCATGTTCTTCTTCATCTATAGCCATATTTTGAAATGAATCTTGAGCTGTGAGGAAATCAAGTATCTACTGATCGTCGTAAAAAAATTTCCAATTTGTCACATTGTCAGGTATGGACGGCCTGTACATGAGTTCAATCGAAAAGGTTTGAGAAGACAAACCCTCTAGTGGTATCAATTTGGATGCTGTGTTTGCTAAGAGGTCAGCATCGGAGTTCTGTGACCTCAGGACTGAGTTAATATTAAATGTAGAAAAGGAATGGGTAAGATCTCTTACCATCTTTTGGTAGTTCATCAGGCGTGGAGACAAGCAGTGTATCTTATTCCTTACTTGTTTGACAATGATTTCAGAGTTGCCGAAGCAATGGATTACCTGTACCCCCATATCAACAACCCTTTTAAGTCCTTGAACAAGGGATTCATATTCAGCTACATTGTTGGTACAGTCAAATTCCAGTCTGCATGCTATCATAGTTTTAATCCCTTTTGGGTTAATGAGGACACAACTTGCACCAGCTCCTTCCTTCGACCTGGAGCCATCAAAAAATAAATTCCAAGCAGTTGGATCTATCCTAAAATTTGTATTTACATTAAAATCATTATGTACAACATCTCCAGTGAAAGGTACAGAAGTGACCTGAGTGATTTGTGATTCTTTTTGTAAATTTTTATCTGGGGAACAGTCAGCCGGAAAATCTCCAAAGAAAGTGTCAAACGTAAAATGTTCAAATTGTGCACTGTAGTAGTTGGCAGGTTCACTAGAATCATTAAGGTCTGTGATTGTCTGTTTCATGAAAGGCTCCCTACTGATTTTGATTTTATTGGGCTGTCCATTATAGGGTAACCATAAGTGAGACCAGTTAGTGGCGAAGTAGACCTTGAGCTTTTCCGACCAGTCCCTACTTAGCCACATACCATAAGCTTCAGGAATGTTAGCCACTACAATGTCTATAGTTTGGTGGATATGAGGGTCTGCAGATAATGTAAGCAAGACATTTCTCAACCTTCCTACTACCCTGACTTTTGATTTGTCAAGTTGAACAATCTGAGTAGGGCAGGGTTCTCAAGTGGCATTCAATTTCGTACATACAGATAAGGGCATCACGTTTGACGAGGCACCCGAATCTATCATGCAATTATGTACGTTCCTGTTGAAAATCTCGAAAGTAAGAAGAAAAGGTGGTGTCCTTTTGCTTCCAGGTTTTTTATCATCCGGTTTAGTGAAAGAGTCAAGATTGTTATTCTGTAATTCTCTAGGTTGTTTGATTATCATGCTTTTGGGTAAAGTATCCCTCATAGAAGGGATCTTTAAAAGTTCAAACAGAGAGATGTTTTCCTTAACTCTTTTCAGATCTTCAGCTAGATTGTACTCCATCTCTGGGATGACTGTGTCCTTTTGAGGAACAGTATTGCCTTTATTGGGGGCTGTTGTTGAAGAAGAAGGTTCCTGGGGAGCTTGTGGTCTTGATTTTGTGTTATAAGGGTGTTGGAAATTAAACAAAGTCTCAGGTTCCTCTTGCTCTTCATTCATAGGAAGTTTGGAAAAATAGCTAATAGTGTTCACCTGTGAGTCCTCTTGTTCTTCATCCTCTTCAGGTAACAGTGAATCTTGGTTGACTTGATCATTGGGGGATTCAGGAATAGTTTCGGATTCTGTTTCCAGGGCCCTAAAGATACAATAGAGTTCTTCATTTGAAATTCCTTCAGCATGATTGGGAGGTGGAGGATTTCGAGGAGGTGGATAAGGTCTCCTAAAAAGCGGCCTTACAAAGCCTCTATTTTGATTTTGATTTTCGTTATTATTTCTTTTGAAATTGACCATCTCATTTGACATCTTTTGAAGGAACTTCTTCATATCGGACATGTCAAAAGGATCCTTGTTCTAAACAATGACTTTAGGGGTGTTATCAGTCTTTTTTCGAGAGGTAGACGGTTGTTCTTTTGAAATTTTCGAACTATCCTTCAAACAGAACATATCTTTCTCAACTTGTATTGCTTCAGCAAATGCTTCTATCAAAGTCCCCTTTTGTGCCCTTTTCACCCACATGGCAATAGGAATAGGAAAACCCTTTTCATAATAGGCTACCAGCAATTCGTCTGCAGGAAGAAGGTTGGCGGGAATTCTATTCTTTAGATAAGAGAACCTCTGGTTAAAGTCTTTAACCCTTTCCTTTCCTTTGATATTCATGGAAGATAACTCTAAAACCAAGTCCTGTGGTGTTTTGTTGTTAACAATAAAATTAACACCCTTAGTCAAGTGATGGAAGAAGCACATTTTTACCATGCACCTGCAGCAGGAAGACATGACACAAGTTCATGCAGAGATAAATCCTCTCTAAGAAATGCATTAAAATGCATTAATTGTGCTTAAAATAATTCTAAATGGTGCAAAAAGCCTAAAAACTATGAAAAATGGGTTTTCAAGTTAAAATAATCTAAAATGGATTATTCCACACTCAAAAGAGAAACCTAAAGCACATTTCCCAATGCTATATAAGAAAGGCTTTGGGGCATGGTAAAGACACACAAAGGAAGAGCAAAGGAATGCTGGAAAGATTCTGAAGGAGGAGAAAGAGCTCAAATTCTTCAAAAGCCAGGGTGAAGGAAGGGAAGCTCATGTCAATGGAGGAAGGATTCATATATAATGCCATGGTAAGGATGTATTTCTCCATTGGTCTACTATGAATAGATTCAAGTTTCTACCATTTATGAGTTTAAATCTGGTTTATCTTGTGTGAATTTAATTCTTGGATGGCTTTAGATCTTAAATATGTTTGTCTTGATTGATGAATAGATATAGATCTTTTGGAAATTTGTAATAATCTTTTCAAGTTATTGACGTAGGAACTCACCATTCCATAGGAAGATAGTTAAATTAGTGTAGACACAACCCTACACTAAATGTTGTTATCAGATTGGCGACCATACTGGCTTGTTGAATTTTCTTCAAGTTTTTAGGTGGTCTTCCTTCAAATCTGCTCCTTTGTAGCTTAAAGATCATTAACAGAACTTAAGATTCAGCTTACACAGCTCAAGATCAACTTAAATACACTTCTAATTCATCAAACTAGCTCAATTTGTATACAAATCTGAGTTTCTTGATTTTTTAATTAGTGTGTGCCTGGAATTTGGTGTTAAAACTCTGTTTTCATCTTAAAAGATGTGTGATCATTCCTCAATTTTTTTGAAACTTTGCTTTAAATCTTTAAACATTTGAGTGATTTCTTTAAAATTCTACTCTGTCTATATTAAAGATTGTATCACCTCTGCGTTTTCAGTCAAAACCTGCTACAATCTGCAGTTTGACGGATTTAAAAGATTTTATTACAAACTCTGCATAGATCTCAGTATTAAGATTTTAATTTCTGCGTTTTAGTCTTGGATTAAATCTTAAACTTGAATCCTGAATCTTAGATTAAACCTTTAAACTCTGCAAACTGATCTTCTTTCATCCTCTGTGTATGGATCTTTAACCTATCAAATCTCTGCCTACGGTTTGAGTCAACCTTTAAACTCCTACGTGAGCTTCAATCTATGGTGTATGAAAACTTAAAGTGTTAAAATCTTAGCTTCAAAATGCTTACAATCTCTGCATACAGAATGGATGTCTGGCTAAACGGATCCACTTTTTTCATTCTCGCTCGGCCTTGAATTTTGGGCCCTGCGTGGATGCTACAATATGCTATAGATGCCCCTTGTGCCATGTAACTTTTGATTGTAGATTGCTGCGTATTTGTAAATCTCAAAAACCTGCGTGGACAACTTCTTCAACCTCTACGTGAATCGTAGATGCATACTTTTCATCTCAACACTTCTTTAATTGAATACTGGATGCTGTAATGCATATGCATTTTGTGAATGTTGTATGATGAATAAAGTTTCATTTCTAGAATTAAATGCTGTTGGTTCAATCTCTGGGTCGAAATAGAAACCTGATCTTGCTCTGAACTCAACCTTGAGCCTCCCGCGTGAGGATTCGAACACCTCACTGGTCACTTTGGTGCCACTCCTCACGATGAGAGGGTCACAGAGCGAGATCTTTGTGCAGAGCTCCTCCTAAGATAAATTGTAGGAGCAGTCCACATTGGCCTCTCTTCGAAGCAGCTCCGGACCTCCTTCCCCCAACTTCTTAGCCACCAAAACAGTTGGCTTTGCCTGCAGATCAGAAGCCACGACCTGCGGTGATAGGATTTTGAAACTGCAAACATTTTTGGAAGGTATTAACGGTGTGTTTTGCAGGGTTTGACCTAGGAACGCAGAGGGGGTTTGTGCAACGGAGAGTCCCCAGGCTTCTCATTTCCACTGCCATAGCCAAAATCTGTGCTCCAATCAACAACGATGCTGCTCCTTACGCCTCTACACTATAGACTGAATCTATAACTTCCTTGCTCTGAACTCAACCTTGAAAGATTTCTTTAAACTTTGCATTAAGATTTCTTGAACCCTTGCGTAAATCTTATCTCTGTGGTTCAATAAAATCTTTAACCTCTGTTCAAGGGTGAATGCCAGCTCTGGGTTGAATACATTTGAAGCTCTGCATTCAAGCTCTTGGGCGTGATCTTGAAACCCTGAAACGAGTTGTCTGCCTTTTGAAACCCTGCGTTGAATACATTAGAAACCTGCGTGTTATCTTATCTGGCAAGTGCACAATCCAACTTTGTGGTTGAATCTTGGCATTTTCATTTAATACACCAATGTTGAATTTGCGTTTGGGCGAAAGTTTTTGATACAGGTTGAAACATTTGAAAGATTTTTGCATATTGGAGTTTGAAAAGTTTCATTTGTTTGGATTAAATTGACATAAATGATAAACGCTTTTGTTTTTTGGTAAGGCTGAAACCACATTACAACTTCAATGTTTGAACTTGAGCGCCAAAACATAATTTGAACCTACCTTCCAAAGTTGCTCCAATCACTCATTTCCAAAATTTTTGAATTGTTGCATGTTAAATTCTAATCTTTAATTTTGGACTAAAATATTTGAAAAAAATTTAGAGTTTTGTTTTTAAGCCTTTAATTTTGGTTAAAAAAAAAAAAGTAAAACATTTTGAATTTTTTTTAGAGTTTTAAGCCTTTAATTTTAGTTTAAAAAAGATTTTTTTTTTGAATTTCTTTTAAGTCTTTAACTTTGGATTAAAAAAGACACAATTTTCAAAATTTTTGTTTTAAAAGATTAGAATAAATTTGGCCTAGTTTCAGTTCAAATTTTCAGTTTTGGATTAGGCAAAATTAAAAAAAACTTGGCAAAAAATTATTGCATAGTTTGTGTCACATTCAAAACCATACACACTTGAAAGATCCTCACACACACATTTGCATTTGAAATACACCTTGAACATCACAAGATTGAGGTAATTTGAGAATAATTTCTTTCCATAAAACATAATTAAGACTTTGATTAGTTGCATTTTGTTTTACAGTTAGAATATTTTCATGATTTTCATGCACAATTAGAGAGAGTTGTACCTTTAAAGTTTAGTTTTCTTGAGATATATTGTGTATGAGGCACCGTATCCTTTTCACTCGCATCTTATGATGATCTTGTGAACGCGAAAGTGTATCTCGCGTGTAATAGTTCAGGGGTTGATTTTCAAGCATCTTATATTGAGGCACCGTATCCTCCTCACTCGCATCTTATGATGATCTTGTGAATGAGAAAGTGTATCTCATGTGTAATAGTTTAGGTTTTAATTCAAAAGCATTCCAGGGCTCTGCATATCCTCTTCACTTGGGATTTCGGGCGATCTTGTGAATGAGAAATAGGGATCCCCCGTGTAATAGAATTAGATTCATGTTTACTTGAGATATCTGTTTGGATTACATTGGTCTTTACACATCGATTATTATCCATATTTCAGAAAAAACTGTACATGAACATACAAACATCTACTAGAAATTTTGCATGTTTGAAAGAATCTCATGAACCTCTAACCCTTCCTTCAGTTAGGATATTCATCGAACTGAAAGATAGCATAGTGAGCATCTTGCATTGTGTGGTTTATTTTGTTTTTGAGTCGAAACACCATTAGTTTCACTTCCACTCCTGAGACTAAGCAAACTTCCACTAAAAAATGGCGCTTAATCTAAAATTGACAAACTTTTGATTTTCATATCACCAACAAGATTAGGTTAGTGCCCTGGATTAGGTTTGGAGAGTTAACACTCCTGAGCTGCAAAACTTTGGAACTAACATTGATTAAAGAGAGTAAATCCATTATTACAAAAAATGATTGTCGGGAAAGCGCTTCTGAAACATGCGTCAAGCATGAGGTCAATCTGGATAAGTAAGGGTGGTTCCCCCTTCTTGCTTATTTAGTGGGACATGAGCTTATCGAAGGGATTCTATGTTCAGTGACAAGTCCTCGGGGTGACATCACTGTTTCTAGAGTTTCTGGTAATAAGAGTTGTCCTCAACTTACAACTGTTCGCTCGACCATCAATTGTAAAGTGGTAACTTTAGTGGCTATTCTTAGGATATCACATAGGCTGTTGTGAGTGGGACACACTTGTCGCATACCTGAGACAGACTTTGGAACTTTTACTCCTTGGGAGGGTGAGTGGTTAGGAACCAACACTTGTACCCCTGGCGATTAAATTTTATTGTAACTATTTCTCAGATCTTCGCTCCTAGCAATTGTATGAGGACATGAAATCCCTCAGCAACTACTAGTTTCAGAAGGCCCTACAATCCAGCTTTTCACTGAGCTTCGGTTCTTTGGAAAAGTAAGTTTGCTTGCTTGCAATCTCTAGGGAATTTTTACTGTGTGGACACTGTTTATTTTGTTGAGTCTAGAAAGCCATAGGATTGTTTGAATCTGTTTTCAAAAACTTTTTAAACACATCCTTTTATCAATATTCTTCAAAGTGGCTAATCTTCCGACCCGCCAGTCACAGCAGCATAGAGGCGAGTCATCAGAAATTGAAGGCCCCGCTACATTGCGGAGATGACTACAAAATACAAGACACTTTGACTTTGAAATCAACACACTTCTAACTTCAATAATAAATAGTAGAGAAGAAACACATCAAACAAATACTACAATATCACCTACCCAAGAAAACATTGAAATTGTTGATCCTCTTGCTCCAATTTCAATTGAAACATTAGAAGATAACACTGCAAATCCCATCAATCCACCTCTGACAAATCTTTCAGACCCACTGGTACTCCACATCAGTGAAACTTTGAACACCATCAATCCTCTTGTGGCACATTGTTGATGTATATGTAACTTCGGAATGTATTTCACCCATGTATTTCATCTATGTATATTGTACTCCTATAGAGATGTTATTATTCCTCTATACAGAAGTGTCGTGATTTGTATTGACAAGTGTCGTAACTTGCTGATGGGTTATTATACCACCATGTGTGGGGTCGACCCTGATTAAGTTAACATTAGGTTATTGTACTAAGCTAGACAAGTCGGACCCATAAGTTTATTGGGTAGTTAGGACAAGTATAAATAGAGATCTCCCGATCTCTATTTGGATCACTTCATAACTCACTCTTCCATCACTCGGAAAGTGGCGCACATGTGAGGAGGAGGATCAGCTGCTAGGAGGAGTCTATATTTGTGTACTTTGGTTGTACTATTGCTCTATCTATCTCTGAGGAAGTTGTGGGGTTTTTCACCTTAGGGTTTTCCCCACCGAAACTCTGTGTGTCTATTGTCTCTTATGTTTGCTTCTTGTGATGATTGACATGCTTGCTATGATTGATATGCATTGATATACTGTACATGTTATTCTCTCAGTAAAGATCCTAGAGTATATTGAATTAATGCTAAAAAATTAACATGGTATCAGAGCTAACCTGAGAAGAAGACATTGTGCAGTGGCGGAAACCAGGGTTTCTTGTTTATTGGGTTTCTCTCCATAGATTTTGGAAAAGCAATATGATAGATTGACTCTCCTCAGCAAGGTGAATCTTTCTGTCCAATTAGAATTCAATTCTGAGCACTTTCAGTTTTGGCCCTAAAAATTAGGGTTTCCACAAAAATAGGAATTTCTGAAATCTGAAGACATAGCTAGAAGCTCCTTGGAAAAATCGAAGTTTAGAGTTTTGGATCAAGATTTTTGGCTGGGTAAATCTCCTGGAAACCCAAACCCTAATTCAGGGTCCTCCCTAGTGAACCTGGGAAGACTAAAAGGCATTTATGAAGGGTGAAGCTTTGCAGATCTCAAATTCTGAATACACCAAGCTGATCATCTCATCAAGGCACATATTTCTATCCTTTCAGAAAGTTGAAATTCACATTTTGAATTTTTAGGGTTTCTCTGACAAACGCTAATCCGGGACCAGATCCAATTTTTGGCAAATCAAGTGGTAAGACCTAAATCTTTTCTATTTCCATTTGAAGTACTCTTTAAATATGTCTCACCACACCAAGCTTGAGGACAAGCTTGAAGGGGCTGATAACTTCCGAGCCTGGAAGTATAGGATTGGGTTAATCCTGGAAGAGAATGAGTTGGACTCATATATAAGGGAAGAGGTCCTTGTCCTAGAGGGAGAAGAGGCTAAACCCCTCCACAAGAAGAACTTGGTCAAGGAAAAGAGAATCATTGCTGATTCTATCAAGGACCATCTCATCCCCCATGTGTCATCTCTGAAGACACCCAAAGAGATGTTTGATTCCCTATCCAAGCTATTTGAAGGGAAGAACATAAATCGGAAGATGACTCCGTGGAACCAATTGAAAGGGGTAAAACTTTAGAATGGAGAATCCATTCAATCTTAATTTTCTAGGGTCTCTCAGATCAAAGAACAACTAGAAGCAGTGGATGAAATGGTGGAGAATGGTGAAGTTGTCATGACCACTTTGAGTGGCCTACCCAGGTCATGGGATTCCTTTATCCAAGGAATCTGTGCAAGAAAGAAGTTGGTATCCTTCAGCAGACTGCGGGAAGAATGCTCACAAGAAGAAGCAAGGCTTGTGGCACAAGAAGAAAAGATGGGGAATGAAGATCAAGCTCTCACAGCTCACACGAAGAAAGGGAAGTCCAAGAGAGAGCCATCTCACTTCAAGAAATCTTCACATCACCATAAAGAAAGGAGAATATGCTTCACCTGTAATGAAAAGGGACATATTGCTATAAATTGTCCCAAGAACAAGAAGGATAAAAACAACTTCAACAAGAAGAAGAAGGGTAGCAAAAGAAGGTACCATGCTCATGCTGCCGAGGATGATGAACCTCCCAAGAAGAAGGCTAGAGAATAAAGTGATGATGATGACTCATCAAGCAAAGAAGAGTATGTTCTAATCTCTGCTCTCACAGGTACTATTTCTCATGGTTGTAATGATTGGCTTATTGACAGTGGGGCTTCCAAACACATGACTGGGTTTAAAGAATCTTTTGTAAATCTATCTAAACATGAATCACTCCATAAGGTGAAACTTGGGGATGATTATCAATACCCTATCAAAGGACGTGGGGAAGCCTCCTACAACCTAGACTCTAGAAAGTCTTTGAAGATGAAAGAAGTTCTTTATGTACCTGGGCTCAAGAAAAACCTACTCTCCATATCTGCATTGGATGCAAAAGGTATGAGGGTTGCATTTGTGGATGGCCAAGTTCTAATGTGGCCAAAGGGAAAGACCATAGATGATGCAGTGGTGATTGGAGAGCAAGAGGGAGGATTGTATAAATTGAAGGGACAACCTCAACATGCCATGGTGCATGATTCCATGGAGCCAAGTGAACTTTGGCATAGAAGACTTGCACATATGCACTACAGAGCATTACCAATTGCAAGTAAAGTTGTAGAAGGTCTTCCTGAAATCAAGACCAAGCATGAAAGTGTTTGCAAAGGATGTGCGAAAGGAAAGAACATAAAGAAGGCATTTCCAAGCAGTGAAAGCAAGGCAAAAAGTATCTTGGAAATTAACCACTCCGATGTATGTGGTCCGATGTCATCCAGTTCTCTGAGTGGGTATGCTTACTATGTCTCTTTCATTGATGAATTCTCCAGGAAGACTTGGGTTTACTTCTTGAAGAACAAAGATGAAGTGTTTGATAAGTTCAAGGAATTCAAAACCTTGATGGAGAACCAAATTGATAAGAAGATCAAAACATTCAGATCCGATAATGGTGGAGAATTCAATTCAGGTGACTTCAAGAAGCTATGCAGTGATTAAGGGATTAAGAGGGAGTTGACTGCTCCTTACAATCCACAATAGAATGGAGTTGCAGAAAGAAAGAATCGAACAATCATGGAAGCAGCAAGGGAAATGCTGCATGACCAGGATCTACCTATGCATCTATGGGCAGAAGTAGCTAGGACAGCTGTATATGTGTAGAACAGAACACCCCACAACATATTGGATAACAAAACACCAGAAGAGGTCTTCTCTGGTAAGAAACTTGAAGTCAGCCATCTCAGAATATTTGGTTGTCCAGTATACACTCATGTTCCAAAGGAAAAGACAACCAAGATAGATCCTTCAGGAAAAGGGTATCTTTGTGGGTTACAGTGAAAGCTCGAAGGCTTACAGAATATACTTTCCAGGGTTCAAGAAGATTTATGTCAGCAGGGATGTGACATTTGATGAAAACTCAGCATTCATCAAATCAATGAAGACACCTGTTGAAGATCATGAAGAACCTAAGGAAACTAGATTTCAAGACACTACTATGACTGAAGCAATTCCGGATGTTGATCGTGAAATTGAAGATTCTCAAGAACTTGTAGATCCACCCCGTGAGAATAACTCTCACAAGAGAAGACCTACATGGGATAGAGAGCTCATTCAAGATGTAGAAAGATATGCCATTCCAGAAGAAGAACACAGAGCAAAGAAGAGAACTAGATCACATACCAGCTATGTTGCTTTACTCTGTGATATCATGAACAAAGAACCTTCCAATTATGAAGAAGCAACGGAAAAGAAAGAATGGAAGGATGCCATGGTCGAAGAATACCAATCAATAATGAAGAATGATGTTTGGGATGTTGTCCCAAGACCTAAAGGGAAGTCTGTTGTGACTTCCAAATGGATGTACAAGATCAAGCATGCTACAGATGGAAGCATAGAGAAATACAAGGCAAGATTCGTAGCTCGTGGCTTCTCTCATAAAGAGGGAATAGATTATGAAGAAAATTTTGATCCCGTAGCCAAGTACACTTCCATCAGATCAGTAATTGCTCTGGCTGCAGTGATGAAATGGAAGATACACCAGATGGATGTCAAGACTGCTTTCTTGAATGGTGTAGTTGAAGAGGAAGTGTATGTGGAGCAACCACTCGGTTTTGAAACACATGACACAGAGACATATGTGTGCAGATTGAAGAAAGCCTTGTATGGCTTGAAGCAAGCTCCTAGGACTTGGTATGGTAGGATGGACAATTTCCTATCTAGTTTGGGCTTTACCAAGAGTAAAGCGGATTCCAACCTTTACGACAAGGTTGAGGAAGGAAATCCTGTGATACTACTCTTGTATGTGGATGACCTGTTTGTAACAGGAGATGATAGATTGATTGCCGATATAGAGAGCAAACTTGCTGTCGAGTTTGAGATGAAGGACTTGGGGATGATGCACTATTTTCTAGGTAGGGAGGTGTGGCAGAGTGCAGATGGAATCTTCCTTGGACAAGGGAAGTATGTAGTAGAGATCCTGAAGAGGTTCGGGATGATGGACTGCAAGGCCATGGCCACACCTATGGAATCAAACCTGAATCTTCTGTGTGATGCTTCATCTGAGCCGGTTGATGTCACTATGTATCGTCAGATGATTGGGTCCTTGATGTACTTGACGAACACGAGACCAGATATTTGCTTTGTGGTGAACACATTGAGCCAGTTCCTGACGGATCCGAGGAGTGTTCACTTGGTTGCTGTAAAGCATATTCTGAGGTACCTGAAGGGTACAGTTGATTATGGGCTCAAGTATGATGTGAATCAGAAGTTTAACCTACAGGTTATGTTGATTCAGATTGGGCAGGCAGTGCTGCAGATAGGAAGAGCACTTCTTGGTGCTGCTTCAGTATGGGATCAGGTGTGATCTCTTGGTTTAGCAGGAAGCAGTCCTGCATAGCATTGAGTACAGCCGAGGCAGAGTATGTTGTAACCTTTTTGGCTAGTTGTGAGGAAGTATGGCTTCGGAAGCTACTGTCTGAGTTATTGATCTACCGCTGGAGGCTACTGGTATATTTTGTGACAACCAGAGTTGTGTGAAGCTGTCTGAGAACCTGGTGTTCCACGACAGGTCGAAACACATAGAGATCAAATATCACTATATCAGGGATATGGTGCAGAGGGGAGTAGTGAAGCTCCTGTATGTTGTGACGAATGAGCAGATTGCAGATGTGTTGACGAAGCCACTAGCCAGAGTGAAGTTTGAGTACTTCAGAGAGAGGCTTGGTGTTCTTCAGATTGACGACACTTCGAGGAAGAAGTGATGGAGACATTTGCTGAAGCCATTCCAAGCATGGTGGAAGGATGATCCTTCACATGGCTATGGATATAAGCTCTGGATGATGAGCATCAGGATGATGTTCTAGTTTCTGCTCTGTATGATCAGTTGGATCATTTATGTATGTATGCATCATGTTGGATGCTGGATATGATCAGTTGGATCATTTATGTATGTATACATCATGCTGGATGTTGGATATGATCAGTTGGATCATTTATGTATGTATGCATCATGTTGGATGCTGGACATGATCAGTTGGATCATTTATGTATGTATGCGTCATGTTGGATGCTTGGACCATGTATCTGTATATGTATCGGGTGGATACGTTGTATGATCAGGTAGATACTTGGTATGCATTAGGTGGATGCATTGTATGATTAGGATGATCATGGATGATGAGCTTCCGGATGTTGCTCCAGATGACATGCATCAGGATGATGCAGTGATGATGATCAGGATAATCATGTGTACATC
This sequence comes from Larix kaempferi, assembly GCA_027924585.1. Lineage (NCBI taxonomy): Eukaryota > Viridiplantae > Streptophyta > Pinopsida > Pinales > Pinaceae > Larix > Larix kaempferi. The sequence continues at coordinate 59,700 of BSBM01000577.1, forward strand.
AGGATGATGTATGGTGAGTATCAGGTGGATACTCTATGGCCATGGATAGGTTGTGCAGATGAGCATGTAAGTAGACCTAGGAGATCTGGACAGGATGAAAAAGGCCTCAGAGGCCTCAGATGCTCTTTTAAGGCATTGCTCTGGGAGGACATATAATAGAGCCCTAGGAGATTTGCAGATGCTCTTGCTAGGTTTTGCCGCTGGCATATAATAGCTCCCTGGGAGATCTGGAAAATGCTCTTGCGAGGTTTTGTCCTATGGCATGTAATGTGTCCTTGAGAGATCCGACAGGTAGAGCTGTGTGGTCGTAACAGCTTGGGATGCTCTTGCAAGGTTTTTCCATGACCACATGTAATATGCTCCTGGGAGATCCGACAGGTAGAGCTGTGTACTAGTAACATCCTGGGATGCTTCAGCCAGGTTTTGTGGTGAGATCACATGTAATGTGCTCTTGGGAGATCCGACAGGTAGAGCTGTGTGCTCGTAACAGACTGGGATGCTTCAGCCAGGTTTTGTGATGGGTCACATGTAATGTGCTCCTGGAAGATCCGACAGGTAGAGCTGTGTGCTCGTAACAGCCTGGGATGCTGCAGCCAGGTTTTGTGATGCACGTAATAAGTCTTGAGGATTCCACAGTATGGCCAGTGATGATGAATACTTGTAGATGGTGGGCCTACATCCAGTATGAAAAAGGACTGGCTCTATAGAACTTCCTATGACGAGTAGATTCAGAGATTGATTGAGATAGCAGCAATAGTGATGATGACGATGATTCAAGAATGATGATTCGCTGATGATGATCCAGAGAAGAAGACTTGTGCTAGCAGATCTGTGTCAAGAAATACCTTCCTAGTTAAGAGGGAGTGTTGATGTATATGTAACTTCAGAATGTATTTCACCCATGTATTTCATCTATGTATATTGTACTCCTATAGAGATGTTATTATTCCTCTATACGGAAGTGTCGTCATTTGTATTGACAAGTGTCGCAAGTGTCGTAACTTGTCGATGGGTTATTAGACCACCATGTGTGGGGTCGACCCTGATTAAGTTAACATTGGGTTATTGTACTAATCTAGACAAGTCGGCCCCATAAGTTTATTGGGCAGTTAGGGCAAGTATAAATAGAGGTCTCCCGATCTCTATTTGGATCACTTCATAACTCACTCTTCCATCACTCGAAAAGTGGCGCACATGTGAGGAGGAGGATCAGCTGCTAGGAGGAGTCTATCTTTGTGTACTTTGGTTGTACTATTTCTCTATCTATCTCTGAGGAAGTTGTGGGGTTTTTCACCTTAGGGTTTTCCCCACGGAAACTCTCTGTGTATATTGTCTCTTATGTTTGCTTCTTGTGATGATTGACATGCTTGCTATGATTGATATGCATTGATATACTGTACATGTTATTCTCTCAGTAAAGATCCTAGATTATATTGAATTAATGCTAAAAAATTAACACACACTTGGTACACATGCTAAATTCAACATCTAATTCCATGGCTTCATCAGGAGCACACGGGACCGCATCAACACCATCTCAAACAAGTGTTGGAGGTAGCAATACTCCCAACATCCCTATGGCTTGATCAGGAGCACAAGGGACCACATCATCACAACCTCAAACGGTTGCTAAAGGTAGTAATATTTCCAACTTGACCTCTACCACAACTCCACCAGTTAGTTTACCTGCTTCTACCATAAGTTCAACTAGCACTTCAGTGCCAGTTGGTACAGTTTCGGGTCCCAATCCCGGAAGTACATCCACTTTGCTTGCAGGAATCCCTACTGGAGGGTCTACCTTACCAAACTTGGGTTTCCCATATGGTTTGGCTACTCAAGGTCAAAACAATTCAGAATTCAACCAAAATCCTATTGGCATACCAAACATTTTTCCAAATCCTAACCCTGGGGGGAATCCTTCACTTTGGAATCTCAACATACCTAGTGGACTTAATGGACCATGGAACACCAATTCTAATTGGGGTAATACCCCACAAGTTAGTGGAAGTGCCTCGGAAAACCTTTATCCAAACTTTCCTAGCACAAATCCTGGGGGCAATCCCATTCCCCCAACATGTAGCACACCCGGAGGCAACCCATCCACCAACTTCATTCCACCATGGAGTGGGAAATTTCCAGGAAGTACACAATATTCTTGGGCACCACCCCCACAAGGGGGTAATCAACCTTGGAACGCTTATCCAAACCAAGGAAACACTCAAGGGAGTGGTAATGTTCCACCAAGTAACCAATCTCAATGGAACATACCCTGCAAGGGGGCAATCCACCCATGAATCCCAACCAACAATGGAGTGGTAATGTTCCAACAAGTAACCAATCTCAATGGAACATACCCCCGCAAGGGGGAAATCCACCCATTAATCCTATGCCACAGTGGGGTGGCAATGTTCCACCAAGTATCCATCCTCAATGGAACATACCTCCGCAAGGGGGAAATCCATACATGCATCCTGTCCCACAATGGAATGGACAATATTAAGGAAATAACCCACCTTTTTGGATGCAATCTCCGCAAGGAGGTAACCCTGATTGGAATGCTTTTCAAGCCCAAGAATCACAACAGTGGAGCCATCAAGCTTCACCTAGATATCAAGCATTTGCTCCGACATCATCCAAGTCACCATTTCTAGCTACATTGAATCTACTAGATTTATCCTGGATGACTAATGACCTTGTTCTACATTTGAATGGGTGGCCAACCATACCAACCAAACTAACCTTAGAAATACCCAAGTTTGACGGAAAACCAGGGGAAGATCCATCAAATCATGTGATGACATTCCATTTGTGGTGTTCATCTAATTCCCTAGTTGATGATAGTACTAGGTTGAGGTTGTTTCAACGGACCCTAACCGGAAATGCTGCAAAATGGTACATTGAGTTGCCCCGTAATGCATTCACAGAATTTTCATCTTTATCTATGGCATTTTTGACACATTTTCAATTACCTATCCGCTATGAGATGGGAAATGAACTTTTAACTTCACATAGGCAATCCACCGCTACTCACATCTCGGATCATATACACGAGTGGAGGAGACATCGAAGGCTTATAAAAGATGAAATCCCTAATCAATTCTTAGCAGATTGGTTCATTAAATCACTATTGCCTACTCTTGCTAAGGATATAGCCATGTCAGGAGCCATGACTGAAGAAAAACTCATTCAGAGTGCTCACCATATGGATTTAGTATATTCTCGATCGGGCACACTTTATGAATTAATACCCCATGCTGTAAGACCTGCGTCTGATCTAGCTAGGCCGCCAGAAGGACCTCATACCGATGGTGTGATTGGATCCATGAACCAACTTGAACAGATTTCCGAACAATTGGGACAAATGTCAATTCAAAACCCGCAACCCATAGCTGGCCAGGCAAATCAACAAGTTGCAACTCCTGCCCAAACTTACAAAGTCCTTACGGTTCAAACTGTGGACCCAAAAGGAAAAAAGAAGAAGCAGAAGAAGAAACATAATGCAAACCCTAGGACAAGAGAGGCACCTAAGGTGAATAACACTACAGGAGGCAATCAGGAAAATAGGAAAAACAAGTATCCTTGAAAAATTTGCAAAGAAGATCATCCTACTCATCTTTGTCCTCATATGGATGATATTCATCGCATGTTGGCTCAACGAGGAGGGAAACAACCACAACCTGCTGTCCTAACTCAACCCTTCCCCCAGCAACAACAGATGGTTGCTGCGGCGCCGATACCTCCACCGGGAGGAACCCAAACAACCCCCCCACAAGGGGGCAATCCACCAAACACTAATATGTTCACTATTGGTGAACAAGACATTCATATACAAACAAGGTCTCGTTCTTACAATATACCTTCAAAATATGCCAAAACAACTAGATCTCAACCTAGTGGTTTTCTAAATATTGAAAAACCAACCATAGACATAGTGCCTCGACCTCCAAAAGGGGTCCTCCGCAAAACAACACACAACCCCAATGCGCATGCTGCTCAAAACTATAATGTAGTTGAGGATTTAGCTCAAGATCCTTGTGCAATGTCTGCCTTGGAGGTGTTGCAAAGTTGTATCGCTCAACGAAAGGCACTATTGTCTGCTATCGGTGCTATTGATCCATCACACACTAATTTGATTACATTTGACTTAGAACAACCCACATGTAGGCTTCCCTCACAAATTGCTTTCCAAATTAAAGTAACTTCACATGGTAAGAATATTTTTCAAACCATTGTGGATGAAGGATCCTCCACTTGTGTCATGTCCCTAGCTTGTTGGAAAGCTTTGGGATCACCCACCTTAGTACCATCCCACACAATACTCAAGGCATTTGATGGACATTTGTTCCCACCTCATGGACTTATCTTGGCTTGCCCAGTCGAACTGGGGGGCAAAACAGTTCAAGTAGATGTTGAGGTAGTGGATGCACCCATAGAATACAATTTTCTATTGGGACGCAGTTGGATACACAAGATAACAATGATAGTGTCTTCCCTATTCCGAGTCATTCAGATCCCCCACTAAGGGAAGATTGTTACAATCGATCAACTAGATTACTGCTCACCTGAAACTGGTATCCATTTGAATGTACATTATTAGGGGATGGAACGATGGTTATTCAAGATGTTGGAGTAGGAATGTTTAAAGACTCGTTCCTTTTGGGAACTTTTCCACTTCCACCACCAATATTGACCCCTAACATTGCTCCAATTTTCACCATAACATTGGAGGTATACTTTCCATTAAGAGTTTTCTCTAATTCCATTTTGGAGGTCAGTTCCACCTCATTGGTTGGAACCTCCAAAGAAAACACCTTAGATGAAAATAATGACGGCAAGATACATACTTCTACACACCATGAGGAAATGGAGAGTAGTGTTCCCTTTTTTGCTGCGGAGCTCGCTTATCAAGCTATTCAAATGGCTTCTGTAGAACCGGATCAAAAACCTCCCAAGATGGAGGAGTATGATCCCTATACTTCACTTGTTTGGGCCTTGAACTCTCAAAGTAACCATGATTTCCTAGATCAGACTTTCTCTTCGGATGAAGCCATCTTAGAGGCCATGAACATCTCAGAACGACCCTGGGACGATATGCATCACAAATCCTCATTTCTTCCTAAGATCGATTCATTAGAAGTTAAACCTGAAAATCTTTACTTCGATGATGACATTAGCAAGTACCATGCCCTGACCGAGTTCATAATGTGAGTTCAAAAGGAAATTGGCCAAAAAGGTTCTACGTTGATGATGACATTAGTAAATACCAATGCCCTATCCTGATACACAATGTGAGTTCAGAAGGTAATTTGGCGAACATTTCGAAAACCATTCGAATTGATATATCCATCAAACCTGGCGTTGTTGAGCACATCAACATAGGTGAGAATTGTTCTCCTGAAGAAATAAAATTTTACACTACTTTGTTTAAAAAGTATCATGATGTGTTCGCATGGTCTTATGCAGAAATGCCAAGAATCGATCCCAACATCGTAGAACATGAAATCAAAACTTATCCTAATGTTAAACCTGTGCGGCAAAAAATACGTCCAATGAACCTTAAGAAATCAGCTGCCATTAAAGCAGAAGTCAAAAAGCTCTTCAACGCAGGATTCATTTATCCTTCCCGTTGACTGATTGGGTATCCAACCCTGTTCCAGTTAATAGAAAACAAGGAACTATTCGGGTTTGTACCGATTTTAGAGATCTAAACTTAGCTTGTCCTAAGGATAACTATCCCACACCCTTCATTGATCAGATCATCGATGAATGTACCGGAAATGAAATCTTTTCATTCATGGATGACTTCTCCGGTTATAACCAAATCTAGATAAAAAAGGAGACCAACATAAAACAACTTTTATATGCCCTTGGGGAACTTTTGCATATCGGAAAATGCCATTTGGCCTTAAAAATGCCATAGCTACTTTTCAAAGAGCTATGTCATATGCATTTCACGATATTACGGATATTGTCGAGGTTTACCTTGATGATTTGGAAACTAAATCTAAAAAGAGAGCTGAACATGGCGCACATTTACAAGCCATCTTCGAACATTGCCGCAAGTACAACATTAGGTTAAATCCACATAAATGCATGTTTTGTGTGGACTCTGGGAGGTTACTTGGGTTCGTAGTCTCCCAAAAAGGGATCATGGTTGATCCCATCAAGGTTGAGGAAATACTTAAGTTTCCTTCCCCAAAAACAATCACTCAACTTCAAAGCCTTCAAGGGAAAGCTAACTGCTTGAGGATATTTGTCGAGAATTTTGCTTAAAAAGCTAAAGGTTTCATGTGTCTCTTAAAACAAGATGAAACATTTACCTGGGATGACCGAGCTCCACGCTCATTCGATGAACTAAAGAAAGCTTTGGTCTCTGCCCCGGTGCTTAGTCCACCAAACTATAATCGATACTTTCTGTTATATTTGGCTGCCTCTCCTTCCACAATTGGAATGGTCTTAGCTCAAGAAGACGAATCCTCTCAAGAACATGTTATTTACTATCTTAGTAAGGGTCTTGCATGTCCCGAATTGAGATATTGCCAGGTCGAGAAGTTGTCCTTGGCAGCGGTCCATGCTGTCCAACGACTTAGACATTACATACTTCCAAGGAAAACAACCATAGTGGCTGAAATGAATCCCATGAGACACATTTTGTCCCGCCATATCGTTGGTGGAAAATACTCAAAATGGATAGTAATTTTACAAGAATTTGACCTTGAATTCAAAATCGCTAAAGCCAAGAAGTTGTTGGCATTTGCTGAATTAATGTCTGAGTTACCCATAGGGAAGGAGAGTACTATATCTGTTGAAACTTGGGAAGATGAACATGTATTCCTCATTGCACCTTCTGATCCTTGGTATGGAACATTCATTATATACCTCCAAACCCAAAGGATCTATCCTCAGCTTTCTAGTATTGAACGATGTCGTATTCGACATCAAGCTCGAAGATACCTTATCATTAGGGACACTTTGTACCGTCGAGGAATATACATGATATTCAGACGTTGTTTAGTACACCAGGAAGATGAACAAGTATTAAATGATTGCCATGCTGGAGCATGTGGCGGTCATCTTTCTGGGTTGGCAACTGCTCAGAAAATATTGTGTGCAGGATAATTTTGGCCTACAATTTTTAAAGATTGCATAAATGCTGTAAAAAAGTGTCACCCTTGCCAAATTTACACAAGAAAAGTGTGTGCATATCCTACTCCTTTACACCCTGTAATAACCGTGGGTCCATTTTCAAAATGGGCCATTGATTATATGACAGTCAACCCACCTTCAGCCGATGGCCAACACTACATCATTGTAGCAGTGGATTACTCCCCCAAGTGGGCTGAGGCGTTTCCTACATTCAATTGCACGGGTAAAACTGCAGCATACTTTCTATTCAATCATGTGATATCAAGGTTTGGTGTACCCAAAGAGATCACTACTGACAACAGAAGTCATTTTAGAAATTCCTGTATGGATGAACTTACAAACCAGTTAGGATTATGGCAGGACTTCTCCTCGCCATATTATCCACAAGTTAATGGACAAGTAGAAGCCATCAAAAAGGTTTTGAAAACTATGCTACAGAGGATGATTAATAAAAACAAGAACAACTGGCACTTGATGTTGTTTACTGCTCTTTGGGCCTACCGAACAACTGCTAAAACTGCAACCGGATTCACTCCTTTCCAATTGGTTTATGGAGAAGAAGCTGTGTTGCCGATCGAATGTGAAATCCCATCATTAAAGATAGCTGTCAAATTCCTGCCTAACACTTCTGCAGAAGAGGAAAGGCTTCTCCATCTCCATGCTTTGGATGAAACTAGAAGAGAAGCCTCTCTAAACATAGAAGTACATAATAAGAGGGTCAAAACACAATATGACAAGTCCATTCGTCCTCGAGTCTTTTCTGAAGGCGATCTGGTTTTAGTTTATGACCAAGACTAAGATAAAATAGGAGAAGGAAAATTTGTACGTAAATGGTTTGGCCCACTTGTTGTCAAAACCGTGTTAAAAAAGGGAGCTTATGAATTGGTCAATTTTGATGGGGAACCCATGTCAGAGATCAGAAATGGTCTCTATATGAAGAAATACTTCGCGTAGGCACTGATGCCTCGCACCATTTGTTGTATTCTTTGTATAAACTTTTGTACATTAGTTATTTCAGGCACACATTTATCTTGCTTGGCATTGTCACTTTGGCAGATGGCACACGAGTCTTTCACATATTTGGGATATGTGGAAGGCGCCCGCCGTAGTTCTCAGAACGTTGCTTCTGTCGCATGGGTTTTTTTTCCACCTAATAACGAAGTGATTAGTTCAGGAGGCACTTTTCTCGGATCTGCAACCAACAATGTTGCAGAATATAGCGCAGTCATTGACCTTCTTGTCGAGGCTATCACCCTTGGCATCCAACGAATAATCATCAAACTGGACTCAGAATTAGTTGTATCCCAGTTAAATGGTCAGTATCAGGTTCGACATCCTACACTGTTTAGAAATTTTCCACGAGTACGTCCTTTAGAGCGTCAGTTTGAGTTTATTGAGTATCTACACGTTCCTAGAATTCTAAACAGTTTGGCTGATTCTTTGGCCAACTATGTACTTGATTGGCATCTAAGTCATTAACATCATACCAAAAAGCAAGCATGTACATTATTTCATGGCCAATTTAATTGAACACATCATTTAAGGACATAAGTGAAACCAAAATAATCTAGCTAACATCATAACCCAAAAAGTGTGTAAATTTTGCACACACGAAAAGGAATAGTGTAAATACTATTTCCCTTTTTGATTCTTTTTCTTACAGATAAGACCCAAAAAATGTTCACACAAACAAAAAAATGGAAAATTTGGAAAAACTCGAAAACATGGGAAACTGTTTTAAACTTTTCTAGTTCACCATCGAAACTAACCCACTACTGACAGATCAAAGACTAAAGGTTCATAGCTTATAAGAATTCAAGCTGAAAGGAGATGCCTCCTCTCATACATCAGCTGCACAAAGAACACATATGGTAAATCATGAGTATTTTTACTTATCTTTTATTCATACATGTACAAACTGTATCCTTTTGAATGATCAAAAGATGCATAATTCCTCATTTTGGGCTATCTTTTTAGATATTAAATGCACGTTTGAACCAGTTTCTAACTAAACTGCCAGCTAGTGAAATGGTTTTTGATTTCAGGACTTGAAGACTTTGACAGTTCAAACTATTTGACTTAGGTAGTTGAGACAGACTAGGATTCATGATGATCTATGATTTTGGCATTTTTCACAAGAATCAAGCTAAAGCAAACCTCATTAAACCATTCCTACTTGGCCATTTCACCAAATTGGATAACCTAAGCCACATGGTATTACTTCACCGTCCGTCGATACATCATCCTGCTTCAGATAGCCTACCTTGGGAAGGACCAGCTGTAAGAGTGTGAACAACCAGCTTAGCCCTTGTTTTCAATATGGATCTTTTCCTTGGCCTAACCCGTGCCCTTGAAAAATAGGTGTACGCCCATGCAACACTCGTTTCTTCCTATGTATCATAGCATTCTTTATTCTTTTTACAAAAATGAAAAAGCATAAAAATTAAAAAACACAAAAATACAAAAAGGTAGAGACTTGAATCACTTCATAGTATAATCCTTGGAGAAAACGGCAACAGTCAGTCCTTGTCGCCCTTGATCACGGAACATAATGTGGTCTCTGCTGTCAGTACACCATCTGCATTTTCCTTAGGAAACTGTACCAGTATTTTGATCAGATCTCCATTGATGGGTTATCCTTCCCGTCACCAATGGAGCTTTTCGTTAATGCATCTGGCATTAGCAGATTTCATTAAGGTCGGTTACTCAAAGTCCTATGTTTCCAAGTGTCCATTCTGCGTTGTTTTATGTGTTCAAGGGAAGTCCAAACCAAGTCAGCCATTCCTCAAATATTCCTGACCAATCATGTTGGCCTTCCTTGTGTCAGTATACAGTGTTGAATCTTGCAGTTCTACCAAATTATATCATACTATTGATCTTTGTTTCGTATCGGTTTATGTGGGATACATCAATGCCCGCCTTCCGATGGATCTATTCCTATCGACATCAAATCATTATCTAGGACATGGATCTAGAAACCCAAGAGTACCTTGGATCTTGAAGTCATTAGTGGTAGGTTTCCTCGCAAATGACAGTGGGTATACATCAATGACCGTTGATTGTTTGATTCTACAAGTTTTCAACTTCAGAACATCTATTCACACTTGTTAGTTTGTACTTAGTACCTTAGAGTCCATCATCATTATCGGTGGGTCTCTTCACATTTGTTAATGGTATACATCAATGACCGGTAATCAGATGGTGTTTTATTATGCTCGACATCAAATCACTTATTCGCATGATATAAACTCGTACTATCGTCGATTTGTATTGAAGACCTTGGGAAAAATAGTTGTATCACTCATCGATGCACTACCCGAGCTACACAAGATTAGATTGCCATGTCAGAAGCCCAAAAAGACTTTGTTCTCGCACTCATCAAAATGCACATTTACATTTTCAAAAAAATTTGCTTTTGACATGGATCCACTATGTATTGTTCGTGGCCATGCTTGTTTATTGCTGAGCATGGGTATTTGTTGATGTATATGTAACTTCAGAATGTATTTCACATATATGTATATTGTATTCCTATAGAGATGGTATTATTCCTCTATAAGGAAGTGTCGTCATTTATATTGTAAGTGTCGTAACTTATACTTGATGGGTTATTAGACCACCTTGTTTGGGGTCGGCCCTGTATAAGTCATGTGGGTCAAAGGGTTATTAGACCACCCTATTGGGGGTCGGCCATGTGGGTCAAAGGGTTATTATACCACCCTATTGGGGGTCGGCCCACTCAGCATTATGTTATGTGGTTAAGTTAGAGCCGACATGAGTTAGGTAAAAAGGCAAGTCAAGTCAAGTATAAATAGAGTGCGGGAGGCACTCTATTTACTCACTCACTTCTCACACATGCTCTCAAGGAGGAGAGGCGCTCTTATGGAGGAGGAGGATTTGCTGCTAGGTTATGTCTATCTCTCTTGGTTGGTTGTATCATTGCTCTATCTATCTCTGAGGAAGTTATTGGGGTTTTTCACCTTTATGGTTTTCCCCAAGTAAATCTTTGTGTCTCTTGTGTGCTTGCATTATTGTCTCCATGATTGATATGCTGTAGATATGCTGTACATGTTGTTCTCTCAGTTAAGATCCTAGATCAGATTGAATTAAATTCAGAAAATTTAACATGGTATCAGAGCTAGCCTGAAAGAAGGCATGATATGGCATGTATGACACTTGTTGCACTTACGATGCTAGGGCTTGATATAGAAAAAACCAGTCATCGTAGCACTTTCGCTATAAATCCGTTTTGGCGAATGTTTCGGATCTGAAATTGTTACAGGACGAAGCTAAGATCTCCAGGTATCTTGTGTCCAAAGGACAACCTCTAATTCGTTGTACTTTGTGATTTATGATCTGTACAATATAGGGTTTCTGCCTCTTCCAGATCTGAGTCAAAATCAGGTGACCTTGGGAAAAAGGTCATATCTTGGGCTAGGAAGATCCAAATGAAATTTCGTAAAAAGTGACAGGTAGTACACAGTCTGAACTATCTCAGAAAACTTTTTCAGAGGCCGAAGTTGAACCAGTGACACGTGGAACGCCGTACAAGTTCGCTCTCCTGTATTATCCCATAAACAGGTCACGTTGCGACATTTGGCATAACTCTCTCTCAGAAAATCCAATTGAGGTCAGACCTGTCAGGATGGAAAGCTAACAGGCCGAGCTATCTCAGAAAACTTTTTCAGAGGCCGAAGTTCAAACAGTGACACGTGGCAAGCCGTACAAGTTCGCTCTTCGGTTTTATCCCAAAACAGGTCACGTTGCGACATTTGGCATAACTCTCTCTCAGAGAATCCAATTGAGGTCAGACCTGTCAGGATGGAAAGGTAACAGGTCAGGCTATCTCAGGAAACTTTTTTCAGACCCTGTGGATCAAAAATTTTGGAATTACACCAGAAACAATCAGGTACATATTTCTGTCAAAACAGAATTATTTTTTGGTACCTTCATTCATGGCTTCCGGAATTTAGGGCTTTGAAGAAAGTTGGAATTTTTGTACTCGGAGACCACGACTGAATGCTACTCATCAAAATAAAAATTTAGAGACCAAAATCAGAATTTTTGGTTGGGCAGAAGGCCGGGCTTGATTAGACCCTAGTTCGGGACTTTGATCAGGAAAGTGGAAAATTAGGGCTTCTGTAAAAATGGGAATTTTTGAAATCTGTGACCATGGCTGGAAGCTCCTTAGAAAAATAGAAGCTTAGAGCTTTGGATCAAACATTTTGATGGGGCAAAAGAGTGGGCTTCATCAAACCCCAGTTCAGGGTCATGTACAGTGATTTCGGAAGTTTCAAAGGCAAAATTGAGGAGTGAAACTTTGCAGTTTTCAAATTCTGAATATACCAGTTTGATCAGCTCATCAAGGCGCATATTCCTATCCTTTCGGAAGGTTGAAATTCAAAGTTTGAATTTTTGGGGTTTCTCTGACAAACCCATATCCAGCTCAAGGTCCAGTTCTTGCAAATCAAGTGGATTGGGTTAATCCTAGAAGAAGATGGATTGATCACCTGCATAAGTGAAAGAAGTTCCTATCTCAGAGGGAGATGAGGATAAGGCCTTACATAAGAAGATTACAAGCGATCTCGACAGGTATGACTCATCGAGGTATGTTTCGATATTTGTCCATGATTAAGTTTATGGTATGTTTGTCTTCATGTTATTACGGTTAGTACAATTTTGATTTTAGATTTGTTGTATCACCTTAACAAAATTATGAATGCATGATAGAAGATATTCATTGGTTAGGGTGTTGACACTTATGATTGTACTAATGCATTATGGTGTTGTATGAGGTTTATGTTGTCTACTAACATGAAAGGTACACGAAGAAAGACAAATCATGTTCTGTTCCAAGAACATATGATCATGATAACATGAGGACAAAGATTCATCCATTGTCATGGATCTACAAGATCCATTCACGAGGTATGTATAACTTGGTTTTATAATGGTTAACTTATGAGACATGCAGGTTACTAGCACAAGTCACTGAAGAGAACCAAAAGACATTATACAGGTATGTTAGACATAACTAACTAACATGATAATCCAGGTATGTTTTTCCTATATCAAGCTAGATTCCTACCTTGGGTTAGGATCTTATACTATCGCGTTGTTGATAATGATTATTCATGAAGTCATGGGTTTGAATAATCATGATTGTATGCATATTATGTTTCTTACCATAATTGATGATATGACTAACCAAAAGAATCATGATGGTATAGGTTTGAATAATCACAGGTTTTATGCATTTTATATCTCTTATCTTGTTTGATGATTCAACTAACCTGAAGAGTCATAGGCTTGAGTAATTACAGGTTTAGACATGTTATGTTTCTTATGATTTGACTAACCATAAGAATCCTTGAATGCTAATGCTTATTATTTTTGTTTGAAATGATCCTGATTATACATGCTTGAGATTATTGTGTTTTAATAGTATACTAATGAATGTATGATTTTATATAAGATCACAAGGATAACTCAATCATGATACTAATAAGCATGCATAGGAACCAAGGATGAATATGAGTTCAAGAACAGGTAATCCAGGAAGCAAAGATCAAGAGGGAGTACACTCCAGTGGTTTATACAAGGATGCAGATATTCAGAGGGAGTTGACCATCTCTGTACATCCCACAACAGAAAGGTGTAGAAGAAGCTACTTCAAATTAGGACTCCAGCAGCTCCTGCAAGGAAGCGAAGACTCAGAGGGAGTCCACCCAATGAACAAACGAAGATAAGTATTTGAATTGTCATTTCTTAAATAATATTGTTCAATAATGTATATACTGATGTTCCTAGAATTAGGTTGTGTATTATGCATATTAGAATAATTGCATTGATGAATAGTATACTCCTAATATGCATGGGTAAGTGGCCTATGGCACTGTACAACATTCCATTGCTACTTATCTAGTATGAAACCTCTTTGCTGACATGTTGGGAGTTGTGCACACTCTTAACAATGTTCTGGTAGAGATTGGAAGGCATCTAGAAAGTTACGGAATATGGATAAATGTTGTATTGAAGCATTGGCTAAGATAATTGCATGACTGTATGGCATATTTCTTTATGTGTAAGAATTTGTTCTGAAAACTATGAGATGTTTTCTAATCATGCAATTTAACTTGTTGTGTAGGAAAGATCGTATGCCATCTCCTACAAAAGAAGAATTACAACATTTGTTCTAGCAACAAAGATATCTATTGAAGATATTGAAGATATTGAAGTTCCCAGGATCTGGGATGAAGAAATGGAATGCCATGATCCGTCGATCATGAAGAATGATGTTTGGGATGTAATCCCAAGACATGAAGGGAAGTTTGCTATGACTTCCAAATGGAACTATCAGATCAAGCATGTTGCAGATGGCAGCATTGAGAAATATAAAAGTGATGAAATAGAAGATACACCAGATGGATTCAAGACAGCTTTCTTGAATAGTGTAGTTGAAGAAGAAGCAGCCACTTCGTTCTGAGACACATGATAGGAAATAATATATGTGCAGAACTTGGTATGGTGAAGATAGATTGATTGCCGACACGCAGCGGAAGCTTACTACCGAGTTCGAGATGAAGAACTTGGGGATGATGCACTATTTGTTTTTGGCATGGAGGTGTGGCAGAATGCAGAAGGAATCTTCCTTGGATAAGGGAAGTACGCAGTAGAGATCCTGAAGAGGTTCGGGATGATGGACTGCAAGGCTATGGCCACACCTATGGCATCGAATCTGAAGCTTCTATGTGATGCTTCATCTGAGCTGGTTGATGTCTCCATGTATCATCAGATGATTGGGTCCTTGATGTACCTGATGAACATGAGACCAGATATTTGCTTTGCTATGAACACATTGAGCCAGTTCCTGACGGATCCGAGGAGTATTCACCTGGTTGCTGTAAAGCATGTTCTGATGTACCTGAAGGGTACAGTGGATTATGGGCTCAGGTATGAGGCGAATCAAAAGTTTAACCTGCAGGGTTATGTTGATTCAAATTGGGCTGGCAGTGCTGCAGATAGGAAGAGCACATCTGGGTGTTGCTTCAGTATGGGATCAGGTGTGATCTCTTGGTTTAGCAGGAAGCAGTCCTGCGTAGCACTGAGTACAGCTGAGGCAGAGTATGTTGCAGCCTGTTCAGCTAGTTGTGAGGCAGTATGGCTACGGAAGCTACTGTCTGAGTTATTTGATCTCCCGTTGGAAGCTACTGGTATCTTCTGTGATAACCAGAGTTGTGTGAAGCTGTCCGAGAACCCAGTGTTTCATGATAGGTCGAAACACATAGAGATCAAATACCACTATATCAGGGATATGGTGCAGAGAGGAGTTGTGAAGCTCCTGTATGTTGCGACGGACGAGCAGATTGCAGATGTGCTGACGAAGCCACTAGCCAGGGTGAAGTTCGAGTACTTCAGAGAGAGGCTTGGCATTATTCAGATCGAGGACACTTCGAGGAAGAAGTGATGGACACATTTGCTGAAGCCATTCCAAGCATGTTGGAAGGAGGATCCTTCACATGGCTGTGGATGTAAGCGCTGGATGATGAACATCAGGATGATGTTCTAGTTTCTGCTGGATATGATCAGTTGGATCATTTTATGTACGTATGTACGCATCATGTTGGATGCTGGATATGATTAGTTGGATCATTTTATGTATGTACGCATCATGTTGGATGCTGGATATGATCAGTTGGATCATTTTATGTATGTATGTACGCATCATGTTGGATGCTGGATATGATCAGTTGGATCATGTGTATGTATTTTATATGCATCATGTTGGATGCTTGGACCATGTATCTGTATATGTATCAGGTGGATACATTGTATGATCAGGTGGATCATGTATGGTGATATATATCATATGTTTTGTATTTGTATCAGGTGGATACATTGATGATCAGGAGGATCATGTATGATGATATGTATCAGGTAGATACTTGGCATGCAGCAGGATGTTGCATTGATGATCAGGAGGATCATGTATGATGATATGTATCAGGTAGATACTTGGCATGCAGCAGGATGTTGCATTGATGATCAGGAGGATCATGTATGATGATATGTATCAGGTAGATACTTGGTATGCAGCAGGATGTTGCATTGATGATCAGGATGATCGTAGATGACGAGCTTCAGGATGTTGCTCTAGATGACATGCAGCAGGATGTTGCAGTGATGATCAGGATGATCATAGATGACGAGCTTCAGGATGTTGCTCCAGATGACATGCAGCAGGATGTTGCAGTGATGATCAGGATGATCATGGATACATCAGGATGATGTATGGTGAGTATCAGGTTGATACTCTGTGGCCGTGGATCAGGTTGTGCAGATGAGCATGTAATCCGGTGCCCTGGGAGATTTGCAGATGGTCTTTCGAGGTTTTGCCTATGGCATGTAATTCGGTGCCCTGGGACATCTGGCAAATGCTCTTTCGAGGTTTTGCTCTGGGAGGACATGTAATTCGGTGCCCTGGGAGATCTGCAGATAGTCTTTCGAGGTTTTTCCTATGGCATGTAATTCGGTTCCTTGGGATATCTGGCAGATGCTCTTTCGAGGTTTTGTCCTATGGCATGTAATTCGGTGCCCTGGGAGATCTGCAGATAGTCTTTCGAGGTTTTGCCTATGGCATGTAATTCGGTTCCCTGGGATATCTGGCAGATGCTCTTGCGAGGTTTTGCCATGACCACATGTAATTCGTTGCCCTGGGAGATCCTATAGGTAGAGCTGTGTGCTCGTAACATCCTGGGATGCTCTTGCGAGGTTTTGTGGTGAGGTCACATGTAATTCGGTGCCCTGGGAGATCCTATAGGTAGAGCTGTGTGCTCGTAACAGCCTGGGATGCTCTTTCGAGGTTTTGTGACGCACGTAAAAGTCCTGAGGATTCCACAGTATGGCCAGTGATGATGAAGACCTGCAGGTGGTGGGCCTACATCCAGTATGAAAAAGGACTGGCTCTGTAGAACTTCCTATGACGAGTAGATTCAGAGATTGATTGAGATAGCAGCAGCAGTGACGATGATGATGACTCGATGACGATTATCTAGTGACGATGATCCAGAGAAGATGACTTGTGCTAGAAGAACTGTGCTGAGAAATACCTTCCTAGTTAAGAGGGAGTGTTGATGTATATGTAACTTCAGAATGTATTTCACATATATGTATATTGTATTCCTATAGAGATGGTATTATTCCTCTATAAGGAAGTGTCGTCATTTATATTGTAAGTGTCGTAACTTATACTTGATGGGTTATTAGACCACCTTGTTTGGGGTCGGCCCTGTATAAGTCATGTGGGTCAAAGGGTTATTAGACCACCCTATTGGGGGTCGGCCATGTGGGTCAAAGGGTTATTAGACCACCCTATTGGGGGTCGGCCCACTCAGCATTATGTTATGTGGTTAAGTTAGAGCCGACATGAGTTAGGTAAAAAGGCAAGTCAAGTCAAGTATAAATAGAGTGCGGGAGGCACTCTATTTACTCACTCACTTCTCACACATGCTCTCAAGGAGGAGAGGCGCTCTTATGGAGGAGGAGGATTTGCTGCTAGGTTATGTCTATCTCTCTTGGTTGGTTGTATCATTGCTCTATCTATCTCTGAGGAAGTTATTGGGGTTTTTCACCTTTATGGTTTTCCCCAAGTAAATCTTTGTGTCTCTTGTGTGCTTGCATTATTGTCTCCATGATTGATATGCTGTAGATATGCTGTACATGTTGTTCTCTCAGTTAAGATCCTAGATCAGATTGAATTAAATTCAGAAAATTTAACAGTATTCCCGCCTCAGGAAGATATTATATATTTGAGAAATTGCTATGTTTTACAGGTGTGATCCTCAATCCATCGCATGTGAGATTTCTTTCCCTTATCCTTGCTTTGAACGATAAAGAGTATCAGTATAAAGAGTATTAGTATATAGAGTATAAATTTCAATAATGTATTTCAGCCCTTGGCTCTGCTTCGAACCTCACACATTAGGGGGCATCTGTTAACAATAAATTAACACCGTTAGTCAAGTGATGAAAGAAGCACATTTTTACCATGCACCTGCAACATGAATACATGACACAAGTTCATGCAAGGATGAATCCTCTCTAAGAAATGCATTAATTGTGCTTAAAATCATTCTAAATGGTGAAAAAAGCATAAAAACTATGATAAATGGGTTTTCAATTTAAAATAATCTAAAATGGATTATCCCACACTCAAAATAGAAACCTAAAGCACATTTCCCAATGCTATATAAGAAAGGCTTTGGGGCATGGTAAAGACACACAAAGGAAGAGCAAAGGAATGCTGGAAAGATTCTGAAAGAGGAGAAAGAGCTCAAATTCTTCAAAAGCAAGGGTGAAGGAAGGGAAGCTCATGTCAATGGAGGAAGTATTCATATCTAATGCCATGGTAAGGATGTATTTCTCCATTGTTCTACTATGAATAGATTCAAGTTTCTACCATTTATGAGTTTAAATCTGGTTTATCTTGTATGAATTTAATTCTTGGATGGCTTTAGATCTTAAATATGTTTGTCTTGATTGATGAATAGATATAGATCTTTTGGAAATTTGTAATAATCTTTTCAAGTTATTGACGTAGGAACTCACCATTCCTTAGGAAGATAGTTAAATTAGTGTAGACACAACCCTGCACTAAATGCTATTATCATTTGTCACCTCCAAACTTTTGAATAAATAGCTTCTCGAACTCATCCCAAAAGATTATAGATTGGGCTGGCAAGGAAAAATACCATGTGGATGCTTTTCCTTCAAAAGTGTAAGGAAAAAGTCTGCAAACCACATCCTTGTGAACTACACTCCTGAGCCTAATAGCCTGCATAAAATTTTTAATGTGATCTAAGGAAAACATCTTGTCATTAGGGTTGAACTTGGGAAGCCATTTCTCGGGGTTCTTAAGTAGTCTATGCTGGTCCCAGAGTATGAATACTGCCTCTTGGTCTAACCAAGGTCTATTCTGGCCTTCTCAGGCCATGGGTGGTTCTTCTTCTTCTTCAGATGAAGAGCTAGAAGAGTGCTCACTTTCGGATGAGGAGGATGATGAGGAAGCCAGACTAGGTGGGGGTCCACTATTTCCAGTTTTTGATTGATCTTGTACTTCTTGGAAACGTGGCTCAAGATTGTATTAAGGAGATCCTGAATTGTTAGTTGTTTCAGTGTTTTGAGGATTTTGTTCAGCTGTTTCTAGGTTTTGAGGATTTTGATCAATTGTCAATTGTCTTCCTTGATCACTGGTCTGCAAAATATTGTCTGTGTGAATAGCTGCCAGACCTCTGCTTCTTTCAGCAGCGCGTCTTTGTTCTAACCTAGTGACATTATCGCTAGATGCTTTCAAGATTTGCTCAATTGTGAGGGGTCCTCTCGTAGGGGATATGATGAGGATATCCCTTCTGGGTTCCTTCTCTACTGTAGGTGTAGTAGGAATGGCATTTGGTTGTGACACTATTTGTAGTTCACATGTTGAAGCTCTAGATTGGCTTCTAGTGACAACCAATGAAGTAGTTGCTAAAGAAGGTTTCTGAGTGTTTTGTTTAGGCATGTTATACTACTAGACCTCCTTCTAGCGCCATTTGTTGAGGCCTCGAGGGTGCAGGGTGATTTCAAGGTGCTAGAATGGGTCCAAGGCTCCCAACAGAGGGTGAAAACCTAGACTGAAAGGCTTCGAAAGACCCTATGCAAGGGAAGTTCTATCCTCAGCCTGTTTGGTATGGAAATCTCCCACGGATATTCGGCCTCCACTGGCACTCTATGAGTTGATGTTTCGATCAAAGGATCGGTTCTCCACTTAAGGAAAACAAAGTGTGGAAAAAAAAACTTAGAAGTGTCCTAACTTAACCTATTTAAAACAAAAGGATCTACTCTAAGTTAGACCTATTCTTAAGATAAAAGCTTGTTGTTGTGCAGATCAATCTTGATGTAAGAGGAACATGTATATTAGCCAACTTCGACAGAAATGTAAAAGATGCATGTACTTGTTTACTTAGATCATAATCAATTAATGAAAATCAAATGACAATAATATAAACATGTAAACCTGTTCAAGATAAATCTGTAATCACTTTGTTAATTGAAAAATTAACAATGATTATTTGAATGTTGATCATTTGCAGAAATCGATAAAGAAAATAACTTAATTGACAGAAATTCAATTAATCATTTTCACACACATACCAACTATAAAGAGAAATCAGTACAACAGATCTCTATGTAAATCAATTACTTGCAAAAATCAGACACTGTAGATGACAATTCAAAGTAAGAAATCAGGCATCGTCAAAGAAACTTGAACAATAAACAAGAGATGATTCAAAAGATTACTTTATTGTATAAACGAGGTCTGTAAACAAAATTACAAAGCTCTGCTAAGACAGAGTATCTCCAGTTCGTCTCCTACTAATTCCTTAAACCCAAAATTACCAACCACTAACAAAGAGAGGAATTCCTCTTTAAATAGGAAATTACAACAGAGTACAAAATAGAAATTCCCAGAGGATAGGGATTACAAAATTAGATGAAGCTACCAATCCAGGGAATTCTGCCAAAATAATCTAAACAGTTTAGCTCAAGCGACTCCCTAATAGCCTGGGATAAAGTTTGAAATATGGGTCATCCTCTTATTTCGGGACAATCCCATAACAAAATTATGGAACTGAACAACAACCCACTAGCTTTCGACAACAGACAAGAGTTGGTCCAGGAAATCTTTTTGTTGAGTCACCACGGGATCCTCCGGCTGATCCATTACGTTGTCAAAAACAGAAAAATCAGACAACGGATCCTATTTCTCAGGAGCCGGTGGAATATCAGGTTCCTCATTGATTATAAAATCATGGATAATAGAATCATCTCGCTCACGCTGTTGTTCATCAATTTCCTCTTCATCCTTCTGAGGGAGTGGTATGCAAAGGGGAGGAATTTCAGAATTTTCCTTTTCGCTATCAGTGCTGGTATCAAGAACGCCTGTGTCAAAAGGTGGCGACATCGGTTCAGGAAATAGAAAAGCATGAAGTTCTTCTTGCATATAACACTCATCAGAGGATTCATGACTTGCCTGCATGTTACTCATCAAATCGTCAGGCAGAAAGATTTCACAATAAACTAGAATCTTATCTAACAAATACAGATGACGAACCAAATGCTTCATACTTGTGATCATTTTTAAGAAGGATTACAGAGAATCATAATGATTAAAAATGATGATCTATTATGATTAAAATCATACAAATCCAAGACTGTAATCATTTGAACTGGAATGAAATGATGTCGCAGCATGTGTTAGCCCAGATTGGATCACTATGAAGTACAATTTTAACAGAATCACGCACAATTCGAAGTTTCACCCAGAAACTGTCATTACGAACCAATCTAATCAAGCAATCATATCTTCAAAAATGATCATGAGGTAAGAATTGTGGTGAAAAATCCGGTCGCAAGAACAACGTGAACAAGGCATCAAAAACGCAAGTTTGAATGATGGAATCTCATCCATTAGATCAACTGAATCGACGGCTAGGATTAACCGAAACAGGATGCGGGATGAGGTCTTGGAGATTTATTGACAAATTTATTCATGCTACCTGAAAGCCGCAACCCAAAAATAGCGGGTTTCGGGTTTGTAAATCGAGCCAAAACACAAAAACGGGTTTCCAAAAACCGCAACCCAAAAATTGTGGGTTGTGGGTTTTGTAAACATGCAACGCAACTAAACAGAGGAACAAAAATCCAAAATCCGGAAGACACAACTGTGGGTTTCGGGATGAATATTTCTCAAAAATTATTAACAAGGGGTTCCCAGAACCCACACCTTTCGGGTTGCGGGTTTTGGGAGGACCCAAACCAGGAGACCACTAATGAACTCCCGCAACCCACAACTTTCGGGTTCAGGGTTTCAGGGTGTCGGAATGCCGGGTTTCGGGTTGGCTGAGGTAAAGTGCCAAAATACTCAAAATTTAAATCTTCCTGGAAACAAAACACTCAGAAATTTTTGAGAATAAAAATGACAACCAGGCCAAACAAAGGTACAAGCATAAGATCAAAGAAACCAATTTCAAAATCTGATGTTCACAGGAACACTTACCCAAATACCTTTGTGTTTATTTAAAACGAGGCTCCTATGCTTAGCTGAAGCATGGGATCTGTTGTGGCCACAACATGGCCATAAACTCATGCACTTCAAAATATATTGATTGTTGTGATGCTGTTTCATACAGCGAATCATTGGTCTGCAACAAAAATATATAAAATACTAGTGAGTTCTATCATGATAGATTCCTAAAATTATATTAACAAAACATATCTATCATGATAGATTCCTAAAATTACAACTAGGTTTACCTAATGCCTGGATGATGGTGTCATATGATCCACAACTGGGGACTTGCCTCGATCATCCGGCCCCTGCAAAAAAGAAATATAAAACATTATCATAATGAAACCAGTATACACACGAAAAATACATAACAAAATAAACATTATGCTACATATTATATTGGTAAAATTCCAATGAATTATACCTACTACCTAGAGGATCGTGATCCACTCATCGGATCAATGGTTATAGGTGAACTGCCCCGTTCTACCAATAGGGAGGTGCCCCTTACAGAACCCCGAATAAAAAACATAGAACAAATCACCTAAACGAATCCAAAATACTCAATGAAAGAATATAATAACAAAACATTTTGATGTCTAATTTAAATAGTACAATTACAATCAGATTTACCTGTTGCCCCAAGGCTACTATCGTTTGATCAACAGGGGGTCGGTGGATTCCCCAATCAACACTCTGCATCAAATATATATAACATTATATAAACCAAACGAATATACTCATGAAAAAACACAACAAAAAAAACTATTCTTCATATTATGTTTTTACTATTAAAAAGATGTATACTTGTTGCCTCGAGGGAGGTATGGTATGATCTACTGTGCCCCTTATAGAACCGTACTGCAACAAAAACATAGAGAAAATTACCTAAACGAAACCAAAATACTCACTGAAACATTAATATAATAAGAAAACATTTTGACATATTTAAATTGTACAATTACAATCAGGTTTACCTGTTGCCCCGAAGCTGTTGTCGTCTGATCAACAGTTGGGTGGCTTCCCCGATCAACGTTCTGCATCAAATATAGATAAAATTATATAAACCAAACTAATATACTAATGAAAAAACAAAGCAAAAAAAAACTCTTTTTTCTTATTATATTTTTACTATTACAAGGATGTATACCTGCTCCCTCGAGGAAGTTGTACTCCTCTAACCATCTGTTGGCTAGGATTTTCCCCGATCACTAGCCTGCGAAGTAAATATAGAAAATTTAAATGAAATAAACTAATGACAAATCCATAAGATGTTAAATTCATTAATAAAAGGTTGGTTAAATTGTTAGATGTACCGATCCCATAGTAACCGTGTTTGTATCTACTCGATTCAAATTGTAATTAATAAGCAACTCTTCCCCTGCAGATATTGATTTAATGACACGTACAAAAACATGGTTTCCTTCATGCCCCTCAAATTCGCAGTTGGGTTGCTTAATTGTAGACCCTGGTTGTGTATTGTTTATAAAACCTGCAATATTCCCTGTGGCCTTTGGCCTTCCGTCAATGCACAATGTTTCTCCTTTATTTCGATCTTTGTCTTTCAACTGTAAATATTTTGCTGACAATCCATATCTACGCATACTTCATGTATATTGTACTAGGTGCATCCAATCTTTGTAGTTGTAACAGGGTCCAATATAATCCATCAATTCTATACATCTACTGTAACCGACCTTTATGCCATCCATGCAAAACAACCCCAAACCATGTAATGATGGCGGTACAATTCGATATATCCTCTCGTTCACACAAAAATATGTGTTCAGTTGAGGAAGATCCTTGGGTACCCATTGTTTCACTATATGTATGTACCTCAAGGGCACCTCGATGTCTCCTATTGTCTCATCATCATAGGAACATGACCCCCTTCAGCGAGAAAAAATTCCATACATTTATGGAATTTTCTTATGATCTTTTGACATCTAGTTGATAAAACTCTTGTAGACCTACTGGATGTCTCACATTCCTCTAGCCTTCCTCAACTCCCCTCACTCGAGGAAGACAGATCTGACAAATAGCTGTTTGGTTCTACCTGCACCATGGGAAAATTTTTTAGATAGGACCTCAAGGCACAACGCCTCTTAAAAGGTGACGTGTAGCGCCTTTTATAAGGTGAATTGTATTGCATTCCCTTTCTCAAAATGTAGGCATTCAAGTGACGAGGAAGAGGATCACTTTATCTTTCTTAGGAGTAGAAATTCATGCAATTATGAGCTATCTTTTATTGCTCCTTTGGGTCTTGAGTCCCATATCACACCATCTAACTAAATTTTTCATCATGGCCCTAACGTCTCTCTGATCCCATCAGTTTGGGTTCATCACCTCGGTCATTGATTTACACTCACATTTAGTAAGATATTTGTATTTAGCAATAATAATATAAAATAAAAATAATTAACCATTATGGAAAACTTCTAAAAGTTTTCATGACTTTCAAAACTAAGATCTTTGAGGTGGTTAATAAGTGTTCACACATCTGCAAAAACAATATTTTATATAATGTTGTGAAACTTGTATAATATTATTCAAAATTTAAACTGAAATATTCTTAAGGAAAAGGATGAACTTATTGAATATTGGTAACACATGGGTAGTTTTGTAATCAAGCATGGTCTTCTTAGAGGACTGAAAGTAATTGAATCAATCAATGACGAACCCGTAAACATGTAATTTGTTTCGAAAAATGGTAGCTTTCAGTCCTACTCTTAGACCGAAGGTTTTCCATATTGTGAATGGGTGTTTTGCTAATGAATCCTTTTTTACCATACTAGAATAAAACAAAAATGATGATATTGTGGATTGTATGCAAATATTATGTAAAGATTCATGCCCTAAGTTACAAATGGCCAAAACCCAATGCTATGGGACTATGTGAGGTGATACTGTCAGTTTAGGATAAGTGTTCATTCAATCCCCTTGGGACCAAATTTTTCAAGGACAGTTTTGAGTGATAAGAGAACCATAAACTGTATTTTATCATTCGATGTCATCAAAATGTATTGTATTGAGTAATAAATAAGTTGATACAATGGATGGGAATTCCAAAGAAAAGAAATGTAGAAGAAACTCATATCTAATTAATGATCCTCCTATACATCTCATAATCAAATTCATTTGGATCACCACCACTAGCACTACCATAGTGCTCTCCTTCCTCCTCCTTCACCTCCTTGTATCCAGTCCAATATTTGCATATAACTATTCTGAGGGATCCCCAATCATATCACCATCATCAAAAGTGATTGGTTATAGGAATGGTGCAGTAAGATCCAAGTTTCCCAAATCCAACTCAAATATACTATCCAAACCCATATCGATAGGAAATACCTCCATCTGTGTCCTTCCCTTTGACCACTCGTCCCTTGTCCTATATATAAGATAAAGGTTTATGTGAACATACGTGAATACGTCTTCTCTATTCTCTTGACTATTCAAGATAGTTGTTTTTCAAAGTGTTCACGTTCTCATATGTGCACCAATTCCTCTTGTAACAAAAGGATGATCTAACCTAAGAAAGGAACCTTGTGATGACTTATTGTAAAAGAGTGTATGCTACCCCATGTGTTTCCCATTAATCATATACCTTCTTAATCCAATGTCCCTATCATGTTGTAACATCTAAATCTCTCAATTTTAGTGGAAAACTCTACAAATCCATTCTCCACCTATCAAGGATGGCTTTGACCTAATATATCCTATTAAATGACGGAATTTGCATGATTTTCATTAAGTCACTCATCACTATAGTACTTGGTAATTGAAGGTGTATAATTATTTTCCCACCTAGTGCCAAGAATATCTCATATGTTGTTGAATAGGTATTTTTTGTTGTCCCATAGTCAGGACACTTATTGTACACAATAATTTTCCTCACAAGTTCAATCGAGGAGTTCCACCCCTCTTAAAAATATTTACCAACACATATCTGATCACCAACCATTTTTTCTGACAGGACAAGTCTTAACTACTTAATACAAAAAATAAAAAATAAAAAATAAAATTAAAATTCAACTTCTCACCTTTAACACTACCATATGGTCAATGTGTTAAAGTAATCTTCAGTAACATGTAATAATAAACTTTTTTATTTTACAAGAAATTAAATGCGTGAAGATACTTACCTGGGTGTAGACATTTCCTGTAATATACTCAGAAGAGTTACTTTCATAAATGACTGTGCCTCTTAGAGGCTAGTCAACTCTAGGAACCAAGTGACCCTATTAGAGGGTTAGTACAAACCATAGAGAGAGAGATGACTGGGATATGGTACAATCAATCAAAGAAAGTCAATGATAGTGAAAAGGTTCAGTACAATCACAATAAATATCAGCCCTTAATAAGTCTCAGCATAACAAATAAAACTCAACAAATATATATAACCACAGATCAAGAACTACGCACAAAATCTGATCATATAAAACAAAGGTTAGTAAAAAAAAAAAAAAACTTAAAAACTCAGTCCAAACTGCCCATACAAAATTTTGGCCTTCATAGATGAGCTGACAACCAGTAGACTAAGTCCAAAGAGACTCACGACCTCCATATATGAGTACACAGAAGGGTAAAGCAAACCCTTAATACCTCACGACCCTTACTAAAACAACCAGCAGATAAAAACTAGGGCTCACGGCTGAGTCTGAGTGTCACAACCTCCCCAACAGGGATAAAGAGAGCAGATCGAAAAACACAGTAGGCAGAAAGGTTACAAATCAAATCTCAATAACCTTCAAACTTCAAAGAAAAATATGGAAAATAAAAGATAAAAATAAATAAATAAATAAAAAGTAAAGCAGAATGTCTTAGGTGGGTACCAGGGTTACACAATTAAATAGGTGAGGGTACAAAGATCAACCAGTAAGGTACAAGTCAAAAAGAAAAGAGTGGGGTATAAAGACTCATAACCATTTGGAATAAGGGGGTGCACCTCAAATGTGGAAAAACTACCATAGTACCCATAAGACCAAAAACATAAAAGGTGGTACAAATCAAAAGATAACTCAAGATGAGTAAAAGACCCAAAAGGTAAAAGGAAAGGTACCACAAAAATATTATCAACAAAATGAAAGGACCAAAAGTCAATCAACCAAGGTGGGGTACAAACAATCATCTCTCTCTCAAATGTACCAGTGTTCCATATAACATGAAAGTCCATCATCACTGTAAAAGGAAAAGTCCACACGAATGATGTGATCATGTGGTCCTCTAGACTACTCATAAGGTTAAGTGTTAGTGGCTCCATCAGGAGGTGTCCAGTCCCTTGAGAAGACCATCTAACTCAACCATCTCGAAGAACTAGGAGAAGAGGACATCAAACATCATCATATAATTGGTAACTGACCGTGTAAGAAATAAAAAACCCTAAAGCAACCGAGCGTGCAGAAGGGGAGCCAGAAAAAAAAAGAGGCACACAGACCAAAAGAAAGCTCTAAAACTATACCAAGACTGATGTCACAGCAAGTGAGCTACAACAAAAAGGCAAGAATGCCAACAAGCAGCACTATAACATAAAAGACCATCTAAAAGGTATGATAGCAAGCAATCTTCCTAACTAAGGTCTGGACACCTCAACAGATTGTATCCTCTGCAAGGTGATGACATCCAAGTTGAAAAATACGAAGTGAGAGACCAAAGTGGAAGGATATCCCTCCACCGAAAGGGATCCTGGGTAAAAGATCCCTAGAAGAAAAGCCATTAAGCTACCTCGTTCATGACACGTCCGAGAAGGTTAACCGAAACTTCTTCCCTTGAGCCCTTGTATCACCTATACAGAAAATACAAGGAAGACAATGGAGAGGTCTCCTTAGGTGCTAAGTGGAGTGCGACATTCCACAAAGTCCATCCGAAACCAGTCCTCGCTGCTTGCTCCCGCGTAGAGGGGGGCCCTCTCGACAAACTGGTTGATGACCGTGTCAACAAATACTAGAGGATTTTAGTACCCTAAAGGACAACAACTATGTCTCAGATGAAAAGAGACAAGGTGGAATTATTTGGATTCCTATCCCTGGTGTCCTACCTAACTAATAGTTTATTTTGTATCCTTACGTGAGGTTAAAATGTGTTTTGTTAGGGAGATAAATTTTAATGGCTTGTTGTCTTACTCAATCGGGTAGCGGAAGTGCAACTCAATGGTTTTATGACTCAACTCAAACCATGCATAAATGAATGAATCAATGCACTTTTCTTTTCGATGAAAAACTAGCTACAAGAAGGAGAGAGTTCTTCGATTCAAAAAGAAAAATAAACACAAGCACAAACTTTTCAAAGAGAAAACTACACATTTTTGTATTTTTTCCTTTTATGCCAAACTAGAACTACTCTTTCAAATTAAATGAATCCAACAATAAATTTCTTCTACTTCTAATGAGTTAAATGCATGAGAATGTGTATTCACATGAAATAAATAAGAGAGCAAACAACTACCTATGTTTAATTAAGTTTTCTAGTGATGCACCTAAATAATATAATGTATGTGTGCCACTCTACAAGTCTCCATACCTAGAGCGTATATTAACCATAATCATCGCAATAATGTCATGCACTTGTTTTTCTTCAACATATATTAACCATATATTATACATAGTCTCAATAGATATGACCCAACTACCAAAAGAATATTCTTACTTTTATTACAAACATGGATATGAAATATTCATATCATGAGAAACATGTGTGATCACTAGAATCACTCTTTGTGTGCATACAACTTCAAACAATAAGGTGCTTGAGACCATCCATGTTGTACATATATGATGAATAGGATTGTCATTGATGACAACATTAATGACAAAGGTGAAGTGTGATGACATGACATGAAGCCAAAGCAAGCAAGTGTGTGGATGACAAGAGATGACAAAGCACAAGAAGGACAGTGGATGTGGTCTTTGGAGCCATAGGCATATCCCATTGACACACCCCATTGACACACCTAATGAGCCAAATGACCCATATTGTGGTCCTTTGCTGAACAAGATGACATAATAAAGACAAGTTTGAGGACAAGGTCATGGATGGACAAGGAATTGGACAAAGACATTCTTGATGGCACAAAAGGTTGGAGGACATAGATAGCAAGAGTGACAAATGGTAGCTTGGGCATTGGAAGCCATGAATGGTATGAATGGACAAATGACCCATTCCGTGGTCATTTGTTGGTTTGATGAAGTCATGAAGACCACACTCTTGTGGATGGACATATGTTTGATTGATGATGATCCATGAGACCATGGACTTGACGATGTGCTCATTTGAAGGCTCCTATACCCTGATGACATGTTTTTTAATATTGAGGAAATTCTCTTGGAGATGCAAGTAAAATAATAAAATAACACAAGCCATAATGATACACAGATTAAGTAAGAATTCAAAAGTCGGCCCAGTAAATTACAATTAATTTATTAAATAAAAAATTCGATGAATTCTTATGTCGGCTCAAAATAATGAGTGAAAACTAGTATAAATATGAAGTCAACGTTTTCATTCTAAGGGAAGAAAAAT
Source organism: Larix kaempferi (assembly GCA_027924585.1). Lineage (NCBI taxonomy): Eukaryota > Viridiplantae > Streptophyta > Pinopsida > Pinales > Pinaceae > Larix > Larix kaempferi. The sequence goes on from BSBM01000577.1 coordinate 89,470, forward strand.
TAGGACAACTCCAAGGAAATTCGACTGAGGAATTTTCAGGTCTGTGCATTGAGGCAGCAACAATAAAATAATTTTTTTTGGGTTTGAAATTTCAGAAGCAGCCACAGTGAAGTTCAACAGTAAATGAAGTTTACATCAGCATCTAGTTCATGGTCTTATGCACCTATAGGATGAAGAAAAAAAGCGAGTTTGATCTCTGAAATTCATGGGCTGCCTCAATACTCAAGATGATAGTGCAAGGAGGAGTTCAACTTGTTAGACATAGTTGCATTTGTCAACGATGTATTCTGCCATAGTTTCATATTTGAAATTATTAACACAATTTGAGTTCTCCCAACTTGTTATGGTCTAGGTTGCAGTGTGTATAAAGGGACCTTGGATTTCCCCATCTTTAAATGGAAGGGTTTCAAAGTATTCCAAATGCATGAGAGAGTTGAGATGGGGTTGTCCTCTCTCGCTAACACTATACATCATCAAGGTGTAAGATTTGGGGTGCGCTCTAAGGTATCCCAAATTAAAAACTCTCTTCTTAGAATCATCACAGAAAGGGACATGAGAAACATTAACCACACTTAGTTCACTAATGATAATATTATGGTGGGAGAAGCTTCCATAACTATATTTATGCACATCAAAATTTCCTTGTTGATGCCCTAGATGCATACAAAGGACAAGATTAAAAGAAAACTATATGGCTAAAATCCCCCTTCTAGCCTTCTATTTAGAATTGTGAGGCTCCTTGAATTCCATATCAAGGTGCACTGGAACTCCTTCAAGCATCCAGGCTTCCCCATCTCCCTTAAGGAAAATGTAGCCATGTGATAAAATTCCAACCTTAAAAAACTCAGCTCTCAGCTCCAAACAAACCATTTGGGGATCCCAATGGATAAATATCTAATGGAGGATAAGCCCCATTAATTGTGTTCTCTCATATCTCCCAATTTTCTTGTGTTTTTATTTACTCACCCCTAGTATCATTTTAGTTTCCATAGATAAAACTATAGGAAGGTTTAATCTAGTGAATTGGAAAACAATCAGAGCACCTCAAAACATAGGGCAACTGACCATCATATATACCTCCTTAATGAATAAGGAACTTGGAGATAAAGTGACCTGGAGCTAGTTTATAACAAGGGAAATAGAATGGTGGAAGGATGCAATTCAAAAGAAGTATCTTAGCTCCCTCCAATAAATTTGGTGTTTAGACCAACCTCTATATGTCAAGGGTGTGTGCTTGGAAAGCATCAATGGATTTCATTTGAAATAGGGAAGGCTTGGAGAGAAAATACTTAGATAGAACTTGTCCATAGTGACCTTATATGTTATTTGAACAAAACAACACTAGTAGGTGCAAGGTGTCTTGATTTATCCAATGTGTAGCATGTTCTTGATTTTGTAATTTTGATGAAGAGTGAACCAACCCAAAATATGCAATTTGAAAGTTACTCCAAATGTGGTGGTATATTTTTATCCACTATTGCCATATGTTCCAAAGCCCCCATTTCATATTTAATTTATTTGGAGCTGAAAATTTTGGTTGAAGGGATTCATCAAGATTTTCATTGTCATGGGATTTTCCATACTTCAAGCGCTAATCTTTACATACAATTCATGGGAAATTGATTTGAAATTGAGTCCCATCATTCTTCCCAAATGTGAATTTTTTTCTTTATCCTTACATAACATGGAAGTATGTTTCCTTATTATTTTTTGAAAATGTTGTAGTCTAGTGGATTATAACAATCAACCATTTTCCTGGGATCTCAATTCTCAACTTGTTAGACATAGTTGCATTTGCAATCCGAAATCACAAACTTGCTATTGGCTTGAAATAAGTAAATTTTGAAGTCACATTGGAGAGGCTATAAGGCCCATTGACAAATAGAATCTTATAAAATACAAATTCACAAACTTATTATAAATTTTAAATAAGTAGATTTTGGAGTCAAATAATCCGTCCTCTATAGGATTTCCTCACCTAACATGGATATTGTCCCTCACTATTGTTAACACCCAAAAAGTGCTCACTAGCTCATTTCCTTATTCACATGACCCATTTGTCCACTTTTCCACCATTTGAGACTCTAGAGCCATCAAAAGGTCACCAAAAGACCATAATACACCCCTTTTCCCCCTCAAAATGAATATTTTTCCTCAAAAAGCATAAAAAACCCTCAAAAAGGGTCCAGAATTCCCAAAAATATTAAAAAGGGAATAAAAATATTAAAAATATTCAAAAAAGGAAAAAGGAGGGAAAAGGTACCTAAACCATGTTGGTCAATACCATTGGTTTTCTCAAAACCATAATGGTATTCCCCACCACCAAAAACTATAAAAAGGTGGTAGGGGCTCCTCACTTTCCATCCATCCATCATCCTATCCTCACGCTGTCAAAATCTCTCATGAGACTTTTGGCCATTTTCAGCATCTTGGAGAAAAGACCTTTGGAGCTTGGAGCTACTCACCTTGGGAGTTGCTCAACACAAATCCTCACCATTTGAGGTATCTTAATACAAAATACTTATTCTTTTATTTCTTGTTCTTGAATCGTTTTAAAAAAATTTATTTGTTATATGCACATGCTAGTTTAGATTTAGATTTAATTTATAATTGTTTTTGCTTTCAATATTGAAACTGCTATCACATTGTTGATAGGTGCTCATTGCACAAAGCTTGGTTGCAAAACCAAGCCAACAACTATATAATAGGCTTCCACAACTTAACATGGATCTACTCCCTCACTATACAATAGGCTTCCACATCCTCTCAAAAGGGATCTTCTTTCTTGCTATACAGTATGCTTAGTCTCTCAATTTGAACTATCAAGACACAACAGAGCTTGTGGGTTGAAATAGTACTTCCCTTAGGCCCAATATGGTCAACTATTATGGGGTTATTAAATCCTTGATCTAGTTAATTGCCTCCCCAACATAGGAAAACCATGTTGTAGGTGGGGACTACAACCACCCTCTTAACACTCCATGGAATATTATCAAGAACATGTTTCTTCTATAGACTTACACAAGAGATATTTAATTTCTACACACAAAGAAACCACAGTCCCATAGTGACACAAGAAGTTTGTTTGTAGAATTATTACTCTAGAGTCAAATCAAGTTATATATGGGTATCCCTTTGCTACCTGAATATTTACAACCCATAGAAGAAGTAGGTATTGCTTCCCTACCTTAGGTTTAGAATCCCATAATTTTTTGAATTTGTATCCTAAATATTTAGTCATCTGCTTCTCCATTGGTAGTATTCTTATGAGTATGTATTCTTTTCTATATGCTTTGATCTAGTAAAATAATTTAGTTTAGTTGGGTTTAGATTGCATATGTTGGGACTTTCTGAAATTTTTATGAGTGATTTTTAATAAGGAGTTTTTCAATTTATGTGGCTTCATATATATATTCTTAGAAATAATAAATACATCAGATATATATTCTTAATGTGTACGTATATGCTTTGAACATGATCTCATAAACTTCCAAGTAATTTGGAAATCTTATGGTCCTTTTTTTGTATATTATCTTATGTATATTTCATCATATTTAAGGGAAGGCTTTATCATTCCACTTGAGACTAGACTAGATCAAAGATCAGACCAATCATTAATATTAGTTTGTTTATGCTTGAGGTTCGGTGGTGGTCAAACCTACTTCTAGGATTAGAAAAGTATGCACTAATTCACATAGATAGTGCCTATTTTGGATTGATTTTATGTTTTGTTGCAAATATTGATTTGGTGATTAAGTACATAACCAATTCTTTTTAGAGTTGGTTGGTTTGAATAATTCTAATTTCTACCTTAAGAATTCACATTTCTAATTTCTATTTGTGACCTATAGCATTTCTACCATAATGAAGATGTTTCTGCAGAGGGAGTAGAAAAAGGATTGAAGGGGTAAAATTCCTCAAACTTTTTACTGAAGCAATGACTATCTTCAAAATTCTTATGATATTGCAACTTGTTTCAAACCCTCCATTATCAGCCTCTTTTTGCTGGTATGGAACCATTGTGACAACTTACGGGGAGACTATTATACATAGTAAAAAATGATCTGCAGTCAATTCTTGGGTTTAGAGGAGGCATGAACATTGCAAGTAGGGGGCATCAATTATACTCATTCACACTTTGCCTCATTGCAACTAAAACAAACTATTTTGTGGCAGCTGGAAGTATTGGAAATAAGAGAAATTTTATTGTCTGTGGTTCATTTGTTAGCTACATTCATTTCAAGCTCACTAAGGATGGAAAAAGGGAAGACATACATTGCAATTTGGACACATCAACCTCCTTTTTACTTTCATATCTGAAATATTTTTTAAATCTAAGTTATTTGAGACTATTTTACATACTTTCATATCTGAACTCGTGATCCTACACTTGGTCTCCCTTGAATAGATTCTTCGCTTCTTCCAAGATGAAGCAAAAGAGGAAAGAATGGTGAACATAACAATTGCCCAAAGAAGAATAGTACTTTTTTATGAAAAAAACAATGGCTGTATACACATACAAAACCAAATTTATTTAAGTAATTAGATATTTGGAGCAAGTTAAGTCCATTCTAAGGACTGAATCAACAAGTCTATGCATAGTTTTGGAACATCTAGGCATACCTCAGCCTTAAGAAGTAATTCTAGGCAGTGAAGAAGCATGTACACCATAAAATAAATAGATATGGGTATATGCATAATTGGACTAAGTCCAATGGGTATATGGTAATATCCAAGCATGGAATTTAGGGGTAAAATAATTTTTTTCTAATTTTTGCCACCTTTTGCCTAATTTTGGCATCCTAGACACAACCCTAAAAGCAAAATACCTAGATGTTATCCTAAGATATATGAAACAATAAACACATCATTACTTTTTTCCATTATTTTATATCCCTTTATTCTATCAACCCCTCCAGTACGCTTTTCTAACTAGCATAAGCATACAAATAAGAACGTCACTACAGGTTGGTGTTACCTCCATAACTTATTGAGATCAAGGATTTCATCAAACTAGAATGCAAGGTATTCCTTGAGAATACCAATATTTCACTCACCTATCAAATCAACACCTAGGAAACTGAGATCTAGCCTCTCAAGCAATTGTTCAACCAATTGGATGATATTTTCAAGATCTTGAAACAAGTCCAAGCATCAAGTTTTTATCTAGGTTTTGGGTCTAATCTAGATCAATTTGCTTATCAAGTTTGACCAATTGACATATTGAGAGAAAAATTCTCAATATTTCATATTCCTTCTACCTTCTTAGTGTGGATAAAGGAAACCTAGACACTGACTATGATATTCCTAAGAGGATATAGTCAATAGATCCAATAGAGTGCAGAAAGACTCTCTAAAGATAGGAATCATGATGAATAGGATGGGAGTCCCCTTTTAAAATGAAACTACAAAAGGAAAATGTGAAATACAATCATGCACACAAGTTACTAAAGGTGAGAAAATTAACAAAGCACAACTTCATCTAATATTTCACCAGATATTAGGAAAATTTGGCTCAAACAACTTCTGCCAGAATATCATATAAAACAATTTTCCAACGAAAGCATTATGTAGGAAAATAATTTTCATAGATTTAGGGTGGTTGCAGAAAATGTGTAATGTTCTAAAACTGTATAGGACATGGGGATTTGTCTAAATCGATGCACTTTGCAAACATGTGGTCTAAATCTATGCAACATGTTGAAAAAGAATCTTTCATGCTAGATTCTCACACAATGGTTCCAAGAATGCCAAGCATGCCCAAATGAGTTACCACCCTCATATTGCTCCTTGCATCACATCCTCTAAAACAATATATGGACAACTTATCCAACTATTGGGAAGCATTGTTTGAAATTTGGTTGGTCCACAGTAAACAGATCCAAGGGAAACAATACAGTGAATTAGAATATATGATGCATCCACAAATAGATAAAATAACTAAGCATGCTTGATATTTGGAAGGTAGCAGGAGAATTGCATAGAGCAATGCAAGAAAGAGCTTGTCTGAGGTAATGCTAATAAAGTGATCAATTGTGCAAAGCTAGGAGAAATTAGATCCTTCACACAATACTGCTAACACTAGCAGTGGAAATGTTATAAGATTATTTTATACAGTGGCATTTGGTAAGAGAGCAAAGGATGTAAAATTCAGTCAGGTGTAACAAACTACTTTTATGCTAAAGTAATAGAGCCAGTTGATAAATCAAATCTTCAAAATATATCCTAGTACATTCAGAGTCGCAAATTCTAGTGCATATGTGCAAATTGAATAGGGATAGTGAAACCCTAAACCCATTGCAAAGTGAAAAGAGCAAGGATTCCCACTGCCCTGCTCTAGGTGAAACCCTAAACCCACCTTATCATGTAATCCTACATTCATGGTATCACTCATGCATTCAACAAATTAAATGGTAATTACTGATTTGGGAGGCATTGCAACCTTTGTGGCTTCTCGACTTCCTCGACGATTTCCTTGATCACCTCTATAACCTCCTCGACCTCTGCTGTGACCTCCTCGACCTCCCCGACCTCCTCTGCGACCTCCTCGACCTCCCTGACCTCCTCCACGACCTACTGAACCTCCTATGCAAATTCCTTGACCTAGGTGGTGACCTATGCAACCTTATACACTAGTTATGCTCACTGTGTGACCTCTGCCTACCGTTTCGAGCTCTGGCAGAAGAGTGGGAAGGTGAAAGTGTGCTTTGTCGGGAGGGAGCAAAATTCGTAAACCCAAACTCATTTATTTTTTAACAATATTTTCATATGAAGTTATCCATAATTCTTCCATTTCATTGCTCTCTTATGCATTAATTGGAGGGAGAGAGGAGGAAGATGCATACGCAATATATTTCGGAGAAAGACTATAATGCATTTTTTTATATGCCACCTCTACAACTTCCACTTCCTACTTTTTATACTAATATGTCTACTAGTGGTGAGTCAACTGGCAATGGTAGAGATGAGCAACATGGAGCTAACAATGTCTTCATACATATTGAAGATGATCTTGTACGTGATAATATACATTGTAAACCAAATGTTACATGATGGTTATGAGAGGGAACACATCCATATAGGAGATGCACATATAGAAGATATGTATCAAGGTAAAAATCATGGCATTGAACCAGATCATTTGATATATGTTGCAAAAACATATATTTTCTCAATTTTTGGTAAAGAAAAGTGTTCTAAGTTGTATGTTGGTTAATGTTGTCATTGACTTAGAATATCTAATGAGATTACTAGGCTACATGCCTCATGGATTAGTGGATAAGTAGATACGACATTAGTGGGTTAGCATGCCAAGTGTTGGTGGGTCAATGTGGTTAATATGGTATATATAGTCAATATGGTCAACCATGGTCAATGATCACCAACTATGGTCATAATAATGATTGAAATTTAGCTTATTGGGATTAGTAGTCTAGGTGGTTACAAGGTGACTAAAGGGCTAGTTGGTGGGTCAAGTGTAGAATATTGGTATCAATTGGTTGATGGTGACTAAAATTCCACATAAGTCAACATAGATCAATAGGGGTTAGGGGGTTATGGGTTACTAGAATTAGTGGTTTTGTAGGGAATAATAATATAATATAATATTATTAATTTCCAATGAAAGGCCATACTAGTTCTAGGTAAATGGGACTCAATCACAACACTCATTACACATGAGGAGATCAAGAAGAATTTGGTGTTAGATATCAAAGTAGTCAAACTATGCTGTGAGAAAAGCCATCTAGAGACCTTGGTGGGAGTCAATCTATTAGATGCATCTCTTGGAGATGAGTGGAGTCTCAATATGGTCAACCATTTTCAATACAATTAAGATGGTCAATGATGCTCAACCATGGTTATTAAGGTCAACATTGACCAAACATGGTTATTGATGCTCAACCATGGTTAATAAGGTCAATAATGGTATGTGGTTAAATATGGATTAATGTATAAGTAGTTATTGTATTAAGGGTTGGTGAGATAGGAGTTAGTGGGTCAATGTGGTTAATATGTTGAATATATTCAGTG